>CM055265.1:220541834-220721343 GCA_029237695.1 Conchocele bisecta
TGGATTGCTACAGCATGATAGAGGGTCATCTGAGGAATGTATGTATGGAATATCAAGGCGTTCCATGAAAGGAAACATATGTTATAATACATTTACCCCAACGTTAAGCTTATGAATGTACTAAGTTTGTGACCTTGACCTTGGGATAAGGGTTGTGTCATGGATTTGCTAAAGCACAATAGAGTATCATCAGATGAATGCATGTATGAAATATCAAGGCGTTCCATGAAAGGAAACAGATGTTAAGACATTTGCCACAACGTTATTTTTAAGTTTATGAATGTGCTGAGTTTGTGACCTTGACCTTGGGGAAAGGGGTGGGAGGTGGGTCATGAATTTGCTATAGTACGATAGAGTTGCATCAGATGAATGCATGTATAAAATAGCAAGGCGTTCCCTGCAAAGAAACAGAAGTTATAAAAAGACATTTACTCCAACGTTAAGTTTATGAATGTGCTATGTTTGTGACCTCGACCTTGGGGAAAGGGGTGGGGGTGGGTCATGGATTTGCTATAACACGATAGAGTATTATCAGATGAATGCATGTATGAAATATCAAGGCGTTCCCTGTAAAGAAACAGAAGTTATAAAAATACATTTACTCCAACGTTCAGTTTATGATGTTGATCTTAGGGAAAGGGGGGGGGGTCATGGATTTTCTGTAGCACAAAAGAGGATGATCAGATTAATGCATGTATGAAATATCAAAGCGTTCCCTGCAAAGAAACAGACGTCACACAACATTTATCCCAACGTTAAGTTTATGAACATGCTAAGATTGTGACCTTGACCTTGGAGCAAGGGTTGGATGGTGGTTTGTGGATTTGCTATAGCATGATAGAGGGTCATCTGAGGAATGCATGTATGACATATCAAGGCGTTCCACGAAAGGAAACAGATGTTATAAGACATTTACCCTAACGTTAAGTTTATGAATGTGCTAAGTTTGTGACCTTGACCTTAGGGTTGGGTCATGAATTTGCTATAGCACAATAGAGTATTATCAGATGAATTCATGTATGAAATATCAAGGCGTTACATGAAAGGAAACATATGTTATAAGACATTTAGCCCAACGTTATTTTTAAGTTTATGAATGTGCTAAGTTTGTGACCTTGACCTTGGGGAAGGGGGTGGGTCATGGATTTGCTATAGTACGATAGAGTTTCATCTGATGTATGCATGTATGAAATATGAAGGTATTCCTTGTAAATACACAGAAGTTACACAACATTTATCCCACCGTTAAGTTTATGAACATGCTAAATTTGTGACCTTGACCTTGGGGTAACGGTTGGGTGGTGGTTCGTGGATGTTGTACAGCATGATAGAGGGTCATCTGAGGAATGCATGTATGAAATATCAAGGCGTTCCATGGAAGGAAACATATGTTATAATAAATTTACCCCAACGTTAAGTTTATGAATGTGCTAAGTTTGTGACCTTGACTTTGGGGTAAGGGTTGGGTGGAAGGTCATGGATTCGCTACAGCATGATAGAGGGTCATCTGAGGAATGCATGTCTGAAATATCAAGGCGTTCCATGAAAGGAAACAGATGTTATAATAAATTTACCCCAACGTTAAGTTTATGAATGTGCTAAGTTTGTGACCTTGACATTGGGGTAAGGGTTGGGTGGTGGGTCATGGATTTGCTACAGCATGATAGAGGGTCATCTGAGGAATGCATGTATGAAATATTAAGGCGTTCCATGAAAGGAAACAGATGTTGTAATAAATTTACCTCAACGTTAAGTTTATGAATGTGCTAAGTTTGTGACCTTGATCTTGGGTAGGGGTTGGGTGATGGGTCATGGATTTGCTACAGCATGATAGAGGGTCATCTGAGGAATGCATGTATGAAATATTAAGGCGTTCCATGAAAGGAAACAGATGTTGTAATAAATTTACCTCAACGTTAAGTTTATGAATGTGCTAAGTTTGTGACCTTGACCTTGGGTAAGGGTTGGGTGATGGGTCATGGATTTGCTACAGCATGATAGAGGGTCATCTGAGGAATGCATGTATGAATTTACAAGGTGTTCCATGAAAGGAAACAGAAGTTATAAGACATTTACCCAACGTTAAGCTTGTGGACGACGCCGACGCCGACGCCGACGCCGACGCCGACGCCGACGCCGACGCCGACGCCGACGCCGACGCCGACGACGTCGACGACGTCGACGCCGTCGGCGTCGGGGGTATGCCATAAGCTCTTATGCACTTCGTGCAGGCGAGCTAAAAATGGAAAATTGAAAATAAACAACAGACAAAAAACTAAATAAGCGGTGTAAGGGTTAAAAGAAATTGTCCCCAATCCTATAGTCTGTTTCAAGTTAAACTGCCCAACTTTTACACCTATTTAAACACCCTAAAACTCTTATTGTTTGGCATAAAATCATTTTTCAGCAAAATTTAGCAATGATCCATCTTTTTATTTTTTGTATTTCGGTCCTATAATGAAGTAATAGCCATACATCAAGAATTGAATGCAGGGTTGCAATGTTAAAATGTCACGTGCGGTCAGATTTTCAACATTTTTCTAGCATCGAACTGCTTGCTGGATTTCATCATTAAAAAAAAGACACTAACCTTCTATTTATGAGAGAAAATCTTGCCAGGTTGAAAAATAAAGGAATCGAGCCTCCATTTCTCGGTGTTCGTACAATAATTCCAGAAGAAAATGCCGAGAATTTGGTCAAAATATAACATGATATCATCATCATCTGCTACAGCTTTCGTATCTATTGACAACGCCAAGCTGAGGTTGGCACGCTGTTCCTACCTCGCAAAATTAATTGCACATATCCTCGCACATCGACACCGATGTAAATCTACATTCTCTAATGGTATGACTTGGGAACACCATATATACGTCATTTCCGGCGGAAGTATACAGTCACTTCCTGTGAGCCAGTTTCTTTGCCGGACGAATTTCCGGCGGACAACTTGGTTTACTAAATGCTGATTGGTTGGTGAAGGTCACGAGTTTAATCGAATCAAGTTCGTTAGCATTCACAATTTACAATACATTAGGACGTATTAGCAATAGTATCAGATCGACTTGGAACCTTATGGATGAATGATATTCGCTAAATAATTTGAAGATTAAGTGATTGATTGGTATATTTTAATGCAAATTGTTTAAGTTATATGCCAGAAAATGATGTTAATAAACAAATTTATTAAGAATTTGTGTTCAGTTCGCAATAACAGTTGTTGTTTGTTGTTGTTGTTTACCGGAAGTCATTTTTGCAATAGTAGTTTCTTGTTTTATTGTCAACAATTTAAATTCGGTGAAATGAATTTATAAGGCAAAAACCCATCCATGACTGTTTATTCGAAATAACTTTGTTATTAGACGGATTTTCTTGAAATAAAAAGTAGGCTCATTTCTAAAAAATAGTTTTACATTGTTTTATATAAATAATAAAATAAGCAGTTTGGAGTGTTTTTATAGCAATACATTTTGGGCAGCACTTCGTGGAACAGACAATGAGTTTGTGAACACACTCAGACCGTAACCTTGATATTGGACTAGGTTGGGGGGTGTCTGAGGGTCATGCATTTGGCATGGCATGATAGAGAATCATTAGAGGAAGACATGTGTGAAATATCAAGAAGTGGGATGAAAGGAAACAGAAATTGTAACAAATTTCCGCCAATGTTAATTTTGCTAAAGCACTAAGACTGTGACCTTGGTGTAGGCAGCGGTCCGATGGTCCTGGATTTGGCATGGCACGATCATGATGATAGAGAACCATTAGAGGTAGGTGTGTGTGAAATATCAAGAAGGAGGTGAAAAGAAAACAGAAACTGTAACAAAGTTTCCCCCAATGTTAAGTTTTCAGATATTTGAAGACGGACGGCTGGACATCGATTACGAAGCAGGGCGCCGTTTTACTAAACTTCGTACGACTAAAATGCTCGTAATTGCACAATTATCATAGTCTTTAAATTTCACATTAACACCGTTTTCTTGTATTACAATTATTGGATTTACATTTATTGAACACCGGCTGCACATGCAGCCTGTGTTCAATAGATGTAAATACATCAATTGAAATTTTCACACAATCCTAAATTTGCACTTCGAAAAGTTTAGTTGTACAAAGTTTAGTGAAACATCCCCAGGGTTATAGCATAAGCACACCTTCCTTTTGGACTATATTTGCGCATCCTTTGGCATCAAACTTTATCTGGTAATAGAGATTACAATGTTGATGTCTTTTGATATCCAGTTTATTACGCAAGGCTAGGAAACACATATATGTAGCTATGACTGGAGAAATGGGGCTTATGACATGTGTTACCAGTGTAACTCCTGGGGCCCGTTTCACTAAACTTCTTACGACTAAAATGTTCGTACGTGCAAATTTAGGATCGTCTGGAAATTTCAATTGATGGATTTACATTTATTGAGCATAGGTTGAATGTGCAGCCTATGCTCAGTAAATGTAAATCCAATAATTGTTTACAAGAAATCAATGTTAATGTGAAATTTACAGACTATCATAAGTTTGCACTTACGAACATTTTAGTCGTAAGAAGTTTAGTGAAACGGCCCCCAGGTCCCTAGCACACTCCCCGAGGCCTGATAATGATATATATTGCTTGTTGCAAGAATGACGGGTGTAACATTTATGGAATGACAGATTCTTTGATAGTAAACAAGGCAAAATTCCAAGTTCAAAAGGGGGAGATAATCCATGGCTCAGTGTCCAAGCAAAAATAGAAATTCACTTTGTGCATCTACACATCATAAAGAAGCTGCATCAACCTCCAGCTATAATGGTTTAGATGTTTTGCAAGATACAAAGCGCAATGGTGAAGTTACAAGTCAAAAAGGAGGAGATAATCCATGACGGAGGGGTCAAACAAAAAATCGAAATAAACTCTGCGCATCTACTCATCATAAGGCAGCTACATACCAAGTTTCGGGTATGTTGTTATTAAGGTTTGAAAGTTTAACGAGTAAAATTGGGAGATTCCAAGTCGAAAAGGGGGAGATAATCCATGACACGGGGGTCGAATCAAAATAAACGTTGTGCACCTACTTATCTTAAGGCAGCTACATACCACGTTTCAGGTCTATAGCTGGTAAGGTTTAAAAGTTTTACGAGTTACAAGGTTGGTGACAGACGGACAGACATACAAGGGCAACACTAAGTGCCGTTTCCACTAACCAGGGGCCCGTTTCACTAAACTTCGTATGACTAAAATGTGTGTAAGTGCAAAATTATGATAGTCTGTAAATTGCACATTAACAATGTTTTCTTGTAAACAATTGATGGATTTACATTTATCGAGCATAGGCTGCATATGCATCCTATGCTCAATAAATGTAAATTCTTCAATTGACATTTCCAAACGATCCTAAATTTGAACTTACGAACATTTTAGTCATACAAAGTTTAGTGAAACGGCCTCCTGGTGGGGCATAATAAACATAAACCACTCTGAGAAATTAGCATAGTTTAATTTATTTAAACAGTGGACGGAATATACATGCATTGTATTTATAAAATAATGCATACTAATGAAATATACATAGCACAACAATTGAGGGATATGGCGATAGTAATCTCCTTTGCAGAAATATAGCAAATGATAAAACAGTACAAACGCTACCAGTCTATAGCCTATGCATATGTTGCATAGTAACATAAATGTAAGCGAAGTCATGCATCAATGACTGCACAAAATCATGCCCAATATGACACAGGGGTCAGCTATCAAAATTCTCGTGCTCTACTTGTATAGCTTGTACATGCATGCATTCGTACATCGTTGCAATCGTCGTTACGCACAGTTTATAACCGGATTACATTGCTTAGGACCATTATGGAGCGACGTCGACGTCTGACGGACAAACAACGTTGGCAAATTATTGGTCAACTCAACATTGGCCACCTTCAATCTAATGTTGCTCGTCGGTTTAGAGTCTCTCAAATCAATATCCATATCCCTCAATTGTTGTGTTATGTATAGTACACAACATGGAAATGTAGTACATAGAGGAATACCGTAAGTCACTTGAACTTCAAAACTAGAATAGATCCAGATCTACTGTAGATCAATTTCAACACTCTGTACAGAACATTTCAATGCCAAATAATTAACGTGTAATGGACAGGAAATACATATTGTCATCTGAGCATTTCTATTTTTATCCGATCTTAACAACACCACATTTTGGAGGCAATTCTCATGTGTTGTCAGAACATGGTTTTGTTGAGCGACATTGAAAAGTAGCAACAACATTTAATTCAGCATTGTAAGGATTAATGAAACTGACAAACTCTGAACTGGTTATACACAAATATGTGAAAGCCAAGCAGGTAAATTATTTGCTAGGATCTGGTAATCTATATATGTACCTAGAATCTCACAGCCAAATGTTGAATTCTGCTACAAACAATACTGACAAACAACAGAGGTTTACTCACAGAAAACAAATACATAAATAGTTTCTTGTTTCTCAACTCAACAAGGCAGTCTCCAGGGTCTCACCCACAAACATGAAATCAGTAGTACTCATGGGTGTACCAAAAAACCGTAACGCAAATTTATATGACCTTGCCCTTGAGCACATAAAATATCTGTTGTGTGAATTTAGGCCAGAAAACATAATTCCGCCGTGTCAGAAAAATATCTGTGTGTCGGAGTTTTTTATGGGAATTTAGTGTCACCCTTGTCCGTTTCGTCCTTCCATCCGTCCGTCACCTACCTTGTAGCTCGTAAAACTTTTAAACCATACTAGCGACATGTACAAACTTTAAACTTAGTATGTACATGTAGCTTCTTTGTGATGAGTCGATGTTTGATTCGACCCCCAGGTCATGGATATTCTCCCACTTCTTTTACTTAGAATTTCACAATTTTGCATTGCAACTCGTAAAACGTTTAAACCGTACTAGCTACAGACTTGAAACTTGGTATGTAGCTTCCCTATGATAAGTAGATGTGCAAAAGTTTACTTCTATTTTGTATTCGACCACCCGGGTCATGCATTATCTCCCCCTTTCTGACTTAGAATTAGGCAAGTTTGCATTGTAACTCGTAAAACTTTTAAATCGTAATAGCAACAGACCAGAAACTTGGTATGCAGTTTCCTTATGATGAATAGATGTGCAAAGCTTATTTCAATTTTTGATTCGACCCCCGGGTCATGGATTATCTCCCACTTGTTTTACTTATAATTTCCCAAGTTTGCATTGTAACTCGTAAAACTTTTAAACGTACTAGCTACAGACCTGAAACTTTGTATGCAGCTTCCTTATGATGAGTAGATGTGCAAAGCTTATTTAAATTTTTGCTTCGACCCCCAGGTCATGGATTATCTCCCACTTTTTGTACTTAGAATTTTCCAATTTTGCATTGTAACTCGTAAATGTTGTAAAGGTACATGCCCACTCAGTAGGCACACAATGTTCTTTATATAAATTAAATCAGTGTGTCACTATTCTACCAGTTCTCTAAAATTACGAGTGCCACTATTGAGATATAATCATTTAAATCATTTACTGGTAGTAATATTTATTTGACTGATCGTGACTCGCGGTGGTATCGGGCTATTTTCATATACAAATGAGGTATTACTACATGAATTCCGCCGAATGACGCATGCAAGCACGCAGAATGGCCCATGTCAGAATATGAAACGGCCGAATGAGGGATGCCAGCATCGCAGTAAGCAGTAGTCCGAATGAAACTTGGCAGAATGTGCAACGCCCTTGTCAAGGTCATTACCAAGGTCAGGAATGATCGAGACAAATTGTCTCCCCTTTTATCATATGAACCAAGTATACTTCAATTGTTATGACGTTATGGCCAATATAGCTTGATCTGACGAACGAAAAGTGGTAACAATGCAGTTGAAGTGTAAGGGATAGGCTAGAGTAGATAAGTACACGTAGTCACTTAATCACTTATAATGTACACTATATTACATGGGGAACACACAGGAATACATGATACATTGATATGCGAACAACACTGTACTGTGCATGATACTATTCAATTACAAGGTTGTAAGCCAATCGACTGTTATACTTTAACGCAACTTAAAAGCTATAGACGAATACACTCGGTATGTGGTATCTCAATGGTCCCGTAGTGGACAATAGTATGAATGCACAAGTACTTTGATGATCGCTAATCAAAGTGAAATAACATACAAGTATAACATGGCAGAACGAACATTGGAGGACAAATGACAATCATCTGAGCTACCCCAGTGCTGGCGTATCTCAATAGATAGTGGTAACCTCTGAGTATTCAAGGTCCCAAGGTCTGCCTCACCCGCAGTATGAGGTCTAGTCACCAATATGGCTATTATCCAACTTCAAGTGGATTAATCCATAAACAATATATGTAGTCTTACTACGATCCCTTAGCCATGATATGCCATGATAGGAGTATTACCATACACTATCAAAGTATACATATGTATTGCCTATGCAATATATTTCCAAAGTATGAATGTCAAAGTCCAAGCCGGATGTGGTTACATCACATGATAGTCAATAACGATAATGTTCCGGAAGCTGGTACCGGAAGTAAAGTTCCAAAGGTAGTATTATTTCCGGAAATGGTGGACCAGATGTAAAGTTCCTATGACATCAGTCGACTGTAGCAACCCGGATGTGGTGGACCGGATGAAGAGTATCCATGGTGAATCAATGGGTTGTAATACCGGAAGTGGTAGACCGGATGTAAAGTTCCGATATAATACAAATGGCGATTATCACGTTGGTTAAGACGCCGGGAAAAGTTTCACTTAGGTGACATTCAACTCGGTGGTAGTATAATGATATGATACGTGTGTATGGCGTTTCACTTCACTAATCTATGGCTGTGACTGTCTGCTGAACGCGATGTAGCAATCATACACTGCTCTATACGGGCCTGTACCCGGAGCTGCTACACACACTGCGCCAGACAGACGTACGGACATTCGGATGACCTGGTACTCTGCAATGACTGGTGTCTGCCCTCAACGAGTGGACCAAAACGTCCAATGTGGCTCGCTGGAGCGATCTCAAGAGGCTACAAAATGAAATCAGCCTCCAATTACTGGATGAATACGCACAGACAGACAGACAGGATGCACAACGGACTAAAACGGTAATCGAACAACGGCAAATCACAGCTGAAATAAAATGTTGTAGGTACATACCAAAATCCTCCGTGTCACTGGTGAATACAGTACTATACTTCTGTTACCAGAAAATATGTGTTCCACCAACACATAGCGAGACATCTCTTATATACGCACCAGTGAAACTACGCACGGAATAATGAATATGCCTACCCCTCGTTCGACATCTCACATAAATATTACAAAATCATGGCTTTTGCCATTTCACCCGTGGGTTATATTTGGCATAAATATATGTTCCCACACCATAAATTCAACCAAACTAGTGTACAGCCCTCGCAGAATAAATACCATCCAACATGGTATATCCCACACTACCATAAATCTGTACACTATAGACCCAGATCTCATAATCTGAAATCTACTCGACTGGTCTCGACATGCGAAGGTCGCTGTTTGGCCCCGCGAAACCCGTCCATATCGGTCCTACGGGCTGTACACTCAAATGAGAGTGTAGCACATACTAAACTCAAATATCGTGGTCATTTACGGAAATATCACGACACAAAGCATCACCAGTATGGGATCTGAAATATCCGTGTTGGCCAGTACCAGGCTATGCTGGGGAAACACTAACCCGTAGCATACATAACAGGGCAGACCATGGTATGGTCTGCGCTATATACTGGCTTCACCTACAGAAGGTCCCTTATCTGGTGAACAACTGACACGCGGACAAACTCGGCCGGCACGGATAGTGGACATCCGTAATACAAAAAGGGGTCTTTTCCCTAGCGAAACCAGCACACGCAGTCAACGAGTTCTCTACCACACACATGCATAGTCTGTGGCAAATATGGTGTGACATTAGTAAAACATTGCTCATAAAATGGACGTGTATTTAAATCCGCAAAAAGGACACGCATAAACGTATTTCCACCAATACAACATAAGCCCCCTTATTACACGCACATTGTACATGGAAAATGTACATGCTAAATCACAGGTATGTAAAACTCACAGGTGTGTGAAATCACAGGTATGTGGAATCACAGGTATGTGAAATCAATAGTACGCACAACAATACAAAACAGTACAACACATCACAAATATACAATTATACGGAAATCCGGAATGTACAAGAATGCACGTGTCACGCGACAGGCCTCTGTTGTCATAATGGGAACGCTTCCATTATGACGCCAGGTGGCGCTCCAAAATAAGTACAGTAGACGTTTTTTCTTGTGGTCTTTTGTCACTGTGCCACCGCGGACGTAATGTATTTAAAGTGGTCGATCACCGCGGGCATAGCCTACCTGTCCCCCGCGATCACTGTTTTTGTTTGTATGAGAAACGATGAATTAAGTGAGCGCGTGCGTGTGTATGTGTACGTGTGCATTAGCGCTTTGATGTAGCTAAAGTCGGACATAATGCTATATCACTATTCTAAATGTACACGAGTTATGGTGTTAACTGCTTATATACAATGCCATAAATGTTTGTTAAATTGCAGGCCCGTAGCCAGTGGGGGTGGGGGGGGGGTCGGAGCGGTCGGACGACCCCCCCCCCTCCCGACCAGCCTCGAGTCCATTTTTTATTTTTTTACCTCGAGGTCCATTTTTTTTTAGCCTCGAGGTCCACTTTTTTAGACCCCCCTAGATACCTCAGGCCCAAAACGACACACCCCCCCCTTTCAAATAGGTCTGGCTACGGGCCTGAATTGCATGTATATTTTCTTAACTTGGTTGATTGATTGAATTGCGTATAAAGGTGATTTAATCCATTCTGGCCGCAAAGGAAATAATCCAGTCTTTATCATTTAGCGGCTTACCTGTGACTATTTCGGGAGATTGAACACCATCGGTCTAATTATTATTTTTTTTAACACGAACTATAATTAGCAGGTACTCTTCATTAGTAACTGTACATGTAAATACGGACATAAGTATCCATTGTCAACAGATGAGTAAATAGAAAGTGTGATTATTACCTTAATAGAAGTAGTTGGAAATCGTATCGGTCCCAGTTATTCGTTAATTTAATGACCGGCCTCCGTTTCGCCCTTCGACCAACTCGTCCCCGTCAGCCGCTCAAAAATAATACGATTGCCGACACAGGTTACGACAGGCCCGTACGCAGGGGGGTGTAGTGGTGTGGGGGGGGGGGGGTTTGCGACAGTGACCGAGGATGCTGTCACCGCGATCCCACTGCCTGAAACAGTGATCGCGGGGGACAGGTAGGCTATGCCCGCGGTGATCGACCGCTTTAAATACATTATATCTGCGGTGGCACATTGACAAAATATCACAATAAAAAACGTCTACTGTACTTATTTTGGAGCGCCACCTGGCGTCATAATGGAATCGTTCCTATTATGACAACAGAAGGCGTTGCACATTATGCCAAGTTTCATTCGGCCTACTGCTTACTGCGATGCTGGCATCCCTCATTCGGCCATTTCATATTCTGACATGGGCCATTCTGCGTGCTTGCATGCGTCATACTTTTCGTGTCTGGCAGCAATTCTACTTCGAAATGTCTGCTGTATGCGTCAACAATGACCAATAAATCGTTACCGTCCCAGGTAAATGGGTCACATGCGGAGTAGTATATGAGTATATTAATGATACCACCTCACACTGGAAGTCCCCCCGCTACGCGCGGCGACTCCCAGATGGAGGTGGTATCATTATTGACTCCTCATATACTACTTGGATTTTCCCTCACTGTTCGGCGGGTATGGATGAGATTATGTTTCATCAACCGCGAGACAATATACTTCTGGATGAGAAGTTATCAATGAGATGTCACCCTATTAGAGACACAAATCCCTATGTTATACTCAGTATAATACAACAATCAGTCATAAATATCAAGTGACACCCTATTAGAAAATAAGAAATCCATAAGTTATACTCAGTATAATACAACAATTTGTCATACATTTATTAAAATTAAAATAACAACTTACACCCTATTAGAGATAAAATTCCATTGGTTATACTCAGTATAATGCCTACCATAAAGCAAATGAGAGAGAAAGCTAAGAGTTGGGGAATTTCCCTAAGAGGTTTGAGACTCAAGAAAGCTATAGCAGATATAATAAGTGACGCGCGAGCCGTCGTTCGCGAGGAGAGGCTGCGGCGTGCGGTTTTGACCGGACAACTGCCTACCGACCCCGAAAAACGCTCCGAAAAATTGGAGAACGAGACGACGGCCAGTCTGCGTGCCACCGCTTACGCACAGTGTGTAAAAGAAGATCCCAGCGCGCGCAGAAAAGCACTATGCAAAGCGTACTACAATAAGATTTATCAAGGGATGGTAGGGAGACCTCCTAGGAGGAGGAGAGAGCTCCCCAGAGATTTGGTGGAGGAGGGTCCCAGGGTTCTCGCCGAATATGCCGAAGCTAGGGAAACTGTTGATAGGGGTAGGAGGAAGATAGTATGGACTTTCGAGAGGGGGGTAGATGGGGAGATTGCTAATCGCATAATGAATAAAATTCGCCCAGAGATAACCACGGCATGTTATCTGAGGTATTCGTGCTCGTATCGTATTGGGGACATCGAGACCGACGCTTCGATGATCTATCACAAACAATCAAAGGGTAGTCCGTGGATAAACGAGATCGCCAAAGCTGTGAGTTGGATATCCGGTAGAGAGAGAGGTCGAATTGACATCGACAAAGTCGATAGACCAAACACAATATGGCCCTTCGTTCGTTGGATATCGGTCGAGGTGAAGATGATCATCGACGCTCAACAACTTCTCATGGGAGCGGGAAAACTCCCCGATTGGTTAAGACAGAAATAGGGAATGTATTGCGTCGACACGTACGACGACTACTTGTGTCTGTTTAGGTGCATATCCATCCACCGTGGAGGAGACCCGACCTCTGTTGTGAGAAGGCACGAGCTCTAGCTCACGAATACCTCGGTCACGATAACGGACCGGATAGTAAGGGAATCCCCCTGGAATATATTAAGAAGGTCGAAGAGCGGTTCAAGCTGGGCATTCGCGTCTACGAGCCCACCGACGACGGCGTATGGTACCTCATCAAGTCTCCGGCAATTACGACGCGGTTGGGGTGAAGATCATGACGATACGAATGTTTGGAGGTCACTCGTTCCTCATCAATAACCTCCGCAAGATGACGAACGAGTACGGTGCAACAACTGTCAACAACGGTTTACACAGTCGTGTCACATGCACATGCACGCGACCACCTGCAGGGCTGGGAAGACCGTGGTGATATGTCCAGGTAAGAGGATAGAGAGACCGCAGTCTGCCTACGAGAAGGCGTTCTATCCCAAGGGGTCAGCGAGCGCGAGGTCGATTCAATGGTTGAGCAGAGAAGAGGAGAGGTTTGGAAAGCACATACATCACGGGAGATGCGGTCACGGTGGCGACAGGTGGGTGGCCGGCGATCCTGTCGACAGCTACTGTCACGAGACCAAGACAGTGTTTCAGCTTCACGGATGCTACTGGCACGGGTGCCCGACGCATTGCATGTGAGGTAACCTAGATCGCTGTACGAGAGGACGAAAATCCAAGACGCCAAGATAAGGGAGGCGGGTTACGAGCTGGTGGTGATGTGGGAGTGCGAGTGGTTGAAGGAGGGGAATCCCCACTATCCACCATCGCCGCACGAGGAGGTTAGACGACTCTATACACGCACCAGATAGTCTACGCCTTCGAGGCGTATCTCGACAAGTCGAAAACCACACGACCCACCAAAGACCTGACCTTCGAGGTCGAGCACGTCCCTATGTCGGTGTCGTTGGGGGATACGATGCACGAGGGGATCACTCACATCTGCGAACGAGATCCAGACACGCTAGTCGAGAAGTTCGTGACCGAGCTGCAGAGGAGAGGTAATGACATCAGGGAGGGGGTTAGGAAGAAGTATCTGCCGACCGACATAGAGATGCTGTCGAAACCTCAGCGAGAGAAGATCGTCTCATGGATCGACCAAGTCCCGGTGGTGGGGTTGAACTGCAGCAGGTACGACCTGAATCTCATCAAGCGGTACCTTGTCGAGAAGTTGGCGGCCACCGTGAATAAGGTGATGGTCGGAAAGAGGGCCAACACGACGATGTTTCTGTTTACCCTGGAGTTTAGATTTCTCGACATCATCCACTATCTGGGACCCGGTACCACGTACGACCGGTGGGTTAAGGCGTACGACTGTAAAACGGTAAAGTCTCACTTCCCGTACGAGTGGTTCGATTCCACAGAAAGACTCGACCATCCGGGGCTGCCCGACTATCCCGAGTGCTACTCGAAGTTGAAGGGTGAGTTCCTACTGACTCTGTCAGAGTGGAAAGAGTGTAAGAAGGTATTTCGAGAAAAGGGGATGAAGACGTTCCAGGAATGGTTGCGACACTACACTAACATGACGGAGTTCTACAGGGGGAGAGGTGTGGACATACACAAGGACGCTGTGTCTCTGCCCGGTGTTTCCCTTCAGTACATGCTTCGCGGGACGATCGATGGGAAGGAGGACACGCCCGAGCTGTGGTCACCGAAGGATGAGACTTACGCGATGATGAAGGAGGGGTTGGTCGGTGGTCCGTCCATAGACGCAGAGGCTGGCAGGTCGACGATCAGGGGTCGGGTGGGTAGTCGGGAGGAGAAGATGTGCAAGGTGGTGCTGGGTTACGAAGCCAACGCGCTGTATCTGTCTACCCTGTCGAAAGACATGCCGTGCGGGGAGGAACAGATATGGACGTGTGACGACCCGGAAAAACAGTCGCATATAGACCGTTTCGTGAGGAAGGTCACGCGCGACGAGGGGTTCGGATTTGCGGAGTTGGATATAGAGGTCCCGGAAACGTTGCGAGAAAAGTTCTCTGAAATGTCGCCGCTGTTCGCTAATCGAGAAGTCGAAGTGACCGAGGTTCTTCAGCACATGAAGGACTATCTGACCTGGACCGGGAGGAAAAGGGTCGATGGACAGAGGAAGCTCGTGGCGGCACTGTCCACCAAGAAGATGATCGTATACTCCCCGCTGCTAGAGTGGTATCTGGAGCACGGTCTGGTCCTCAAGGCGGTGCATAGGTTGATATGCTACACGCCAAGCAAACCGTTCAAATGGTTCGTGGAAGAGGTCACCGCCGCCAGACGGACGGGGGACGTCGACA
Organism: Conchocele bisecta; assembly: GCA_029237695.1. NCBI lineage: Eukaryota > Metazoa > Mollusca > Bivalvia > Lucinida > Thyasiridae > Conchocele > Conchocele bisecta. Next base: position 220,557,076 of record CM055265.1, read on the forward strand.
GGAGCAAGGCGGTGTTGGCGGAGATATTCAAACGTTTTGGCAACGCGTGTTGTGGCAAGATGATAGAGGCACAAGAGAGACACCGAAACACCACATATACGAAGGACTGTCGACCGGGCACTGAGGTCGGCGTGGTTCGAAGACCTGGAGGAGATTGGGGAGGCTTACGAGATATCGAGCAGGAATACTCGAGTGGTGATCAACAGACCGTTCCAGTGTGGCATAGCGGTCTACCAGTTGGCCAAGCTCCGCATGCTGGAGTTCTAGTACGACTTCTTGGACAAGTACGTGGATCGCGGAGATTTCGAACTTATACAGATGTACACTGATAGCATGTACTTCGCGCTGTCGGAGAAGACGCTGGCGGCGGCGGTGAGAAAGAAGATGAAGAGAACTTTCAATAAGGAGAAGGCAGAGTGGTTGGCGTGGGATGCGTGGAGCAACACAACTCCGGGAATGTTCAAGCTGGAATTCGAGGGAGATAGAGCCATCGCGCTGTGCAGCACGTGTTACTACGTGAGCGGTGATGAACAAACTAATCACTCGGCCAATGGGATGTCGAGGATATCTAACGATCTGACATGGGGGAGGTACGCTCTCGAAGGAGGTATGGACATGGCGGAGAACAGGGGATTCCGAATGGTTAACGGTGTGATGAAGACGTACAATCAGGAGAAGTTGAGGTTATCGGCGTACTACGACAAGAGGAGAGTGATGGAAGACGGGGTACAAACCGAGCATATAGATAGGTAAGCAAAAAAAGAACTCTGAAAAAGGGGAGAATACTAAATGGCTCTGACGAGAGCCTGACCGACTATGACGATGGACTGACCAGGGGTAGCTGGGTGTCAGAAGGCATCTCAAGAATTTCTTCGTGAACAAACCCGCGCGATGGACCATCATCCAAATAGTAGAGCACGGGCTCATCGGGTTTGGTAATAGATCGATCCAGATGATATACATTGAGAGACCACACGGGATCAGTCGCGTGGCGGCGACCACCTTCGAGCTCTCCCGGTTGATAGAGGTACCGGACGTCAACATCCGATGGAAGCCGTTTCTCCGATAAACCAACGGGTCGCCCGCGCGAGACGGCAGATGGTTTGTGCGCCACTATTTTTGACTCGATGGCATCTACGGACTTTTTACCGATCAATCTGGTCACCTCGCCGTTCAGTGCGGAGACCACGGCGGGCAGCCTGGTCACCCAGTCGGTCGATCGCGAATGAGGGTCAACAAGCTCTTTGGCATATTGGTGTCCGAACAGCCTCTCAGTCAGGGTTCAATTGAACCGCTCCACGATCCCCTGGTCCCGGTGGATGTTGACGTCGTGTTTAGTCAATAGATGAGAGACCGCGCCCATGAACTCGCGGCCGGGATCGACCTGGAGAAGATTCGGCCATTTGAGAGGACTCCTCTTATATATTCGGGAAAGAGCCTCGGCCAACACCTTAGACTCTTTCGTGGCCAGCGGCTCAGCAACCTTATACCGACTCGCTACGTCAACTATTGTCAGTGCGTATTTGTACGTCTTGCGACCGACGCGATCGTGAGGGAGAAACAGGAGGTCAGCTTGATGGACTTCGTTCGGCACCGGCACGTCGAATTTCGGCCGTGGAATACGAGTGCATTATTTCCGCTATTCAAAGATGTACGATGGCATATCCAATTTATTACACTTCACGGCGGATATATATGCATATTTGTAAGATTGTAAGCAAAAGATTTCTGCTGTGCGTATGAATAGTTACATACTGACGTGTTTCTCGCGTTTTAACGTCACGTTATGTGACGTCAAACGTGACGTCACGTAAATATTTTGAAATCCAAATTACGCTGCTGTTTCTATGAACTTGATATATTTGAGTGCATTTTGGGAACGAGGTCAATTTTATTAATATTGTACATTAGTCGAGACTCTCCAACTTTTCAAATAACATTATTTTGACTGTAATAAAAGAGGGTGCAATTACGGGTGTTCTCTTCACGGTGTATTATTTGTAAGGAGTTGATTACGGGTTTTCTCTCACAGTGAGACCCATGCCAATAACTCACAAGAGTGTAATAAAGGAATTTAATTAATACGTGAATCTACGAGAGTGTGGCTAGACCGTAGTTCTTACATCCGCACACCGAATGTAACGCAACGTTGTTGTGATCATCTGAATGACACATTCTGTGGAACCTCTCTAAGACGAACAACAGAGTAATTCTGCTATCATACTTTTATTAACACGCAATCGCTCGTATAGCGGATTTATTCGCAATTAACCTATATCTCAGAGTCCCGGGTTAACACCCTTGTCCGGACTATCAAATGGCGTTCCAAGGCGACCCGGCGTGGGTCCGACCTTCTAGCCAACCCCAACTGAGTGTATATCACTGGGGGCCGTTTCACTAAACTCTGTAGGACTAAAATGTTCGTAAGTGCAAATTTATGATAGTCTGTAAATTTCACATTAACAATGTTTTCTTGTAAACATTTATTGGATTTACATTTATTGAGCATAGGCTGCATATGCAGCCTATGCTCAATAAATGTAAATCAATCAATTGAAATTTCCAGATGATCCTAAATTTGCACTTACGAACATTTTAGTAGTACGAAGTTTAGTGAAACGGGCCCCTGGTGAGCACGGTATACACCGACTAGCCACCCCGAACATACGGGCTTATTATATATAACGGATGACATTTACTGTGTATTGCATCAGAATTACCAGATTGAACTGGTCGCCGTCGATGTGGCTTATTTACATATTATTACGCACCCAGTGATACTTGATATAAAACCTGATGAACATGCCATATAGTTATAAGTATACTGTAAATAGTTTATTGCTTTGAGTCAACTGGCCCCTGAGAAACACACACTTGCGCGAAGTTCTAATTGTTCACCCTATACTAGGGATGTTTCAGACAAATACAAGATCAAGGTGTATGATCACGTGGTTTCCGAACCCGATTTTCCGACATAACGTAATCTGTGACGTCATTTTTACAGTAGATTTTCATTAAAATCTTCCTAACAAACGGCCTGATTTTGATGATATGTAGCACACCAAATACGATGGCATATGTGTTTTATGGGTGCTCTGAAAATTATTTACAATAACATAAATTTCACAAAGAATGGAGTACTGTTTATTTCTTACATGCACAAGCTCTTGTCAGTTTTTATTTACATTTACGGTAACCGATTCTTCGTTCAAACGACATAATTATGAGAATAAAGCCGCCTATACAATAAAGGGCAACGTGTACCGTATTTGCGGCAAATTTCATAAAAATATGTCATTTCGTTAGCAAGATATTAAAGGATATCTACTGTAAACACATCTAAAAAACATGACGTCATGCTTTCGGAAACCACGTGATCCCCCACCTTCAGGATGCAATCAGTCAGGGCCTAGCAGTTAATATTCGAGCCAGAATCAGTATAAAAGGTGATATATGTGTAGTATTAATTCATTCGAAAGGCAATGTGGGAACCATTTTATTAATGCATTATGCGATCACTCTAAAATAATTGATCAAACTATTTGTTTGAAACCCAATTATAGGGTGACCAATTAGAACTTCGGCAAATGTACAATACCGTCATACTATATATATACAGACAATTGTAAGATGGCGTATATGAATATTGTTTCATATACATTCACATAATTCCAGCACAAAAATATTTACACAATTACCTAACATTTGATTGGCCCATAGAAAGTCTCTGTCCAAGATTTATATCCCAGTAAACTCCCACGCCGAACTACTTTCTACAGGTGCGCTGTTAGTGCTGTCAATGTAAATAAATGGCTGCCGTCTGTCAACATAAACACATTTTCTTGATGAATTTATTTCAAATGCTGGTATTATAAGGAATGAATGGCCTTTTTTGTGGAATTTGTCGGGGATATAAACTTGGAAAAGTCGCGGGTATACTGGACGAAGGCCTTCCGGCCTTCGTCCAGTATTCCCGCGACTTTTCCAAGTTTATACCCCGACAAATTCCACAAAAATGCCATTCATACCTATAATAAATATTACTCCATGCCGCTGTACATGTAAAGCATACGTTGACATAGTTGATATCACAAATACATGTGCTATAGAAAGCAAGCTACACATGATTAAAACAGATTAACCCGTCTCATGCTGAGAATTTGTCATTTCGTTTGTGAAAAAAATATATAAATATTTTCTTTATACATGTATCTGCTTAGAAGTATATGTCGTGACCAGCATTTGAACCGTCTCGTCGAGACGGTTCAAATGAGAGGTCACAACATATTCTTTCACTGAGAAATAGGAAAAATAAAAATAAAATAGTTCATACCCGTAAATATGTATTCCTAATGTAATGGGTTAAAATATTTGTGGACATCTTCCACAATTACCTTCTAAGGTCAACTGAACGCTTTATTACTAGAATACTGGGGCCGGTTTCACTAAACTTCGTACGACTAAAATGTTCGTAAGTGCAAAGTTATGATAGTCTGTAATTTTACAGTAACAATATGCAGCCTATGCTCAATAAATGTAAATCAATCAATTGAAATTTACTGACGATCCTAAATTTGCACTTACGAACATTTTAGTCGTACGAAGTTTAGTGAAACGGGCCCCGGATGTACACCAAACATTAACATGTTGGATACATGTTCAACATATCATTTCAATACATGTACCTACTTTACAACAGTATGTACATGTAACTACAATTTGACGGTCAAGTTGGAAGTTTGAGGTCTGGGAAGGTATGAAAGCATCCATTGAATGTATATGCAATTGCAATACAATCAGGTGTCCTCGGCTATCATCATACAATGCAAAATATTAAAATAGTTGCTTACCTGGACATTGAAAATGGCAAAATGATAATTTTTGGCAGCCATCTTGAATATTTGCAATTGTGAATGAGAAACATCGATTGTATAACGTGGCTCATCGGACTCAACGAGTTTGTAAACCGTTGCGCTGTGTCATATGTGGATGTGACTGGAGAAATGGGGCCTACCGTTGTAGCTCCTGATCAAATAGCGCACTCATGTAGCCGGATAACGATTCATATTGCTTGTTAGAAGTATGACAGGTGTTTCATTGACGAAATGGCTAACAGTGTGAATCCAGATCAGACTGTGCGGATGCACAGGCTGATCTGGATCTACACTGGTCGCAAAATCCAGTAGCCCCCATTTCTCCAGTCACAGCCACATAATTACTTTACTGTATATGGGTAAATTGAAAGAAAAACATCTATAGCACGCGTGTCACGTCGATAAATGTAATACAATACAATATAGCTAGATAACGTCACAATACACTCTTGGACTGTATGTAAGCAAATGGTTGGTCCATAACTAATTTTCACGTTTTATGAGAGCCAGTGTATACAAAAAATGAATTGCTGACCAATTTGGAAGCATTAACATCACTAAGTCTTGGTCCCATATATGGATGTGACTGGAGAAATGGGACTTATGTCTTTTGTGACCAGTGCATCTCCTGATTTAATAACAATCGTATGTAGCCTGAACAAATGTGGTATTGTTTGTTAGAAGCATGTTTCATTGATGGAATGACGAACATTGCAGATCCTGATCAGACTCTGCGGATGCACATGTTGATCTGGATTGACACTGATCGCAGCCACATATGATTTAATCACCCCAAGTATCATTCACGCTTGCACCCCTAAACATCCAACATTGGTTTGTCCATGCTAATTGTTGGACTATTTTGGGACTAAGTGAGAAAATGCTGATTTTTCAAGAAGTCATGGGGCCCGTTTCACTAAAATTCGTACGACTAAAATGTTCGTAAGTGCAAATTTAGGATCGTTTGTAAATTTCTTATAAACAATTGATGGATTTACATTTATTGAGCATAGGCTGCATATGCAGCCTATGCTCAATAAATGTAAATCCAATAATTGTTTATAAGAAAACATTGTTAAATTGAAATTTAGAGACTATCATAATATTGCACTTACGAACATTGTAGTCGTACGAAGTTTAATGAAACGGCCCCCTGGTGGGACGGCTCGTTATGAGCGTTCTCTTCTGGATCTACAGTGTTTGCACATGTTTGCTTTTTTACCCCGCCGGTATGCTTTAAATGGGTGAAATATAAAACACGTTCACAGATCGTGTTGATGCATCACCACCTGCGCTAACCTTGCCCATATGTCAACGTTTCTGAACATGTATTGCCATCTCAACTCGCAATCAAGCAGTTTGATTGGCTGACCCTGAGCTGTAGCACAGCAATGAAGCTACTTTCTTTCAAGCTGAATATTCAAGTTTCTGTAATACTGCATTAAACTTTCTACAACTGGCGACCGTTTCACTAAACTTCGTACGACTAAAATGTTCGCATGTGCAAATTTATGACTAATCACAATTAAGATAGTATGTACATTTCCCATTAACAATGTTTTCTTGGAATCAATTATTGCATTTATATTTATTGAGCATGCAGCTGGATATCCTAAATTTGCACTTACGAACATTTTAGTCGAAAGAAGTTTAGTGAAACAGCCACCTGATCTAACACAATGTGTGTATGCACAGGCGTGAACTTAGGTAGCAGTGACCAGTTAGCCGCCAGTTTCGTATAATGGCACCGGTAATTTATAAATATTACATTTTCTGCTGATTAAATTTCATTTTAATTGTTTAATTATTATTTTGTAGTTGATTTTGTATTTTATTCAGATTTAACATCGTATTAATTGATGAATGCTCATTCCAGGGTCATCTGACCTGTTCCCATTGATCAGAAATGGGCGAATACGAATTGAGGGTATGTTGTGCCAACAAATAATCAAAACAACAAATTTTTCTGGGAGTTTCAAACAATAATTAATTTCAGAAAAAACTCATGGATGAAAACTGGTTTGCACCATGATAGTACATTTGCCTCTCGATGATTATTGCAACACATGCAACATTCAATCTGTAGTCCCGCAAGTGACGTGGCACGGCATTGTTTTAAAGTGAATAGTTTATCTCAGAATTGGATAATTATAAAGAGGCTGCACCGAGATATTTCACATTCCTGCATAGGTAAGGAGCACTAATAGAGCAGCATATTTGTGTTTATGTAAAAGCTTCTAGTGTATCTAGGTCACAAATGTCGAACGCATATTGCTGTCTGCCCACTTATTTGGAATATTGCATTAAATGCATACTGTCCGAGGGAGTGAAATGGATACTTTTAAATTAACTTGTCACTGCCCCCTTAGCTGTATTATTCGCAAGCCGTTTTCCCTGTCATGAATTATCTCCCTCTACTTGCACGTGATGTATGCGAGAGAGGTGTATAATTGCCGAACGATTCGTCCGTGCGAATTTTGACTGAATTACAGCAGAAATACCGCGAAGAAATGAAGACAATGTACATAACATCCAGAAATAGCGACCCACCTACTTATATCTGCCAGCCACGCTGAATTCGGTATACTGGAATAATTATTGTATATGCGGATGTTACTGGAGAAATGTGGCCTATAGGTTTTCGACGAGTGTAGATCCAGATCAGCATGTGCATCCGCACAGTCTGATCAGGATCTGCACTGTTCGCCATACATTAATGAAACGCACTCCGTGTTTATAACAAGCAATATAGAATGTTATCAGAAATAATAATAAGAATGTGCTATTTGTTGAAAAATCCCATAAGCCCCATTTCTCCAGTCACAGACACATAATTGAGACTCGCCATGGGGTTTTGTACCTTCTGACATCTGTGTAATTTCATGAAATCCTTTTACAATATTTTTCATAAATTAAGTAATAAATTGACAAAATTTTCAGGGTACATGCACTTTGAAAACAATGTCAATTTATTACTTAATTTATGAAAAATATTGTCAATTTTGTAAACGTATTTAATGAAAATAACGCAGATTTCCGAAGTTACAAACTCCCATGGCATGTCTCATATATATGAGCCGCACTCTGTGAAAACCGGCCTTAATGACAAAATTTTCGATTTGCATTTTTTTACACTTTTTGTTGCGGACACCTTTCAAAAACATTACGCTGAAAAGAAAATGCAAATATGTTTCATAGTTTTTGTTTTATCTCACTTTTTGTAGCACCATGTGAATCACGCAAGGAAAAAATAGTAACGTCATTGAGAAAATGACGTTATTGAAACGCCGATGTTTTACAATGCAACACAGCAGCCTACAGTAGAAATGCGTGTTCATAGACTCATTGAACGTGCTTGCTGTAAACTGTATTTGCTGATAAGGTACACTAAATGTATCTACACGTGTTAGTATGTATACTATCAACCATTGAACAGAATAAAACTATGATATATGTACATGTAGTGAATAAAACTATGATATATGTACATGTAGTGAACAAACCAAACGCACCACTATCGATTTTAAATCTATAATTAGCCGACATGTGCCTTGTAATTTGCTACCATCGCCAACTATGATAGGTTATGTACATGTACCATCAGAACGATACATTGTAATTATTGGAGAATTTAGTTCAGAATCTAATTGACGACAGTTAATTGTGTCGCAGCGTCGTATGAGGGTATTGAAAAGTGGTGCGGCCATACCGTCGAACGAGCAAAGCTAGCGGGGTCCGGGGGAACGGTTACACGAAACACCCAAATACACTCAAATGTACCCAAATATAGTTTAAATATATATAAATATACCACAAATACACTCTAGATAGTGTCAGATATTAGTGCAAAGCATATTATGACACAAAACACATCATATAATTGACATATGTAGTCAAATAAATCTGTTAAATTGGCCATATGTTCGATTTATGCACATTGAATCACCAATCATGTGGGAGAAATACATGCAAATATAGTTCAATATATATAAATATGCCACAAATACACCCTCAAACATATCAGTATATGCTCTCCTTACGTTATCAGAATTTGAATAACCTATTTTACGTATCAGTGTAGACCCTGATCTTTATTATTGTAGGCCCTTTTGGGATACGTGAATATTTTATTAAAATGCCCCACAAATATGCCACAAATACACCCTCAAACGTAGACTACAAGTGTGAACATCGGCTTTCCTCTTCAAACATTATATGAGCCGCGTCGTGCGAAAATGTGCCGTATGTCGAAACTGACGTTATCGAGTAAATGAGGTCGGATTCGTCGCTTCCATTTACGCTTTTGACATAGCTGACGTCGTTGTTGACAGCTGGTAATGACATATGATATAAGTGTATTATCGTGTACCATTAGCTAAATAAACCAATTGTATGTAGACCATTGACTATTTTAATTACCATTTTATGCCAAAGTATAAATGTACGTTCTCGGGGTTGTTATGAAAATAAATGATCAGAAACGAGCAATGTTGAGTAGAATGTGAGCTGGTGGTGTCGGCAGCCCAGTTCGCGTATGGACCCGATACATGTTTTTCTTTTTTGTATTAGTATATCGTTTACCGAGATTTTACATGCATGTATGCACAGTAGATATGTGCTAATATATGGATAGGATGTTATGTAACGCTAGTTTAAAAGTTCAAAAACGTACATGTAGTCGTAAATGTTACAGTACATGTTACATAGCGTTTCCCTTGCTTTATACGTGTATCTGTTTCTGATTTAATTTCATTTATGTGTGTCAGATTGCATTTAGTGAATACAATTTCCTATTTGGTAAACTCGTGCGTGTATCAATAACGAGGGAATTGTATTACACACCATGTGATAACCGCCGTGACTCATCAAAACTGTGAACATAATATGTGACGAGCCAAGCGAAAACCTCCTTTATGGCTCAAACATGCGAAATTGAGTTTTCAACCGTGATACTTAGAAAATTTGATCTCTCTCGAACAATATGATATATAAACCAATGTTGTATTCAACTGATAAACCATCTTTCTAGACCAACAGAGATACATATCTGACATCACTTTGTCGCATCGACGTTGTTTTGATAATACGTACGTTACGTCGTCGTTATCAATATTTGCGGACAGTGGACCGCACGAGTCGTGACGTTTTCGTGCTACAATTGTACTCACACAGAAACTTCTCTTTTTTCATCACAATGCACATATTTATGTATATTATTATTAATATATACTTAGCCATATTTCAAAACATTTATATTTAATTTATAAATAATATAAGAAACAATGACAATTCGTTACAACGGCACACGTAAATGATATTGCATACGTCATGTAAAGCCTACAGGTGGAAGACTGGGACCTAGGACCCAATAAATGGCTCATTTGATAAACGTTACTCCACCCACCCGTTTCCGGTGTATATTGTACGGAAATTGTTTGGTGGGGTCCCAGTCTTCCACCTGTGGTAAAGTCCTTGTAGATAGCATATTATGTCAATCAAATTGCTATGGGGGCAGCCATTGTCGTGCTGCGCCTAAACGGCGAGTACGACCAAGAAAATAGTGCCCTTTGCCAACTTATCCTATTGTGTTTTGGTCCGTCTTGTTTTGTATCTAAAACTCTACATATACTATTCTCTATAGTGTTCACAGTTCTAGGCTCAGTTTATCAGTTAAATTTTGGAAAATACGAATCAAGACAGTTCGTGCGTATGAATACAGCAACTATTATCTTTAGATCTCACGGGACAGTACGTACGGAGCTAGCTATATAAATTCGCCTCCGATATGTTATCTACGGCTATAATTTGACCCATTTAAAAATGTCAAAATTTAGTTAACTGTAAATTGTATACCTTTAAACAAATAATATTTGATGTAGAGCTAGTAAATTGCCCAATATAATAGAACAGGGAAATCATTTTCCCATGGAATCCATCTTTTCTCTAGTTGTTGTTCAACATTCATATAACGAAATGAAGCTTTCAAATTTATAAGATGTACATGTAAATGTCAGATAAACACCTTGAGATGGTAAAATAACCAATTTCTGCATGTGTATTTTCTTTATTAATACTTTATTGATACAGCTTTGACAGTTTTATATTGCTAACATATCAAAAACGCCAGATAACCGATTGAAAAAAATCACTCTTCCATGCGCTACATTAAACAGATGGGGTTAAACGGCCGCACCCGTTGTTACACCTATGGACAATATCTGATGGTGGTCGCCAGACAGGATAAGTTTGTTTTCTTTGAGCATTCCGGTTTCAACCCAAATTATGAAACATGCAGACGCCTCCATCTACGCCGACTACAAATGTTCTCACGTTTGTTTGTAATTGTTATATAAATAAAATTTGAAAGAAATATTATCATTATGATTACATGATACTGATTTTGTGATGTGTTATCTAAAACTACCGGTCATATGGTTATTTAGTTTCAAATGTCATTTATAAGTGGTCCATATAATAGTATACAAATCATTTGCAATATGCTCATTTGCATAAAAAATAATCAACAAAATCACTACGTGTTTCCTTGAAGGAAACCGAAAAAACAGACAACTGAACCACTATGAAAACAACTGTAAAATTCTGCCACGCATATCCAACATTAAAATATTTGTGAGCCACAATTAGTAATGCATACGGCTATACATAGGACAAGTTATTGCAATGACTCAACGATTTCAGGTATCAAAATCCGACGTGACGTTGATAAATTTAAGCATAACTTTGTGACGTCATTTTCATGCTTTCATGACGTTGTCATTAAGGCTGGTATTCACAGAGCGCGGCCCATATATACTCGCCATTACGTCAGTAGTATATAGGGAGTTAAAATGATACCACCTACGTTGGCATCATTTCCACCCCTATATACTACCCCCACCACCCCCGAAAAACCCAAAAATTGGTTAACGAGGAAATTGTCTCCCTACAGCAAATTTATGAATTTTTGGAGAAAATAATTTTGAAAAGAGGGAGTCAAAATGATACCACCAAAGTTTGTAATGATAAAAAGTGGTATTGTAGTCCCAATTATATTGGTGTCATAAATACCTCATGTTTTTTTCACGTCCAATTGAACAGAAAAAACAATACAAATATTATTAGATAAAATGGATAATAAAATACAATGTGAATTGAAAGCTTATAATGACTGTGTTGAAGAAGTTTACGAATATTACTGGGGTCATAGTCCTATATATAAATTCTATAAATTGAAAACACTAGACAATATTGAATACATGAAATATCAGCGTAATTTATTACGCTCCGATAAAAAAGTTGCATTTACAATATTATACCGGCAATTATGCGAACTATATAAGGGGCAAATACAAACATTAAAACGGATAACGCGTATCGGATATAAAACTAAGGTGTATTATATAAAATTGTTAAAACCCAACGATTCCTTTACGAATATACATTTCTATGATATCGCTTTTAAAGATATTGAAAAATTATTATTTGACAGAAAAAAACACTACTAATTAATTTATGTTGTAATCACAACACCAAGCAGACGACAATGTTCCAATTACACGGGTTACGAACATGTGTATATTTATAGCCGAGGTAAACAGACGGTACACACACTGTGATGTATAGCCGAGTGTATTTATCCTTATACTGGTATGTAAACTGGCTATCTGGAATTATTTTTCATCAACCTCGAGCGGTCGTATAGGAACGCCGTTGTCATGTAGTTGTTTACCATAGCGATCTCATTTGTATGGATAGAAATAAATAAATAAAAGTTTTAGCTCCAACCGCGGCGCGAACTCACGACCCACGTCTCTATAGAGTGTCGCCTTAACCCACACGACCACGAAGGCTATTATGATAAACACTACGTAGTGTTGTACAATAATCGATTTACACAGACGGTGTGTACACAGGTTATTTATAAACACTTAGAGAGGTTCACGAATTTACGGGATGGTTCGCTATTTTATTAATTAATTAATTTTAAAATTTTCTTTAAATTAGCTATAAAATTATTAATAATTTAAAGTTGAACACCCCCTATTATTACATAGAAAACATAATAATTAATTAATATAAGAAAACAAATAAAACACAACTATTTTCACCAACAAAGTCATGTTTTGCCGACGCCAGTTCGAACCTCGGTTGGACCTCAAACTTTTTTTTTTAAATTGTTTATTATTATTAATAAATTGTTTACTGCACCAATATAATTAATTTTAAAATTAATTTAAAGAAAATTATAAAATTAATTATTTAATAAAATATCACAATTTCGGTATGGTGGTGCCGTAACATTTCCTCCGACTTTATTTCCATGTTTCACCCTAAATTTATCCCAATCAGTACTCTCAATCTTGGGCATGGTGGCGCGCGCTTTGATTCTAATATCATTTTTTAATTCTTCATATCTCCCCATTTCTTCCACCGCGGATTTCAACTCTAAATTTGATATTCCATTATCGGTCAATGCTTTGGACACTATAACGTCGATGCTATGTTTCTTAGACCTGGCGAGAACGGATATTCTATCATGTTTTCTACATTTTTTCTCGAGTTTTACACCTGCCGCCCTAATTACCATACAAAGTATTCCAGATAAAACGGTAATTCCACTCAAAACCCCTGCAAGTGGTACCGTTACAATTGTAGATAGCGTTGCAGCAGTCCCCGCACCACTCATTACAGATAAACTTGCCAGAACCGTAATAGATGCTTCAGCTATGTTCGCCGCGCGCTTATATTTTTTAGCGTTTCTTTTTCTATTTGTACATTCTCTAACTAAAATATCCTGCATAGCGACGATATTATCCAACCTAAAATCTAAACTTCTTTCGTGAATTGGATACAGTGTTGGTGGATTGGTATTGACAATTGGAAGCGGTGATTCGTTCATGATTAATTTTACAAATCAAGTTCAATTAACAATGTAACAATAGTGGAAGAACTCGCTGGGTCAGTGATTTTCGTAACAAAGTTAATAACACTACCTTCTGAAAGTCTAATTGGATCGTCACCGGCGAACAAAACCACCGATGAAATATCTCCAGCAAGTTTATTGACTCCAACCCCCCGTTCTTCCCCATCCACTACAAGATTTATCACGACCGCGCCCATAGATTTACCATTAGCATTAACTGAGCAGACAGCCATTCGGAGAAGTGTACCTGTAGCTGGCATGGCGTATCCCCCATATTTATTGCTCGCTTTGGCACCGAATGAATATTCATAGAGCCCGTCATTCAAGGGGCGCCGCTTCTCAGCCCAAACTGTGATGACACGTTTTTGCGTTTTCAATGTTTTCAACAATCCGGCAAGCCCCCCGATAGAGGTATGGGCCTCAGCACGAATCTTTTCAGAGGTCTCCTCAAGTGCTTTGTTCGCGGCTCTACGAACACGTTTCAGTTTTTCGGGAACTTCGGTTATTTTTCCATCTAGTTCATTAAGTGCTGCAGAGTCCTCTGAGCGCAACACCCCATATGCCTCCGTAAGGGCCGCCTGGTGGTCTTCTCTGACTTTCTCAATACCCATTTGGACTCCCTCAACCCCCAACCGGGCCTCTTCCCGAAATTCTGTTACTTTTTCACCTAGTTCAGTACGTGCTGCTTCTCTGTTGGGAGAGTCCTCTGAGCGCAACACCCTAAAAGCCTCCGCAAGGGCCGCCTGGTGGTCTTCTCGGGTTTTCTCAATACCCGTTCGGACTCCCTCAGCCCCCAACCGGGTCTCTTTTTGAAATTCTGTTATTTTTTCGCCTAGTTCAGTAAGTACTGCTACTCTGTTGGGAGAGTCCTCTGAGCGCAACACCCCATACGCCTCCGTAAGGGCCACCTGGTGGTCTTCTCGGGCTTTCTCAATACCTGTTCGGACTCCCTCAATCCCCAACCGGGCCTCTTCCCGAAATTTGGTTATTTTTCCTCCTAGTTCAGTAAGTGATGCATGATCCTCTAAGCGCAACACCCTATAAGCCTCAGTAAGGGTCGCCTGGTCTTTCTCAATACCCGTTCGGACTCCCTCAATTTTCGCCCGGGCCACTTCCCCAACTTGTGCAGTCGCCGTCAGTACGTCTACTCTTAGATGTGCTATACTCCTGTGAATCCCGTGTGTGGACTCCGATATAGTTTTATTCATCAGGGCCTTAGTTTTTCCGGTAGTTAAAACGTCGCTCTCTGTCGGGACGAATCCCCCTTTTGCCGGTTGCAAATTCTTTGAATCTATCACCCAAACCCGATTGGAATTGGAAGAATTACCTGGTCCGTATATACTCATAATTAATTTTATAATTTTCTTTCAATTAATTATAAAATTGGGGCACATATACTCAATTGGAAATTTCGAGAACGACCGAAATCGGGTAATAGTTATTCAACTTTCTCGCTTGATCATCGAGAATAGAGACCGTAAATTCGTGGATGTGTCCCGTTTCCAAAACTTTCATCTCGGGGTGTGGGAAGTCTAAGGCCATCGTCGCCCCAAAGAAACAGTCGCTGGCTTGCACGGTTTTCAGTAATGTGCTGGGGGATCCGTCTACCATGTTGTACGATGTGTTCACCCGATCCAAGTGCACCCTGAGGGTTTTCTTGAAGGTGAAGTCCACCGGGTTATCACCGACGTACTCACCCGGGACAAACACTCCTTTATTTGCGGAGTATGTCTCTCTAAAACCGAGTCGAATAGCCAACGCCGGGGAGACCACTACCTTACTATCAGGGCCGATGGTCATTGTTGCGAGCCCGGTCGCCTTCGATACTGTGAGGTTGATTATACCGTCAAGCTCAGAGGTGACAAAATCTTTGAGCTGTCTAAAACTCCACAGTCCGTGAGGCAGCTTTACACCTACTTGTTGTTCATCCTTCACATAGTAAAACCCTTCGCTTTTCCCCACATTCTGCCATCCAACCGTGAAGGTGATTGATCTGAGGCCCACCCGGCGTTTTCCGCAGCAGTTGTCGATTGACTTTTGAAGTTCACAAATCTCTTTTTGAACATTAGTGATAGTAGCAAACATATTAATATCTTTCAATGGATACCAAAGCATTTAGCTTTAATTCTAATGCAAAGTACGCGGTCGGTGGTAAATACACGGAAAAAGACGCTGTTAACCGCCTTGTACACCCAACTGTAACAGTTAGACAGGATAGTGGCTTTACCACCAATTTCCCTAACATGTTTGAGAAATATGTAGTTCCAAAGACTACTAGTCAAGATGTAATACTAAGATGGGATTTTTCCCATATGAACTTCTGGCAGAACCAGCTAAATTTCGCTGTATGGTGTGCAACGGCCGGATGTGGAGTTTCACATCAAGACCATCTGACATCCAAGAATGTCATGCTCCGAAGTGTCTACAACTTTCATGTGTATTACACCATTATGAAGATTCTCAAAGAACTAGGTATTGCACTACCTCAAGACGACGGCTGGGATTCCATTTCCAGCACATACGACCGTAAGGCGTTCGAAAGATTGTGTAACGAATTTTGGGTACCAAAAGACGCGGACTGGAGACAGAAAGTATACACCCCAACCAATAGTTTAGAGTTAGATCACCTTAAAGGCTTAGTTAGTGGTGAGCATCTGGATAAAGTCCCTGTATATTTTTCATCAGGGTTGTGGAGTGCTCGCGGATCTATCCCACCACCAGTTAGAAAAAAACAGTTCTTGGCACTTGTCGAGGACGCCATCTCAGCTAAGGTGGACTTCCAGAAGGCGATCCAGAATTATCAAGACGTTATGCAGACGGCCCGCACCCCGGTAGACTACGCATTTGGAATAGGTCTTTATATGGCGCAGAGTAATATGATATTACGGGACGACCCGGTTGACGGTTACAATAATCAGATCGTAGTCGCCACCGCCAATCAAATTGTCGGCCACAACGGGAACGTGAACACGGGTATTATCAAGCTCCCCACCAAGACGGTCGGGCGCGGAGTTGTAAGTGGAACCTATTACGTAAAACCCCCAAAACACAAAATGGATACACCCACCCAAGTACCCCCAATTCGCAAATTGGATGCACCATCGAGTTCCCCAACCCAATCTCGATTGGAACATGAGCGGAAATACCAATCGAGATTGCAAGCACAACACACAAGGAGGAGAAAGTAGGGCTCGTCGTTGCCCTCGTGGCGATCGGACTATTTGGTTTTAGGAACTCGAGAGAGAGTAAAAGTAGGAGACCGGCGATTGCCATGATTAAAGCCCAAATATTTTTGGCGAGCCATCCGGCTGTTTTCGCTAATATAGATAGCAAGTAAGAAACGATACTTCCGATCAGTCCAGGTAGTGCGGCAGCCGCCTTTTCGGCTAATTTACCCAGGAGACTGGCGAGGGCTTTTAGTTGTTTTTTTACCCACTCCTTGGCTCCACCGGATGGCGCGGGTGCTGGTGTGGGTGCTGGCGCGGGTGCTGGTGTGGGTGCTGGCGCGGGTGGTGGCGCCGCGCCACCAGTGAAAGCTAGAACTATGGTCGATATAGTAATGCCGATAGCAACGAGGATGCTTGCTATCGTGACATCCTGCTCTCTGAACAGAGTGCGAAGACGCTCACCGAGTGTCGTCTCCTCATGCAGGACCCTCGAGATTGTTTCGCGGATCAGACTTATTTGTGTGCGGAGAGCCTCACGGCAAGCCGATGCAGCCTGCAAGCGAGCTTCTCTTTCGTCCCGCAACGATCGCAGGCGTTCGGTGATCCGCTCGGTAGATTCTCTATCGCCACCGGCTTCCTCCAGTTTTCTTTCTTCTAGCGCGATATGTTCATCCAGCGACGAGAGTTTGGAGAGGTTAAGGACCAGTTCGCCCCGGACCGTTTGTAGAGCCTTATCGAGTCCACGGAGTTCGCGAAGAGGTAACGGTGGGTCATCGTTAGACCCTTGGTCGAGGTTGAGTATTTCGTTTTCGCTGAACGTGGTCTCCATCGTGTTAATAGCGTCGGTGTCTACTTGAGGGACCTCGCTCAGCTCGACCGTTTCTATCGCTGAGGCCGTCTTCGCCATCGTTTCGTCAGTAGACTGTAGGGCCTCTACAGCGCGGGTCGGCATAATTGGTTTACCCCTCTTCCAATCCGTGAAGCCTAGTTCGTTCTTTATGATTTGGCAACCGCCCAGGTTTCCGGCAATGGTGCTCAGTGCTAGGGGTTTACCGGTCATCGTGTTGACTATTGGGAGATTTGATGCTGCTTTTAGTCGCAATCTAGCGTTCATATCGAATTTGAACTAGGAATAGTCGCGACCGACAGATGGTACCAGACCTTTTTCTGCCAAACTGTTGTAGTAGTCGTTTACAGCTCCCTCGAGTAATTCCCGACTTTGACTAGTGGTAGCGCGACCTAATCCCCCCAATTGTGATTGGATTGGAACTGGAGTCTCTATGAAGGGCGTTTCGTTATCGTTATCATCATCGATGTCATCATCATCCTCATCGGCGAAATCGTCTCTGCCGATTTCATCCATGTCAATATCATAATCAGCCATATTTATAATTATGTATTAAAGACAAAACCATACGAGTTTAATAGAGTAACTTAGTTTCACTAAATTATGTCTTCAAGTCAATACGGTCGCAAACTCAATCCATACCGCAGACTGCGTGAGCCCCTCGGGGCAAAAGGCGTCAGACAGAGTGTCGTTATTACGGACAACCCATCGACGATCGACCAGAACCAGCAGCTCTTAGTCCGCTTCCCCAACCTCGGAGCTAGCGACGTCATTGTACCGGGGACTGTTCGCCTCGCTTTCACTATTTCGCTGACGTCGACGGACGCGAACCGAACCGTCGTTCAGAATCTGGGTCGCGCCATCGTCAAGAAGACCTTGATAAAGATTTCTGGTAATGAGGTAATGTCGATCGATGACAGCGACGTCTACCATTGTTATCAGGACCTGTGGAAGACGATACAAGAGCGCGAAAACGCGATCTATCAGGGTATTGACACCAGCAAAAATAATAACGTAACCAAACTTAGAATCGGGGCTGGTAACAAGGCAGATAACAACTCGAGCGACAACGCGGTCGCGGGCGCTTACGGCAACCGCTTCTACATCCCGCTCGACTTTGAGTTGCTGGAGAGTCACATGCCCTACTATCAGAGTGCTTTGGCTGACCTCCTCGAATACGAACTGACGTTCAACGACTACGGCCGAGTTCTCATAGCCATCGACATAGCATCGACGAAGTCAGAAAGCAGTTTGCTTCCGGCTCTAAGCGCTCTCCGGAGGTTGCCGCGGTTGCCAAAGACCTGCAGCTCTCGGCCGTCTCCCTCGCGGAGTTCCTGACTACCAAATACGCGTTATGGCTAGACATGCGATCCAGCGACGACGACCAAATACACGGTAGCGGACGCCAAATTGAGAACGCTAGTGAGGGTGTGACGATCCAGATAACCAAAGAGGCGGGTGGAGATGGGCCATTGAACGTGTAATTATATATAATTACAGATGCACAACTCAACATCGAAGATGGTCGATACGTCTCAGCACTCTACTGATTTAATAAAAAAATCATCTAACGATTTATTAATAAAAAATCATTCTAAGGATTTAATAAAAAATCAACACCAATTCACGATTGGAGACTTAACTCTACCTTCAAACTTTAAAGTTTGTGCATCTAACGATTTATTAATAAAAAATCATTCTAAGGATTTAATAAAAAATCAACACCAATTCACGATTGGAGACTTAACTCTACCTTCAAACTTTAAAGTTTGTGCAACTCTGCCATAATATGTGGGCAGACAGGATGTGGAAAAACGGTTTTCATCCTCGACGTCCTCGAGGGGTCCTACCGCGATGTCTTTCGACACATTGTGATCCTGTGTCCCACTGTGAGGCATAACGATACTTATCAGCTGTGCCCGTGGATATGGGCCGACCCTGAGGTATACGTTATTGACCCCGGTGACAGGCTACACGATTGGTTGCGCGGCTTCTACCAAATATTTCAGGGCGATTCAGGGAGATTGACGATTGCTCGGCCAAGGCGGCGATGACCAAAAAGAAGGACATGCTCTTCCAGCTCGCATTTTATGGCCGCCATGCTAGGCAAAGCGTATGGATCTCCACTCAAAAGTACAACGCCGTCCTCAAGGATCTGCGCGAGCAAACACAATGGGTCGCCCTCTTTCACTGCAAGGACCGAGACTCATTCGATGACTGTCTCCGAGAGAACGACATTATCCCAACCCGCGAGGAGCGCCTGGAGGTTCGACAGATGCTTTCGGAAACTAAGCACGCCAAGCTTCTGCTAAAGACTGATCAACCAACTGCTTATAAAGTTATCAATTAATTAATTTTAAGAACATTGCAAAGTAAATGCTGAACAAATGCTTAGCAATTGCTGAACAATGCTGAAGAAATGCTTAACAAACGCATGAAATAGTTCAGGCACGTAAAATGTTATGGCCTCGATACAAAGACTTGCGGTCAAGTCACACAGGTACTGGGAATTCCGTGTCCATTGTTTACCCTGCCAAACTCGTGCATAACGGGCGAGTCATAGTGGACATGTTCCCACAGTGGGACGAATTCATGCGGCGCAGTCGAGTGAGTTATAAACAGGTCAGTGAGCAGTTGCGGTCTAATCCCAACGAACGCACTAGTAACACACCACGTGCAGAGCGGAGCAATACACGTGCACCCCCCCCCCCCCGTGATACGTCCGACGACTCATCAGATACTGGATTTACTGCTATGGATATCACGGCTGTCAAGGCGTGCATTCACCCATTTCCCAAGCCATCCACGTCAAATGCCCAGCACTCAATCGCACCAAGCCCGACCACTGATACACCAGCAGTCCCAGCTCGTCACGTCGTAGCTAACTATCCTGTATCCCCGTCACTTATTAGCGCCCAGATCCCACCACTGACACGTCCCAAGGTGAAGGACACACCAATCGTCACACCAAGTTCGAGAGATGTTCCCACAGTTAATCCCGACACACAGCGAACTGACTGTAATTCCGACCCTGAATCGCCGTCACTTCTCGGCAACAGTGATCACCGTCCCGGAACATTCGCTGACGCATCGTCGGCACACAATCCACCGGTCAGCTCCGCACCGGCGCGGCATAACACGGTTTCTCCTGAACTGACCACTGACGGTGTCTCAGGATAGGACAGCACGGGGAAAGCCTCTCATAGTAGCGATATCCCCTTACGAATTGGTTCCTTAAACACAAATGGACTGAAGTGTAGACTTTGTTATCCAGAATTTATAGATTTGCTTTGTACGTTTGATATTTTTTGTGTATTAGAAACCAATATGAGCCCGCATGATGTAGTTGATGTAAAGGGCTATACTTTTCATAGTAAATGTAGAAACACACTATCATACAAACGATCTGGTGGCATTGGTGTCAAGGATGATATTCTCGGATCTACAACTGTCTTGTATAACACATGTGAATACATAATATGGTTGACGATTAAACATGATATTTTGAACTTGGATAGCGATATATTATTAGGCGCAATATACTTGCCACCTACTGGTTCTCGCTATCTCGATGAAGATCAAATGATATTGCTTGATGAGGAAATTGCTCAATATTGTACAAATTATACATTCTCAATACTACTTGGGGATGTAAATGCCAGAACCTCATGCCTGCCTGACTGTATTGTATCGGATGATTTTTTATCGTCTCATTTTGATTTTGATACCGAAACAACGAACTACTTTTCTAAGCATGTCACAATAGAAAACCTAGGTTACCCATTGCAACGACAGTCTAAAGATAAGAAAACGAACCCACATGGCTATTTCTTAATCGAAACATGTAGAAATAATAATTTATTTTTACTAAATGGTCGTGCAGGATTTGATAAACATAACGGTGATTTCACATTCCGAAACAAATCAGTTATTGATTACGCGATAGCGTCTGTTGATATGTTTCATCATATCGCTGATTTTAAAATTACAGAGACCGACCCGTTATTCTCGGACGGACACGTTGTCCTGAGTGTGGATTTGAATTGTAAACGAGTTGTACAAAATGCGCGAAGTTCATCTCCACATAAAAAGAAAACGAAACGATGGAATAATAATTTGTCAGAAACTTTTTCAAGCAATATTAATATTACGACATTAAATAATTTGCTCATACTGCCCGATTCAAAGGATTCAATAAATCGAATCACCACTGAAATAGCACAGGTGTTTGAAGTGGCAGCAAATAAAACTTTTTTTAATAAAACTTCACAATAGTACAAAACTCAGATAGTAACAAGCCATGGTTTGGTCATGAATGTAAGAGAGCACGAAAAGGGTATCATAGAGCCAAAAAGAAATATCAGCACAATAAAAGTAGCTATAACAAGGGCAAATTAGCTCGTGAAAGTAAACATTACAAAAAAACTATGCACAAATATATTAACAAGTATAAATATAAAAATGCTAATAAACTGATTAATATGCACAGTACGAACCCCAAAAAATACTGGGCTTTCCTCAACAGTCTGAAAACAAAGTCCAAAATGGACCTACCACCAATCGATGTTTTGTACGATTTTTTTCAAGCAAAGCAAGCAGAATAATGACGAAAATGAGCATTTTGACTTGCCACATGATCTGCTACTCAACAGCAAAGAGCAACTTAACGGCCCAATATCTAAAAATGAAATAATAAAACATATTTCTAACCTAAACAATGCTAGAGCTTCTAATCCATCAGATAACATTTTAAATGAATACATAAAGAGCACAAAGAATAGTATGGTACCAATTTATGCTGACTTGTTTAACAGAGTATTAAATACTGGAATATTGCCAGAATACTGGCTCGAGGGTTACATTATACCAATATACAAAAAGGGAGATTCGAAAGAACCCGGTAATTACCGTCCTATTACTTTACTCAGCTGCTTAGGCAAATTATTTACATCAATTTTAAATACGCGTATAAATATATTCGTAGAAGAAAATGATCTACTTAATGAGAATCAGGCTGGTTTTAGAAAAAAATATTCAACCACCGACCATGTTTTTCTACTGCAGTAGTATATACATGTAAGAGTCGAAATGATACCACCACCCAATTGTGGATGCAAATTTCACACACATCCTCTTTTGAGCCAACATACACGTGGAAAAACAGGTGAATTTTTATGTCCAAAATATGAGAAAATATGACATACGAGAATGGAAAGGTCGAGACATCCACTATTGGGACGAAGACATCCATAATTGGGACGAGAGTTATCCACAATTGGGACGAGAGTATCCACAATTGGGGGTGGTACAAAAGACGATGTTTTCGCCCAATTGGGGGGGTTGGTAGTACAAAAGACGATGTTTGCGCCCGATTGTGGATACTCTCGTCCCAATTGTGGATAACTCTCGTCCCAATTATGGATTCTAGACGTCCCAATAGTGGATATATTGCAAAAATCGGCAAAAACATCCACAATTGTGACAAAAACATCCACAATTGTACAACCAAAAAAAAAAAGTCACCAAAATATGACAAAATATGACAAATGACAATGAGAATATCCACAATTGGGACGAAGACATCCACAATTGGGACGAGAGTATCCACAATTGGGCGCAAACGTCGTCCTTTGTACTAGACGTTCCAATAGTGGATACATTGCAAAATTGAAAAACATCCACAATTGTGACGAAAACATCCACAATTGTACTACCAAAATAGAAAAAAAGAATCACCAAAATATGACAAAATATGACAAAATACAATGAGAATATCCACAATTGGGACGAAGACATCCACAATTGGGACGAGAGTATCCACAATTGGTCACGATATACACACTTGGGATTGGTAGTACAAAAGACGATGTTTTCGCCGATAGTGGATGGGGTTCTAGTAAATTCTGCACGGAGTCACAATTGTTTCTGTTGTATGTATCCACAATTGTGACGAAAACATCCACAATTGTACTACCAAAATTGAAAAAAAAATCACCAAAATATGACAAAATATGACAAAATACAATGAGAATATCCACAATTGGGACGAAGACATCCACAATTGGGACGAGAGTATCCACAATTGGTCACGATATACACACTTGGGATTGGTAGTACAAAAGACGATTTTTCGCCCGATAGTGGATGGGGTTCTAGTACATTCTACACGGAGCCAAAATTGTTTCTGTTGTATGTATCCACAATTGTGACGAAAACATCCACAATTGTACTACCAAAATTGAAAAAAAAAATCACCAAAATATGACAAAATATGACAAAATATGACAAAATACAAGAGAATATCCACAATTGGGACGAAGACATCCACAATTGGGACAAGAGTATCCACAATTGGTCACGATATACACAGTTGGGATTGGTAGTACAAAAGACGATGTTTTCGCCAGATAGTGGATGGGGTTCTAGTACATTCTGCACGGAGCCACAATTTTTGGAGGATTCCCCCACCCAACTCGCCACCTCGTCTCGTTTCGCCTCGGCACATCCACAATCTAACGCCCAATTGAAGATATGTTTCCCATTGGAATAGACAGACACAATGCCATAAAAGGAATGCGAAACATGCGGCAAGGGTTTCGACAAGCCCGCAAATCTTCGAAGACACATGGGTCGCAAGAACCCGTGCAGACCTCCCACGAGAGAGTGTCCCGGATGTGGAGGGAAGTTTGCCACCTACAAGACTCTCTGGCAACATCGCTCGAACAGGTGTCCCGAGGGGGCAGAAGATAGAACCACGGAGGGTAGCAAGAAGAAAGCTGCGACCAGGAAGAGGGTCCTGGTACTGGAGAGGAGGGTGGTAGATTTGGAGGAGGAGGTAGCTACACTGCGGGATGGAAAACCTCGCGAGGGAGCGAGACACGAGAACGTCGACGACGAGATCGATTGGGCAGATCTCGATCTGTAGAGAGATTCTGCACATTTTTGCACATTTTTGCACTAGCCATTTTGCCCCCATCTCGACCCCCAACGGCAAACAAAACACAAGAAAACCTCTCCCAAGAGGCAAACAGAAATGATACCACCGATTTGTGTATTTGGACACATTTGGGAAAAGTGTAGAAAAAATTCGCCTCCCAAGAGGCAAACAGAAATGATACCACCCATTTGTGTATTTGGACACATTTGGGAAAAGTGTAGAAAAAATTCGCCTCCCAAGAGGCAAACAGAAATGATACCACCCATTTGTGTATTTGGACACATTTGGGAAAGACGGGTTGGAAAAAGAGGGTCGCATCTACAAGACGTTTTCCCTTTTCTCGCAGAGCGCGAACACAGGACTCGGCGATTTCTCGTTTTCGTGTTTCTACGGCCAGCGCTTGCTCTAGATCGGTATCTAGCTAGGCACGGCCACACCTCGTGTCCAGATGGCCCACCAAGCGAAAACGCGCGGCTACAACTTCGGATTGCAGATCTAGAGCAAGCGCTGGCCGTAGAAACACGAAAACGAGAAATCGCCGAGTCCTGTGTTCGCGCTCTGCGAGAAAAGGTCTTGTAGATGCGAGCCTCTTTTTCCAACCCGTCTTTCCCAAATGTGTCCAAATACACAAATGGGTGGTATCATTTCTGTTTGCCTCTTGGGAGGCGAATTTTTTCTACACTTTTCCCAAATGTGTCCAAATACACAAATCGGTGGTATCATTTCTGTTTGCCTCTTGGGAGGCGAATTTTTTCTACACTTTTCCCAAATGTGTCCAAATACACAAATCGGTGGTATCATTTCTGTTTGCCTCTTGGGAGAGGTTTTCTTGTGTTTTGTTTGCCGTTGGGGGTCGAGATGGGGGCAAACTGGCTAGTGCAAAAATGTGCAAAAATGTGCAGAATCTCTCTACAGATCGAGATCTGCCCAATCGATCTCGTCGTCGACGTTCTCGTGTCTCGCTCCCTCGCGAGGTTTTCCATCCCGCAATGTAGCTACCTCCTCCTCCAACTCTATCACCCTCCTCTCCAGTACCAGGACCCTCTTCCTGGTCGCAGCCTTCTTCTTGCTACCCTCCGTGGTTCTATCTTCTGCCCCCTCGGGACACCTGTTCGAGCGATGTTGCCAGAGAGTCTTGTAGGTGGCAAACTTCCCTCCACATCCGGGACACTCTCTTGTGGGAGGTCTGCACGGGTTCTTGCGACCCATGTGTCTTCGAAGATTTGCGGGCTTGTCGAAACCCTTGCCGCATGTTTCGCATTTCTTGTATGGCATTGTGTCTGTCTATTCCAATGGGAAACATATCTTCAATTGGGCGTTCGATTGTGGATGTGCCGAGGCGAAACGAGACGAGGTGGCGAGTTGGGTGGGGGAATCCTCCAAAAATTGTGGCTCCGTGCAGAATGTACTAGAACCCCATCCACTATCGGGCGAAAACATCGTCTTTTGTACTACCAATCCCAAGTGTGTATATCGTGACCAATTGTGGATACTCTCGTCCCAATTGTGGATGTCTTCGTCCCAATTGTGGATATTCTCATTGTATTTTGTTATATTTTGTCATATTTTGGTGATTTTATTTTTCAATTTTGGTAGTACAATTGTGGATGTTTTCGTCACAATTGTGGATACATACAACAGAAACAAGTGTGGCTCCGTGCAGAATGTACTAGAACCCCATCCACTATCGGGCGAAAACATCGTCTTTTGTACTACCAATCCCAAGTGTGTATATCGTGACCAATTGTGGATACTCTCGTCCCAATTGTGGATGTCTTCGTCCCAATTGTGGATATTCTCATTGTATTTTGTCATATTTTGGTGATTTTTTTTTTCAATTTTGGTAGTACAATTGTGGATGTTTTCGTCACAATTGTGGATACATACAACAGAAACAATTGTGGCTCCGTGCAGAATGTACTAGAACCCCATCCACTATCGGCGAAAACATCGTCTTTTGTACTACCAATCCCAAGTGTGTATATCGTGACCAATTGTGGATACTCTCGTCCAAATTGTGGATGTCTTCGTCCCAATTTTGGATATTCTCATTGTATTTTGTCATATTTTGTCATATTTTGGTGATTTTTTTTTTCAATTTTGGTAGTACAATTGTGGATGTTTTCGTCACAATTGTGGATACATACAACAGAAACAATTGTGGCTCCGTGCAGAATGTACTAGAACCCCATCCACTTTCGGGCGAAAACATCGTCTTTTGTACTACCAATCCCAAGTGTGTATATCTTGACCAATTGTGGATACTCTCGTCCCAATTGTGGATGTCTTCGTCCCAATTGTGGATATTCACATTGTATTTTGTCATATTTTGTCATATTTTGGTGATTTTTTTTTTCTATTTTGGTAGTACAATTGTGGATGTTTTCGTCACAATTTTGGATGTTTTGCAATTTTGCAATGTATCCACTATTGGGACGTCTAGTACAAAAGACGACGTTTGCGCCCAATTGTGGATACTCTCGTCCCAATTGTGGATGTCTTCGTCCCAATTGTGGATATTCTCATTGTCATTTGTCAGATTTTGGTGATTTTTTTTTTTTTTTTGGTTGTACAATTGTGGATGTTTTTGTCACAATTGTGGATGTTTTTGCCGATTTTTGCAATGTATCCACTATTGGGACGTCTAGAATCCATAATTGGGACGAGAGTTATCCACAATTGGGACAAGAGTATCCACAATCGGGCGCAAACTTCATCTTTTTTACTACCAACCCCCCCAATTGGGCGAAAACATCGTCTTTTGTACCACCCCCTAATTGTGGATACTCTCGTCCCAATTGTGGATAACTCTCGTCCCAATTATGGATGTCTTCGTCCCAATAGTGGATGTCTCGACCTTTCCATTCTCGTATGTCATATTTTCTTATATTTTGGACATAAAAATTCACCTGCTTTTCCACGTGTATGTTGGCTCAAAAGAGGATGTGTGTGAAATTTGCATCCACAATTGGGTGGTGGTATCATTTCGACTCTTATATACTACTACTGCATAGCCTAATAGAACTGATGAAAAAGGGCAAGAAAAAACTATACTGTGCATTTATTGATTTCGCTGCAGCGTTTGACTCAGTCTGGAGGGTGGGCGTTTGACAAAAACTACTATCTTCCTCAATAAATGGAAAATTATTTCGCCTGATCTACAATATGTACAACAATATTAAATCATGCATTTTTAGTGAAGGTCAAACATCAGACTTTTTTGTATGCAAACGTGGATTGCGTCAGGGTGAAAACTTTTCCCCCATAATTTTTTCGATGTTTCTGAACGACCTGGAATCAAATTTAATAATATCAGGATCACAAGGAGTAAATATTCAATATGGTGATGCACATCAATGGCTGAGGCTACTAGTTTTTCTATATGCCGACGATACGTTGATTTTATCAGATAATCCAATAGATTTCCAAAATTCATTGGACTATTTTTCCACTTATTGCCATGAATGGAAACTGAAAGTTAATTTATCGAAAAGCAATGTAATTGTTTTTGGGGCACGTAATACGAATAGGTTTCAATTCAAAGTTGTCGTTGAGAATATAAACATCATAGATAAATACAAATACCTGGGTGTATATTTTACTAGTAATGGCTCGTTTGCTACTACTCGAAAACACTTAACAGAACAGGCAAAAAAGCAATGTATTTGCTTTACACGAGAATATACAATCTTGTCCTTCCCATCGACCTCCAACTCAAGCTATTCGATCATACAATTGTACCCATAGTAACGTATAATTGCGAGGTATGGGGCTTTGAAACTCTTAACATGATTGAAAAGGTACATAACGAATTTTTGAGGAAAATAACCCCAACTAGAAAAAGCACACCGATATATATGTTATACGGAGAACTAGGCCGTTACCCACTATCGATAATTGTAAAAAGTAGGCTAATAGGTTATTGGAATAGACTTATTACCGGTAAATATACCAAATATGCATACCTTATATACTTATCAATTCTTAATAATCCTGAAGTCGAAAATAAATGGCCAACATGCATTTATAACATATTAACGTCAGTTGGAAGACACGACTTATGGCTAAATCAATTAACACTACAAAACTGAAGCATCAAATTTGGAGCTAAACGTACATTGGTTGACCAATATATACAAAGCTGGAATGCTGCCAAAAATAACTCAAATAAAGGTATGATTTACGATAGTTTTAAATCAGCAATATCCTTTGAGAATTACTTAATAAAACTACCACATAACTCGGCATTGTCGATTCTTAGATTACGCACAGCTAATCATAGATTCCCAATAGAAACGGGACGATGGTCTGGCGATGAACTCAATGACCGCATTTGTAGACTCTGCAACTTAAACGAGGTAGGGTCCGAAAAACACTACCTTTTGAAATGTACCATTTTTCGTACTGAACGTGAACAACTTATCCAATCACGATATCATGAAATGCCAAGCGAACATACATTTAAATTATTAATGACTACCGAAGATAAAGTCGAATTAATTAACCTGAGTAAATTCGCAAACGTAATCATGAACAAGTTTCGCTAGTTACCATACCAATTAAGACAGAGGAAGTTTGGTTCCCGAACAATGCAGTCCCGTGCTAGCTTGCACAACCGTGCAGCCCGATATGTACCTATATAGTTCCCTGTTCAAATATGGATACTCTGTCATACAAATTATACTCACAGTGATGTCCATACCGGGATGCACGTTTCTGCCTTCTGATCCGACACTGCATCGGGCGAGAGTCCAATAGGCCCGCTTATCGCATAGCGACACTGGTATGATATAACAAGTGAACGATGTCTGGTCCACTAAATACACTAACTGTAAGAATGCAGTCCAGCATAGCCGATTTTATACTAATCTACAATGTCGAGTATGTATACATATGTGAACAGCTATTGGTCTTTGGTGGCTATGCACCGCCTTTACTATTCCCCAATATTGTAGTAAGTGTGACACGTACCCAGATCACGGATATACGTGATATGGTCGGATTACAAACTCGCTGCGAAAGTGATACACGTTCTTTCACATGGACTTATTAGCTTTACCCACGGCCGCGTCACATACAATTCGATATTCTGTTTAGTTCTATCATGCACATTGTTGGAAGTATATGTTGTATATCAAGTTTGCTCGTGAAATGTACGTTTGAAGAAATAGTGACTGCCTTTGTATAATAGTCATGTGCACAAACGTATTATTATATTACCATGACATAAACATAACAGTCTCTTAGATATTTCGTTTCTGTCTAGGCGTCTGTAGATGATACGCATTTACAGTGTGTATTAACATAGCTACGAACGCGTGAATATAACAGTCTCCTAGATATTTCGTTTCGATCTAGGCTTCTGTTGATAACACTGTTGAGCATTTACAGTACGTATCTCTGTGCGCAGACATGTTTGTAACCATGTACGTCACATTCAGTACGTCATATTCAGTACGTGATACATTTGTAATATAATCCACTTGGCGTACCGACACCAATATTTTTCTCGATAATCCGCATCGCAAGTAATTCTCTGCAATTACCTATACTTACTAGGAATATGATGGATTTGGCTTTCCCCAGAAACATATATGCACTGCGCATATTCATGTTTAATACGGACATGCAATAGTAATATATTTCGTGCATTTGAATACTATACGGTATTTACATATTTGAAAAACCACTATATTGTACTGTAGCAGATACCGCCATGCATATATACTCTGTTTTAGTTCCCCATGTTGCATGTTATTCACTGTAATGGGATGTAAATAAAGATATGTTGAGTTGAGTTGAGTTTGTTGAACAAATGCTGAACAATGGTTAACAATGTTAACAATTTGGTGCTCCGCTGCTAGCTTTGTTGCGAGCATAACGGTGATCATAAGTATCGGGTGGTGCGCTTGGCAATATGTTAAAGTTATGAGACTTGTAAGAATAGTTAAATTAATTTGAAGAAAATTAGCAATAATGAACTGCGACGAACTTCTCGATCAGCTAATGGAAGAAACCTCAACTCCGACTGCCGACACCGTATCTTTCCTGAAAGATAATTAAACATCAACTCCGACAGAGCAATCAGGAATTGCAACACCTGCGGATACGAATGAAAATTAAAATGCGGCGCGACGCGAGCGGCTAGCTGCGCTGGTTGCTGGGGAACAATCGGAGCATTATCTCGGTAGGCATCTCTCAGTGTGTCAGGTGGATAAGATGTCAGATGCGGAGATTGATAAAATGTATGCGCGATATGAATCTAGGTTATTTGCGGAGATGACAAAAACTCTTGGATCAGCGGCTATTCATTTGTACGCAACCGCCGTTAGTATACTTCTCCCTATACCAAACACCGCGGGATTGATTCGCGATCTAGAGACTGATCCTTTTATAGGACACACTCTTAGAACAGCCTGCTGCTCAATTTATCACAAGTTTGGAATGTACTTAGCTCCGCTGACAACCGCGTTGACCACTGGTAAACACTATCAATTTGGACATATATGCCCATGAACTATAAGCGATAATATTAATATTATAAATGATGACACAAGACACACCTGCGAGAGTGACGGAACCACAATCTCCAACTTCAACACTGTTGAACCCGAGCACGTTGGGGGTTCAATCTGAGCAATCGGGGATTGCTGCAGCGCCACTGGAGCCCTCGACACCCAATCGAGATTGGACGAATCCGGTTGCACGACATAAAAACCCGAAAAGGCAGGCAGCTCGGCGGGCGGCGACTGCCAACCAAAAAGTTAAACAAGATAAAATACTCGCCGAGCTTCGAGAGGCTAAACAGTCGTTGCAATCGGGGACGGAGACAGCAAAACATCTGAAGACAGCTACAACAACACCCCCAATTCACAAATTGGAAGCACACTCAACAGTGTTGAATCCGATTGAACCCCAACACCCCCAATTTACGAATTGGAGTTGGGTTGTTGGTGGTGGTCTGGCAAATGTCGGTGCCCTGTGTATGTGGAAATACTCCCTATTACACCAATCCTTATCGAAAAAACAACCCCCACCAATCTAGATTGGATTGGATGCGCCCCATTTAAACATTGATCGCGATCCCTTTTATATGCAATAATAATAATTATCAACAATGGCTGAAAACGATGGTAAAATGATAGTGAATGTACTTTATAACGGCGTGGTGATATCGGGTTTAAGTATCGGGTGTGCTCGACTATTTAAGATGGACTTAGGAGGGTCCGCTTCCAAATTGGACTTTGCTGTGAGAGACGTAGGGCTCGTGGCCGGAGATATAATGGTCGCAGTTGCGACTCGAGATTATCTAATTAAAGCCGGAATTCTACCGTCTAATATATGGAAATAATGGCTTCGATCGGAATAATGATAGGTGGTGCGCTTGTAAACGCATTGGCGTTCAGCGGTAGCAACTTTATGTTCTCGAAAATGAGAAGCTCGAACGTGGATGAGGAACGCAAGCGTCAAGATTTAGCTGCAGAACAACTCAATAGCGCAAAGGAAGCATGGTCAAAAAACGAACCGCCCATCTCTGGACTGGGTCAACGAAGAGCTTCGCCGCGAGAATCACGCCGCGCAAACTTTCAAGAACGTTGAAGAAGCCAACCGCGAGTACTCGCTGGCATATCCACAGAAAAGTCTCGCGCCGCTGGATCGCGAGCCCCAACTTTCAGATTTCTATGTACCGTCAGAGGCCCAAAAAGAACGCGAGATCGCGTTCATCGTCGTGGGAATGGGTGTGGTGGGTCTCGTCGGCTACTATATTCAATCGAGATTGAAATAATTATTTAAAAAAAAATTTTTTTTAAATATATATATAGAACGATGTTAGTTGACGAACTTTATTTTGCTATGATCGATGTAGGCTACACTGCCCTTAAACACCGTATAGTGGCGCAAAGGGTATGATTCGTCTGGCCCGAGATTCTCTCGAGACGTGGCGCGAGGACGAAAAAACGGCCACCCTTATCGCAAAGCGGATGTTAGATTCCTCCCAATCGAGATTGGATGAATTAGATTTTCACAAGTTCCTTCAGAACTTAACCTCCGATCGTGATTGTACTTTCAACAAAGGTTTATTATTAACGACGCAGTTACCGGACGATCTGGCGAGGGCATGTTGGAGATTTCCGATATATTAGAATACTTCGCATACGATGAACACGTGCAAACTTAATACCAAACTATCGGATCGCCTAGCGCGCAAGCTGGCGAATACATACTACAGCCCCCGCGGCTACTGGAAGGGACTCGCGGCCATCAAGAACCTCGCCGCGGCGACCAAGGTTTCCGAAAACTCTGTCAAGGAATGGCTCAAGAAGAAGGCCATCTGGCAGATCTATTTACCCGCGCCTCACAATATTCCGCGGCCGAAATTCGACGTGCCGGTGCCTAACCAAGTTCACCAAGCGAATCTCCTGTTTCTCCCTCACGATCACGTCGGCCGTAAGACGTACAAGTACGCACTGACAGTCGTTGATGTAGCGAGTCGCTATAAGGGGGCTGAGCCACTGGCCACTAATGAGTCTAAGGAGGTGTCCGAGGCTCTTTCCCGAATATATAAAAGGAGTCCTCTCAAAAGGCCGAATCTTCTCCAGGTCGATCCCGGCCGCGAGTTCATGGGCGCGGTCTCTCATCTATTGTCTAAATACAACGTTTCTGTCAGACGCGGCCGCGTCAACATCAACCGAGACCAGGGAATCGTGGAGCGATTCAATCGAACCCTGGCTGAGAGACTGTTCGGTCACCAATACGCCAAAGAACTTGTAGACCCGCATTCGCGATCGACCGAGTGGGTGGCCAGACTGCCCGCGTGGTCTCCGCACAGAACGGAGAGGTGACCAGATTGATCGATAAGAAGCCCGTAGATGCCATCAAGTCTAAAAAGGTGACGAGCAAGCCCTCTGCCGTCTCGCGCGGGCGACCCGTTGGTTTAGAGGAGCAACGGCTTCCATCGGATGTTGACGTCCGGTACCTCTATCAACCGGCAGAGCTCGAAGGTGGCAGCCGCCGCGCGACTGACCCCGTGTGGTCTCTCAATGTATATCATCTGGATCGATCTATTACCAAACCCGATGAGCCCGTGCTCTATTATTTGACTGATGGTCCATCTCGAGGGTTTGTTCGCGAAGAACTTCTTATGGTGCCTTCTGAAAACCAGCTACCCCCGGATTTTCAGAGTCTTTAGATTGATTTATTAATAAATTGTTAGATGATTTTTTATTAAATCAGTAGAGAGGTTCTGTATGTATTCCATCTGGTAACACGCGTCTTTTATCGTAGTACGCCGAGAGTCATAATTTGTGTTGACAGTACGTTTTCATAACGCCGTCTCTCATTTTGAATCCTCTGTTTTGTGCCACATCTATAATATGTTTTCCATCTTCTGTAATTTCACTTAGTACTCGTTTATATCTATCCCAATTTAAATTGTTTGTCTCTTGGACATTCCTTTCGCAGAGTTTTTATTAATTAATTCTTTAGAATTATCAAAATTAGTGGAATAAAATTTTTCTACAAAATAACACTTACTAGATAACGCTATCGCCCTATCTCCGCTAAATTCCATTGTGAAAAGTCCGGGCTCTCTTTCGCTCCATTTATCCCAAGCCAACCATTTATTTTTTTC
The DNA here is from genome assembly GCA_029237695.1 of Conchocele bisecta. Lineage (NCBI taxonomy): Eukaryota > Metazoa > Mollusca > Bivalvia > Lucinida > Thyasiridae > Conchocele > Conchocele bisecta. Next base: position 220,591,455 of record CM055265.1, read on the forward strand.
TTTTTCAAACTCGTCTAGTAAGTTAGGTCTAATCAATTCCTCTATTGTTTTTCCACTAACTCCTATATACATACTATCCGTATCCATCTGTATTAATTCAAAGTCTTCTCTTTTTACGTATTTGTCTAGAAATTCGTAATAAAATTCCAACATTCTCAATTTAGCGTGTTGATAAACCGCTATTCCACAATGGAATGGTCTCTTTACCGCACACCTGGGTTTTCTTGAAAATATTTCGTACGCATCTCCTATCTCTTCCAAATTGTCAAAGAATGCAGATATTAATGCTTTGTCAACACAGGTTTCGTTTTGTGTATATGTCGTATTTAAATGTCTCTCTGTTGCCTCTATCATTTTTCCACAACACGAGTTTCCTAATAATTTCATTATATAAGCTACTGGTTTCTTATTTGATTCTGCATCGCCAGTTCGTCTTGCGGCTGTAACTTCTTTGGCAAACCATTCGAAGTGTTTTCCACTAATATAATCTATAACCCGATGAACTCCAGCTATTTCTAGGCCGTGTTTTAAATACCATTTCAATAGTGGTGCGTACAGCAATACATTAGTGGCGGTCATAGATCCCACCAATTTTATTCCATCTCCTCTTGTTCGGCCAGTATCTTTTAAATATTTTAACATATGTGCTGGAACTTCATCAACCTCTACAACACGATTTATAAAAAGTGGAGACATTTCAGAAAACTTATCTTTTAAGTTATTGGGAACCTCTATATCAACCTCTGCAAACCCAAACCAGTCACCAGATAAAACTATTTTACAAAACTTTTTAATAAATTTAGGGTTATGTGGGGTATCTATATGGTGTATAGTTTCTCTCCCACACGGCATCTCTTTATTTAGCGTAGATAAATACAATGCGTTTGCATCATACCCCAAAACGGCCTGGCACGTTTTACCACCCAATCGAGATTGGGTTGGAGTTCTAATCTTTGAAACACCCGCTTCGGCATATCTTGTAAATACTATCGATGGGCCTCCGACTACAGCGCCTTTCATTATTTCGTATGTTTCTTCTTTTAGTGCGTATTGGGCATCCCGCGTATGTGCATGTACATCAGCCGCACTGGTGGTGGGTGGTTTAATGGTTCCTCTCAATAAATATTGTATAGCTACTCCAGGTAGTGTTACCGCATCTTTGAAAATATCCACACCTCTGTGTTTATAAAATTCACACATTTTTCCCACCGCTTCTAGGAACGGTGCTACATCTAAATCGTTGTAATATTTCAACCAATCTCTGAAAGTTTTCATATTCTTTTCTTAGAAAATTCTACGACATTTACTTAATTCTGTTTCATCTATTAACATTTAACCAGATAGTTTGGAATACCAATTCTCTATATCCGGTAGTCCTGGGTAATCCAGCTTGTCTGGAGAATCTAACCACTCGTAAAGAAAGAAATATTTCTGTCCTTTGCAGTCGTAGGCTTTTATCCAACTATCGTAACTTACACCTGGTCCTAGGTAAAGTATTACATCAAGAAATCTAAACTCTGGAGTAAATAGAAATATTGTTGCGTTTGCACGTTTTCAGACCATTAATTTCTTTGTTGTTGATGCCAGTTCGCCTACTAGATATTTCTTTATTAAGTTTATATCGCACTTACTGCTGTTAAAACCTATAACCGGTACTTGATATATCCACTGTTCGATCTTCGCGATTTGGTTTTTACGTAAATGTTCTGTATTAAATCCATATCTTGACCATACTTCTTCTCTTATAGCTTTTCCCCTGACTTTCAAATCTTCTACGAATTTTTCTATAAGTTTTGCAGGATCTTTATCACAAATATGAGTTACTGTTCCTAAGACATTATCTCCTATACTAACGCTTACCGGAACGTGCTCAGCTTCGTACTCTATATTATTACCGAGAGTTTCAAATTCTGGGTTGAGATATGCCTCAAAATCGTATACTATCTGATATGGATAAAGAGTAGTGTCGCAACCGATCTTTATGTCTTTACCCGTTCTTTGAAATTCGCATTCCCACATAACTACTAGGTTGAATTATTTGCTTCTAATAAATTTATCTCTTCTCATAGTGGATGCACGTTCTTCCTTTCTATGCTTTGCATGAATCTCACACCCGTGCCAGTAACAGCCGTGACATTGATATACGGTATTGTTTTCTTGACAGTATCCATCTACTGGAGCTCCTAAAATCCATCTTTCACCCCCGTGTCCACAATGTTCGTGGTGAATGTGAATTCCCTCCTGCTTTTCGACAGAGTACATCCAATCGATCGCCCCATAACTGTTAGAACTTTTTGGGTAAAACGCTTTCTCGAACGACGAACGCGGACGCTTTAAATAATTACCATCACATATTACTTTTGTCTCACCTTTCATACATTTTGGTCCGTGTCTCTTCATATGACTCGCTTTCGTGAATTATTTCTGTTTGCAATTATTACAGGCGTAAATTTTAGATAGGTTTTTAAGGTTTTCTATCAGAAATGCGTGATTATTAAACAGTCATATTGTCATTGGTTGATTACCTATTGCCTTATAGTGCGCTGGTACCTTTTTCAACCACCATACATCACATTCGGTGGGTTGATATATTTCTATACCGATTTTAAAAAACTCTTCAACCTTTTTCAGATCTGAAAAAGGAATTGGTGAAACCACATTACTACCGAAATATAGCTTACTAAATTCTTTCGCCTTGTCCGTGCGTCTGTCGAGCCTTAAACCTGTCATATGCATAGCTAGACACATGAACAGACAAAGGTCGTCATTATACTTATCTAAAGAATACATACCTTTTTTATTCTTCAACCATTCTGGAAGTTCTCCTCCTGCTGCTTCTTTGGATTGTAGTCCCAAATCTATTCCCCTACTGCCCTGTATTAGCTTTACAAAATCCTCTACCCATCTTACAAACTTCCACTTTGTATTTGGTCTGTCTATTTTATCGGACATTATTCGTGTTTGCTCCTTATCTGACAGCCGTTTTTTAACGGTTTTTATTGATGATAGTGGTTCGCTATCGAGATTTTTATGAAATATTATAGCTATAGGTTTTCCATTTTTAGTTTCCTCCATATGTTCTAGCTTGTAAGAATATGAATATCTCAAATAAAAATTGGTTGTTAGATACGGAGCGAGTTTATCGGACATGCGTTCAGACTCATTAATGTCAATGTTTTTACGAAAGGATAATGTAACTACCCGTCTTCCCTTTTCAACCTTTTCCAATGTTTCATCGTGAGCCCCCAATATTTCTTCACCTTCTGCCACTACCGGCGAACGATAGATTTGTTCTTATTATTTGGTATTGGGTCACCTGTGCGTCTGGAATTGGTGCTTGATGGTTTTATTACACTAGCCCTTAACCCCGCAATACTTTCTTTTTGAATTATGTTACCAACTTCCTCTGCTAGTGAGAGGTCTTTAAAGGCTCCTCGTCTGTGGGCACGGGTAAACCGCTTCATAAACGCCTCATTCTTTGTGGCGTTTATCAGCTTTGTCAACCCCCTAACTCTTAACTGTTTACTATAAGTAATCCCTAGAGATTCGGCTTCTCTTCTCAAACTTTCGATTTCTGCTCTAGTTTCTGGCATATTTCTCATATTTTCTGTATATAACCTATGAAATTTATATGTTCAATTGGACGTGAACAATTTTCATCATGTTTTTTTCACGTCCAATTGAATATAAACATATACATATACATATATAATGGAGTGTGTGACTTGTTGTAAGACTTTTGAGCGTAAAGACTATCTACGAAGGCATCTATCGAGACGTAGAAAATTTCCTTGTGTCACCCCACAATTTCAATGCCCCAGATGCCCTTATACATTCGTTAGTGCCCAAACTCTTTGTAGACATAAACAACTACGCTGCCCTGTGGCTAAAGGTGAACGTGGTAGACTAGAGCTGGTAGAATTAGTTGCTGATCTGCGAAATAAAGTAGCTATATTGGAGGAGACAAATGGGGTGTTGAAATATAAACTATCACTCGTGGGCACATTGAAATTGCATTAATGATTTCAAAATTATTTTCTCAAAAAATTCATAAATTTACTGTAGGGAGACAATTTCCTCGTTAACCAATTGTTTGGTCTTTCTGGGGTGGTGGGGGTAGTACATAGGTGTGGAAATGATACCAACGTAGGTGGTATCATTTTGACTCCCTATATACTACTACGTCATACAACAACCTGTTCCGCGCCAACCGTCTGCCATAATTGTAGTATATTGTATATTGTAAGAAAGGAACCGTGTGAGCAATGAATGACTTGCATTACGTATTGTGTATTGTTCATTATATGTTTTATTCGTATTATCCAGTGGATGGCAGGACAGATAATGCGATGGGTAATTTAACTTTCGGAGATCAGTTGCCTATTTCACCAACATTGTAAAGTATACATATATAGCAAAATATACTTTGCGGGAGAAATTTTCAATTTAAGGATAAATTTATTAATTTTTATTATACTGAATTTATTACATTATCACAGCCATTTTGGCTGTGATAATGTAATACATTCAGTATAATAATTCTGCATACTTTTAATCATCAAATATATGCAGTCGTTAGTTCTATATGAAATAATGCATTTCGGGAAAAATGAATGATTACCCCCTCAAAGTATACTTTGCTACATAAGTATGCTTTGCAATTTTGATGAAATCGGCTACTGGTTTGGCCTTCGGGTACGTCTCTGTCATTCTTGTATGTGAGGGATTAATCTGGTTATGCCCATTCTATGAGAATGCGATTATTCCTAATCCTATTACTTTTTGAGGAAGGGACCAAGTGACTTTGATGTGGTATTAGGGGAAGGGACCAAGTGACTTTGACGTGGTATAGACCTGGCAGGTTATTCTAATTTCATGGCGGAATATATTTTTTATTTCGATGTAAATATTTCGTTCCGATGTTGGTATTTTCTCACCAATGCAGCAGGATACATACGGGATCGAACCCGTTGGTCCGGCTTTAAATGAACAATAAATTAAAAGATCATTTTATCCATGACGTATTTAATCCATTCACACGTGAATGTTACGGAGCCCCCCTGCAGGGGACGCAGAATTATATTTTATTAATTCGTTCCCACGAAAGAAATAACAATTCGTTCCCACAAAATAGCAACTCGTTCCCTCAATTGAACAATTCGTTCCCACGAATTAACAATTCGTTCCCTCAATTTAACAATTCGTTCTCACGAAATAACAGTTCGTTCCCACGATATAATACTTGTTATTTCGTGAGAACAGAATTATTATATCGTGGGAACAAATTGTTAATTGTTACTTTGAGGGAACAAATTGTTATTTCGTGGGAACGAATTGTTAATTCGTGGGAACGAATTGTTATATCGAGGGAAAGAATTGTTAAATGAGGGAACGAATTGTTATTTCGTGGGAACGAATTAATAAAAAAAATACATGTTCCCTGCGGGGCTCCGTAGAATGGATACCAATCGTTTCGCTGACATGCATGATGATGTTTTCATTGCGTGCGAGATAACTAATCGCAATGTGTACTCATAAACTGTGTACAACATTATTGAATACCGTTTAGGTGTTTCTAGTAGGGGGCCAAGCACCCATAACAATTAATTATGTTCAACCCGAGAGAGCAAAAGCAACGACTACTTTAAATCAATGCATTATATCATCCTGAACACAAATCGGCCAGTCAAATCAGGTGGGACAAGGTCATTGTTGGGGTCATTAAGTGCGCATGGGTCAAATGAGTGCAAAACTCACTCTATTTTGATAATACAATATGTACTTGCATAACATTACAGAACAATCCGATAAAGTATGTTTTATTGGTGAGTATTGTTTTATGGGGCATATGCAAAGCAAATCGGTTTGCTCGGACGTCTCTATCGTTGAGAGTATCAACATATTCAAGATGGCCGCCAAGCATCAATATTTAGCCTGAAATGTGTACTGATTTTATGCATGAAAACAAATAGGCACTTAAATCTTGATCGGAAGGATGCAGAAAAAACCTTTGGATACCATGCATTAATTTTAAACATAGATGGAGGCTATCAAATCCATATGAATCCAAGATGGACGCCAAATATTCATCAAGATCAGGCAGCATTTATCTACACTGTGGTGGACCATATCTTGGTACTAAGCTAGATATGAACATATTAGTTTGATTTTCATCTGAGATACGATTAAAAATATAGATCAATATTTATGCTCTTCTCAAAGAGCGTGTTTATTTCAAAACGGCCGCCATAATTTCCAAAAACTCGAAAGTTATTGAATATAATGTTTACTACTGCATTATGTTAGTCGGTGAAATCAGTAAGTTGGACACACTTGATTTTGAAAGTCATTTGTAATTTTGTTTATTCTAAATGGTCGCCTCCTTTAGGCTATTTTAATATAGTGTGGTCGTCCGACCGCATCGACCCCCTGATTACGGACCTGTTGCAATAATAAAATGCAACATTGGTGTTCATGGTCGTGTTAAAGATAACATGATACATTTCTGGTTTAATGGCTTTAAACGGACTATTGACAGCTCATTTCATCTGCTTGGATGGGGGGCGGGTAACTGAATATTTGCATACAATTTCCATCCAGCCCTGACATTAGACAAACCGGATCTACTGTCAAGTCTTCATCACACTATAGTAACATAGCCCCCTCTCCCTAAACGTAGTAGGATTACCACTGATCGTAATACTCTTATAACGGGGTTAGCCGGATTCAACTCTCGCCTACAAAAAAGCTGAACATACGAATAAGGGCTCAGCCAGAGATATCGCGCTCCCCGGCAATTATCAACCCACCATTGTTAATTATATAATAAATTACCATTCACATGCTCCCAACCTGACAATATATTTTATTTCTATCCGAATACAGGTATGAGACACGGGCATTATGTCCATTCATTCAAATGCATGAATACGTAGATGTAATTGTAACTATGTTTCTGTTTCCTTTGACATTGTCAACATGTATTCAGAATTATGTTCCACTTGAAATCCAAGCTCGGATCTATTGTTATCCATGAGTTGCACAAATAGTTTGTTGATAGCTCATATTACACAACTACGCAATATAGTAGCCATCTTGGTAACTAAAATGGCGGTCATAAAATATTATTCTTATGTTGTCATCGGTGTGGCATATGCTATGTCGTTGATGACTATCCTACTTAATATAGATGTATCAGCATTGTATCCATGTTGGCGGCCATCTTTGATTTACCTTTGTTTGCCTTTGTTTGCGGCGACAGATAATTCGGTACAGTTTGGAACAAAGCCTCGCACTTTTAAAATATTACAAATATGTTTCATTTCTTTACTACTTTGTCGATCAACAGCGCCTAAAAGTTTAAGCGATACATAGCGATACATAGCGGCCATATTGAATATTCCAACATGGTCAAATAATAAGTATATTAGATGGACTCATTCATTTTTTCAAATACCACATTCAATAATAACAAAAAAGGCAAACAACTGAAATATAAATGTGCATGAAAATGGAAATGATTCTAAAGTGCTGTCAAAACATTGTTTTGATCAATAAACATGGGAAATAAAAATTTACAGCAGACGACAAATTTCAATTCAGCATTCAGCCCAATTGCATTGTTCCAGTACTCACATTTCCGAGTTCCCGTCTACATGTAGTTGTGGATTTATGCTAGGCTGATAGCTAGTTATACGTGAACAGCACTGGTTTTTGTACACCACAGTTATCTGATTGTTTTTTTTTCTTCATTTCATTCACCTCGGCGAATTCGTAGTGGCGAGATCTATTTATACAGCCGGTGCCGCTGCTACGTGCATATTTACGATCAATCGCGCTGTGATAGTATTATAGTATAATAATACATGTTAAAACTGTTCTGAGAATAGACATGGATGTGTCAGACACGAACAGTGTTTCAGAAGTTATCCAGGGACATACTAACTACAGTATTCCGGAGCTGATAAAAAAAAAACGGAAAGGAAAAGAACAACTGACGAAAGACGAACTGGAATATTTTGTGAATAGAGTGGTTGACGAAACTACGCAGGGCGCACAACTAGGTACGTAACTCTTTGCATGCTAGCGGCCAAAATATACGCCAAACGAATTAGGAGTATATGTCTCTCTGTAAATATGTCTTGAAATTTCATTAGAATTGTGTCCTCCTCCGGACACAATTCTAATGAAATTCCAAGACATATTCATGACATTTATAAGGAGAAATAAAAGAAAATATAATGAATTGTCATCTGCTATATTTTAAATATGTATAGCCCACAAATTTCCCAGCATGCAAAGAGTAAAATAAAACGTACATACGTCTGAACCTTTCATGTAGTCCTTTTAAAATTGTTACAATGCTAATAAAGTGAAGGGGTTAGTGGAAGACGGGGGCTAAGTCATGAGGGATATGAGGACTTAGCCCCCTCCTTGCACTGACACTTCAATTGACCAAAGATAGGCTTTTTGTTATGTTATGATCTAAAATGTTCTGATAACAACATGTATTAATTACAGCTATGTAATCCTTCCAACTAGTAGTGTATTCTGTTATGTCATTATTTTAGGGTTTGTGAATGTTTTTGCTACATTGTTTGAACCAAGTTTTTTTTACATCTATAGACCACATACAACAAAACTGTGGTTGGTTCCATTTTTTTCCATAAGCCATATGGACGCCATCTTAAAATTCAAAATGGCAGCCATTGAAATTTATATTTTGAGATAAAAGTCATTATGTGTGGTGCTTTTACAGAGAACAACACATTATTATAGACAAGAAATATTGGAAGAATGAGTTCAATACATTTTGAGATATCAGCCATTTTGGTTTTCAAATTGGCCGCCATTTCAAAATTGGAAATAAAGTATTGATTTGACATTTTTGAATGTCGTGGTAATAATTTGTATTTTCCTTCTGGTTATACTCGTATTTCTTTGAACACAGCCTGCTGAAATTATTGCTAACTGGTATTGTGCTACGAGTAATCTTTATCTTCAAAATGGCCACCGACACTAAGTGTGTTATGTACATCGCCACATCATTGATTTGTTACACATTCTAGTGTCAAGGTCATTACCAAGGTCAGGAATGATCGAGACAAATTGTCTCCCCTATTATAATATGAACCAAGTATACTTCAATTGTTATGACGTTATTGCCAATATATCTTGATCTGACGAACGAAAAGTGGTAACAATGCAGTTGAAGTGTAAGGGGTAGGCTAGAGTAGACAAGTACACGTAGTCACTTAACCACGTATAATGTACACTATATTACATGGGGAACACACAGGAATACATGATACATTGATATGCGAACATCACTGTACTTTGCATGATACTATTCAATTACTACAAGGTTGTAAGCCAATTGACTGTTATACTTTAACGCAACTTAAAAGCTATAGACGAATAACCTCGGTATGTGGTATCTCAATGGTCCCGTAGTGGACAATAGTATGAATGCACAAGTACTTTGATGATCGCTAATCAAATTGAAATAACATACAAGTATAACATGGCAGAACGAACATTGGAGGACAAATGACAATCATCTGAGCTACCCCAGGGCTGGCGTATCTCAATAGATAGTGGTAATAACTGAGTATCAAGGTCCCAAGGTCTACCTCACCCGCAGTATGAGGTCTAGTCAACAATATGGCTATAATCCAACTTCAAGTGGATTTATCCATAAACAATATATGTAGTCTTACTACAATACTTTAGCCATGATATGTCATGATAGGAGTATTACCATACACTATCAAAGTATACATATGTATTGCCTATGCAATATATTTCCAAAGTATGAATGTCAAAGTCACAACCGGATGTGGTTACATCACATGATAGTCAATAACGATAATGTTCCGGAAGCTGGTACCGGAAGTAAAGTTCCACAGGTAGTATTATTTCCGGAAATGGTGGACCAGATGTAAAGTTCCTATGGTATCACTCGTCTGTAGCAACCCAGATGTGGTGGACCGGATGTAAAGTATCCATGGTGAATCAATGGGTTGTAATACCGGAAGTGGTAGACCGGATGTGAAGTTCCGATATAATACAAATGGCGATTATCACGTTGGCTAAGACGCCGGGAAAAGTTTCACTTAGGTGACATTCAACTCGGTGGTAGTATAATGATATGATATGTGTGTATGGCGTTTCACTTCACTAAACTATGGCTGTGACTGTCTGCTGAACGCGATGTAGCTATCACACACTGCTCTATACAGGCCTGTACCCGGAGCTGCTACACACACTGCGCCAGACAGACATACGGACACTCGGACGACCTTGTACTCTGCACTGACTGGGGTCTGCCCTCAACGAGTGGACCAAAACGTCCGATGTGGGTCGCTGGAGCGATCTCAAGAGGCTACACAAATGAAATGAGTCTCCAATTACTGGACGAATACGCACAGACAGACATACAGGATGCACAACGGACTAAAACGGGAATCGAACAACGGCAAATCACAGCTGAAATAAAATGTTGTAGGTACATACCAAAATCCTCCGTGTCACTGGTGAATACAGTACTATCCTTCTGTTACCAGAAAATATGTGTCCCACCAACACATAGCGAGACATCGCTTATATACGCGCCAGTGAAACCATGCACGGAAAAATGAATATGCCTACCCCTCGTTCGACATCTCACATAAATATTACAAAACCATGGCTTTTGCCATTTCACCCGTGGGTTATATTTGGCATAAATATATGTTCCCACGCCATAAATTCAACCAAACTAGTGTACAGCCCTCGTGGAATAAATACCATCCAACATGGTATATCCCACACTACCCTAAATCTGCACACTATAGACCCAGATCTCATAATCCGAAATCTACTCGACTGGTCTCGACAATGCGAAGGTCGCTTTTTGGCCCCGCCAAACCCGTCCATATCGGTCATACGGCTATACACTCAAATGAGAGTGTAGCACATACTAAACTCAAATATCGTGGTAATTTACGGAAATATCACGACACAAAGCATCACCAGTATGGGATCTGATATATCCGTGTTGGCCAGTACCAGGCTATGCTGAAACACTAACCCGTAGCATACATAACAGGGCAGACCATGGTATGGTCTGCGCTATATACTGGCTTCACCTACAGAAGGTCCCTTATCTGGTGAACAACTGACACGCGGACAAACTCGGCTGGCACGGATAGTGGACATCCGTAATACTAAAAGGGGTATTTTCCCTAGCGAAACCAGCACACGCAGTCAACGAGTTCTCTACCACACACATGCATAGTTTGTGGCAAATATGGCGTGACATCAGTAAAACATTGCTCATAAAATGGACGTGTATTCAAATCCGCAAAAAGTACACGCATAAACGTATTTCCACAAATACAACATAAGCCCCGTTATTACACGCACATTGTACATGGCAAATGTACATGCTAAATCACAGGTATGTAAACATCACAGGTGTGTGAAATCACAGGTATGTGGAATCACAAGTATGTGAAATCAATAATACGCACAACAATACAACACAGTACCACACATCACAAATATACAATTATACGGAATCCAGAATGTACAAGAATTCACGTGTCACGCGACATCTAGTATTTCTGTGGCTGTAGTTATGTTCTTTAAAATTATATTGTGATTGGAACGTGTGTGCTGGCTTGAAAACATATATATATAAAACATATAACAAAACAGAAGTTAGTTCCATTTCATAAGAACCGCATGGCGGCCAATTTGCATTTTAAAATGGCCACCATCGATGTTAAGTTATATGTAACGTCAACGTCATTACATGTGGTGTTTTTTCCTTATTATTATTATGGAGAAGAAATATTGGCATAATTATTTCAGCATATTTTAAAATGGCGGCCATTTTATTTTTAAAATAGCCTCCATTTAGACTTGACAATATAATATTTAGTATACATGTTTAATGCAGTGCTGATATTTTTATGTTTATTCTGCTTATACTCATAATACAATTAACACAAACTGTTGAGATTATTGCTAACTACTACTGTGGTACCAGACACCATTCTCTTCAAAATGGCGGCTGGATATAAGGGTGTCACATACATTGACACTTCAAGAATTTATATCTATTACGTAGTAATGTATTACGTATTTACGTGTATTACGTATTACGTATTGTTGTGGCTAATAGTTATGTTTCTTCAAATGATATCTTGGTCAGCACATGTGTTTTCCTTTAAAATAAGAAGATGAAACTATGGCAAATCATCCCTTTTATCCCATAAAGTGTATATTATGGTATTGTATATTGCATTGCAATGGTAAATACTCATATTCTCCATTGATTCATGAGAAAGCGTCTATTACGGCGATATGATGCACCATATGCACTCTTTAAGATCTGGTATTGCGTTAGCAGACTGCAACTGGTATTAACAGTTTGCTGTCTTTATGGAGTCCAACTTGGTCGCCAGTGTTTAGATCTTTTAATTTGAAAGCTGCTTTTATCATAATGTTTCTTGCTCTGTTGATGACTGAATATGATCTTGTCACACATCGAAACTTGTATTGACAATACCTGCTCACACATGATCAGTAACCTATATAGAAGCCGCTTTCCCATCAATAACTGTGCAGGTGACCATCCCTTGCCGGTTATGTGAGTTTCAATATTTTACTATACCTATATTCACCTTTTGTTTTTACGAAACTGTGTTTCACAATGATTGCTGTTCGCTCAGCTAAGCCACTGAACCTTGGCTACATAGAGCACGAGACATTAAGTAAATCCCATTCTTTTGAAAAATCAGCAAATTCCTCGTAGGCAAATTGCAGACTTCGTCTGACATATGTGTACTTCGTACACTATGCTTATAGTAAGTCCCTTTCAACTGTCCAATGGCCATTTTGGATTTCATGCTGTGTGACTGTTGTTGTTAACAGTTACCAGAAATTCCTTTTCATTCCATGTGGAAATGTTTGTAGCAACAGTTTGTCATGGGTGGCCTGGTACTCAGTGTGATATCAGAGTTTCTTTGGCATTTCAGTTTCTATCTTCAATTGAACATCTGCCTACCATTTTACCAGAACATAATATCATGCGCTCGTCTAAGTCTGAATGTCGAGATGGCCATTGTGCACGGCTTGCAACATTTTGGACTCGAGAAGAGTCAGAATTATGTGTTCAGATCCTTTCAGTTTATCTCTGTAATCCCATAACGCCACTTTCTTCTGTGGACATTGTGTTCTGAAACTGTGTTATCCCTTTATGCTCGTTTTTCTAGCAGAATCAAGTGTGCATCTTGCTCAGTAAAGTTTGCAATTTCTTGCAACTCGTGATCACGGACATGTAAGTTCGCGAATACTACATGTACCTGTGAATTCATACCCTTAATAAAGTAAGAATATATGTATGTTACTGGCCTGTGGGATAGCGTATCAGTAACTAGTATGTTTTTTGCCAGAAACGTATTTCATTGACAATGCCATATTGATTCAGCAGCAGTAAAATATCTTGTAATCTGTGACGACATGAATATACTATTTATTTCATAGATATGAGAGGCAAGTGATCTTGCTCCACTTGAACAGACAGTCCGTACACATAACGAAATCGTTTCCAGCCAAATAGCATGCCTCATTATTCATGTTCAATCAGAGCATATTAGCTTTCTGCGATAATCAAAGATGATATGGAAACATTAGCCATTGACTTGCCTTTGTGGCACAGCATAATGCAGACCTAGATGCGTATGTCTACAGTGTCTCTGGCTTTGTCAAGTCATAATATGACAACTACAACAAGTGAAATGCAATTTGGACCATCAAGACACTGATCACTTTCATATTGACACAGGAGTTGTGATATGCTAAGGCCATATGGTAATCGTAAATAATAATAATGACCATGGAACAATAGTGCCTTTTCAACTTGGCCATTTTTCTTCAGTTGTCTACATACAATTCTGTAGTATGTATATAGTGTATTCAACCTCTCTAACAGTGATTTGGCAATCAATCTGACATTTTACATATGTCGTCTACACATACTGAACATGTGCACATTGCCGGAAAAGTCATTTAATCACACAAATACTGCCTTTACGACAGATCTTCGACACTTTCCTGCATACAAATTTGCATAGGGTATATATTTTGTGTAAACAACTCCTTTGACAGCATTTCTAGTTTGCCTGTGCCAGCACTGCCTTTCATGAACAACAACAATATGGAGACTCTAATGCAGATGGTGATGAAACTTATTGAAAACACTGCATACACACAGTGGCAATTTTGAAATATAGCATGTTTGTCATAAACAGTGACTTGAAATTGACTTTATTCATACTAATTTCATTTCAATAATGATTATATTCTGGGAACAAATCAGTCCAAACGATTTGTGCATGATTATATCCGAATTGTATGATGTTAACGGCAGCCATTTTGAAAATTAGAATACAACAGAAACAACTAATGTTTTATTTGATGGTGAAGACGCAATAAATATTATTTACAGAGAGGCCATTTTTAAAACAAACTGTCCGCCAAACCAGTCATCAGAAAAAGCGGAACCAACCCCCGTTTCATTAATTGAAGTATGTAGATGGCATAACATAAAACAAACATTCTGTCTGCATTATAAATGTAGATATGAATATTAAAATATAGTGTATAAGATTTCAGGGCGGCCATTTTTAAATCTAAGATGGCCGCCATGGGGGTTGTTAAACATGAAAATAACACTGGTGTTGTTGTTTGTGGTCAAAAGATGACCATCACCAAAAAACGAATCAATATTCTACCTGTATTAGAAGTGTATATATAATGAATATAGCATTTCAGGGCGGCCATTTTGAAATCGAAGATGGCGGCCAAAGGATTTGTTGAACAAAATGGAACCAACCAAAGGTTTGTTCTTCGTGCTCTGAGGATGACAAAAAAACATCGTTTACAAGAAAATAGAAAAAAATATATATTTGCTAATATTTTCTTTCTATTTTCTTTATTACTAATGAAAAGTGTATGTTGTTACCACTCAGTTGAACCGTCTCGGCGAGCCGGTTTAACTGAGTGGTGACGACATACACTTTTCTTCTGGGGTAGCAGGGGCACCACTAAAATCGCCGGACCAATCTTATGATGTTTCCGGCGCCCAAGCACGTGTGTGTGTTTTTTAGGTATGTATTATTATAGCAATGAAGGAGCATTATGCCACTGGATTAAATGCATCAACGACCAGGGCAGCCTCCGATCGGCTCGACATGCTGTCTGATCGGAGTCTACAGTGTTCGTTAAATGATTTGTAACTAACACATGATACTTTGTTGTACATATTAGATATGAGAATAGTTAACTGAAGCATCCATCCCACCACAGAAGCCCGATCACCGTTCTGCATCACATGTTAGGAAGATGTATGTGTATGTTACATGTACGTGTTCCTACCAGCTTCGGTATCACCTTGTTGTTGTTCTACTATTCTCAGTCTTCTTTCTCTCAGTCAAACGTCTTTGCTGTTTGAATGTCACTATTATAGGTGCATGCACTTTGTTGAGAAGATTTGTGAACATACATAGTATCTGGTGTTGTTGGATGAGGTGGTAATTGTTGATACCTTTCACATCGCAGATGTAATTAATAAGCCGAATGGGTAATGATTTAACTTCCTGGAAGGCTGCTATAGGTAAATTTAATTGTAGCACACAGTCGATCGATAGTGCTTGCGTTTACAATATAAATTAACATTTTATTATATAATACTGAATGTGTTAACGGATATAGGTATCACTCGACAACCATATCCAACTTTCATCGTACCTGGACAAAATTAATAGTGACCACATGATTAATTTCAGCTGACCAATACGTGGTGATCAGTCGGCAATTTCCGTGATATCGGCTTTTTGCGTAATCTCTCGGAAATCTACAGGTGTCACGTGATGTACGCAATTTTATCGATAATAATTATGTAAATCGATAATCCATGTACATGTAGTGTGGCGATTCCACCATTGACCACTGTGATATTTTAATTAACGTGTCAGGCTAACATGTATCTCACTTCCCGAACATTTTTATTTTATTGAAAATGACATTTATGACCACGTGAAAATGATTTCCAAAGTTAAATATGTTTTCTGTAAATGACATCGCAAATATTTTATACCAAATGTGGAATTAAATATTCTTGCTTTGTTGTGAAAATGTTAATGGAGGTTTGATCGACGCCGGATACGCACTACTTATAGCACGGTTCGTCCGTCTGTACGTGGAGATAATCCGCGAGTTTTAGCGAGCGGATTATCAACCGTACAGGCGGTCAAGCGTGCTCTAAATAGTTTATTCCACCCGTTCCATGCCTGGTTTTCCAAATAATCCAGGAAATCGTGTGATGTGGGGTAATTTATACGTATATCTTACATGACATGTAAACGGTTGGAGAAGTCAGATACATGTAGGCACAGAGAAGTTAATTTGACCGTGCATGAGAAAATTGTTCGAAGATCTATTGGAATTGTTGCTGGAGTGCATATACGGGGGGGGGGGGGCATTTCTCATTTTTGGACTCGCGGATAGAGGTGTCGTTTACTACCATCTGCCTGGGACGTGAGCTATATATATATATATATATTTCACGGTCGAGACGGGATTAAAACCTGTGACGGTAACGACACAGCGTCTAATGCACAAGTTCCAATCCCGGCTCGACAGTGAAAGCAATTATTATAGAAATGGGGCCCGTTTAACCAGGAAATTAATTATGAAATAAAAACAAACACATTTGAAATGTATTGATGCAATTATTTTTTATGTTTATTTTCATCAACAAGAATAAAATACATGGGAATGTATATGCGAAAATGAGTTTGAAATTACTAAATATTTATTTCATAAATTAGATGAAATCCAATGTAG
Organism: Conchocele bisecta; assembly: GCA_029237695.1. Classification (NCBI taxonomy): domain Eukaryota; kingdom Metazoa; phylum Mollusca; class Bivalvia; order Lucinida; family Thyasiridae; genus Conchocele; species Conchocele bisecta. The sequence continues at coordinate 220,608,351 of CM055265.1, forward strand.
ACGAAAATTTCAGCGCAAATTTCGCATTTGTGATGCAATTGTGGTCAACATTTGGCAAACATGTATCCAATTTGTATAATGATGTTGGAATTGAACAGTTTACATCATTATCATGTTCGGGGAGTGTGTTACAGGATCAGGAGCTATGCTGGTTAAACAAATTTGGGTCACTTGTCTTGTGGTGCGGTGTCACATAATATTGACATTAAATACTCATTCACTAGCGATATGACTACGAACCATCTGAATTAATTTACGTTTTGTACGGACTTTGGTTTTGATTCCCATTACAAATAGTGTTTCTTTCAGTTCTGATACCGACATGTGTTCAAAATCATTGGAATCATTAGTTGTACATACTTTTCTATACTCAGAGTCCACGTTTCGGCGTTCATCTGCGATCCGTTTTTCTTTCATCTGTCGATTGCGAAATTTCATTTGTCCAGTATTCGTCTTTCTTTTTCTCATATTTACGTTTCGTTCTAGCCAAGTCTGTAACGTGTCCGAGTTCAATCCTCTTTCGAACCAGAAGTGCTTCGGTTGTAGCATCCAACTTATTCGATTTTCCTTGATGTATCCTCTTTAGAATGTCATTTGTTTTCTCCACGCCTTGACCCGAAAACATCAAAAGGCTACCGTAGCGACTCATTGGCGTACATTGGTACGTAATAGAGAAGGACGTGCATGTATGGGGTTATGTTTTTGGGTTGAAAACCTTCTCTCTTCTTTTCACCTAATCGCAGAAAGTGTGTGATGAACTGATGTATATTTGAAAATATTGCAAAAGTTTCCTTTTGTTTACCAGTGTCCAGCATAGCCAGTCAAAACAACAAGTAGTGCATGCACATGAAAACCAACATGTTTGGCATGTTGACTTCCTCTTCCTCACCCATCAGTTAACTAGTACTGGTCGGTGTTTGAAATGCTTCAATTTCATCAACATCTATATGGATAAATGACTAACAACATCGATGGTATCCCAGGGATTTTAATTTTAACGTTGAAATAAAACATTATTTGGTAAACATATTTTATGTGGGAATTGCAAACAGGGCACGTTTTCTCGTGCACCTGTCCCCATTTGGAGAAGCGTAATATTGATTGTTTTAGCTGACAATATACAAGGCTGTACACATGCCAAAAATTGGACGCTGATGTGTAAATGTGATTTACCTCAAGATAAACTGGATTAGTTTTTACTGATATTCATCAGTAAAAACTAATCCAGTTTATCTTGAGGTTTATCGTGAGGTATAACATTTAAAATTTACAAATATTATTTAAAGGAGTACTGATATGATATATTTAAATCCCGTTAATATTGCCCTGAATTTAACGTAATAAAACAATATAGGATATGTTATCAAGAGAAACGAGCGATATGCAGATTTTCAACGAGCATAGATAATCTCATACTGCATAGTTGACCAATATTTATATCTTAGACAAAAAAAAGTAAATTATAATTACCATGTTACCGATAATTATTTATAGCTGTATACTGAACACAGAACAACAAGTGAAAATTATATAAATTACTTCTAGCTGCAATATTGACAATTACATAATTGCGAAAAATGTTTGATTATGCTCCATAAAGGTACACAATGAGCTGCAATAACTCAACAAAAAATGTATGCTGTTTTGTAATCACTGTAATGTACATGAACACGAGTCTGATCAGGGTTTGCACTGTTCGCTGTGAAGTCTTGACTACTTGCACAGCCGCGAGTGGGGTGGTAGCAGAATCCTGGGACAAATTATACAATACTCTGTCCCAGTACAATCTGATCAGGGCGTGTACTGTACGTTATTTAGTTTGTACTGGGACTCAATATTCTATAATTTGTCACAGTCTGTACTACTAGTGTACAGATTAAAATATGATCAGACCGGATGAATGTCAACCTCAAAGTATTTGGACTAGCACACTATTTACAATGAGTAAGAAACGCAATCAATTGGCGTATATTCATAGCAAAAGAAAGGAAGAAATAACAATATTATACTTACATTCCCGTGCTTTTCTTTTCCTCTGTAAATTAGTCGTTCAACGTTGTAGGTGTCCTCAAGAATTACTGGCTTGCTTAAAGTGGACGTCTTCTTTTGCCGAGGCAAAACATAATGTCCTTCATTTAGAATTGTGTAGCTAACATTAGAACGAGACGAAGCCATGCCTGCTACCATAGATCGTATGTCTGTATGAAGATACAGACGTGTGAAGAATTGTCTCTTACTTGAGTAGTCTTGTCGGCATCTAAAAAAACGCAAATCGCAGTTTGCACGGCAGTTACTAATTAGCTGCTTTTAATTGGCAAACATGACGTTAGTTTCGGATTAACGGTGTAATTTGTTAGATAACAGTGTTTAAAATGAGCGATTAATATTTCGGTGAAAAACACACTCGTCTCCAATTATTAGCTTCAAAGTACGTGAAAATCAAAGTCTAATTTGGTTACTTTGTTCACAAATACTTTTACCGACAACACGGTCATGCCTCGGGTAACATACAATCGTCCCAGCGCCGCTAAGCACCGTAAGCAGGTGCCCGTTTCGACGAATATCACGGAAATTGCCGAACATTTCCGTGATACGTTAACTGGAAAATGAAAACAGATGGTGTCATTATTATTATCTAAAAAGGACCAAAATAATATTAACTTAGAAACATAATTTGTATATCAATAGATAAGAGAAATGAATGAGCTAATTGAAAATACCTGTGCATGTTTTGTCATTATTCTTATAAAAAGAGATTTTGCAATTTTTCCAATGAAAATTGAGAAGAAAAATCGTAATTTGCTATATAAATCATATAAAAACTACCGTCTATGTTTAAAGCTAAAAACGACCAATATATTTTTATTTTAAAAACACGATTAAAACATCATCATAAAGTACAATAATTGAAGTTTAAAATGTGACTTGTGCATTTTTAATCGGTTGTGTAGTTTAAAAGTTACGTAAGAAATGGTAAGTCTCCTATATAATTACATATAAAACTCGCCGCTACTGATGCAGACTTTCTACAGGCAAGGTGGCCGCGAAAGTTGGATATGATTTCAGGGCGGCCATTTTGAAATCCAAGATGGCGGCCAAAATAATTGCCAAAATAAAATGGAACCAACCCCAGTTTTGTTCTTCGTGCTCTAAAGATGACAAAAAAACATTGGTTACAAGAATATAGCAAAACAAAAATGCAAATCTACATAACCGTATACACTAAGTCGGCCAATAAATAATGTGACCGTAAACCAGTCCGGGTACAGCTTAGCAACAAGGGGTAAATTCTCAGGACAACGACATTGATTGTTATTATTATGAGAGAGAGATAAATAAAACAGATGCTGCAGGAAAGGTATATCTGTGCCAAACATTTTATTATATTATTTGCATGCTCCACACATGCAGGTTAAAATTTCTGGGTGCGACTTGATGTGGGTGTGAGATTTCCAAAGTGAAAGTAGATGGTTCCGTCAAAAAAGGGGAAATAACTCATGGAAATCCCGAATCACATGACCCCGTGTTTGGCATGGATCTAGAACCGGCTTAGGTCATTGACTCCAGGAATGATTTTTGCGCAGGTAGTTTGCGATTGTCATGTTTGTGTGAATGTGGGTCTATGGGAAATCAATTGGTTGCCTGTTTCCTTTAGGTATGATCGCGAGATTGGGAGACGAAAACACGCGATTCTATCATATTCAATCTTGCGTTTTCGCAACTTCGCCGCGCGATCCCGCATTTTTGCTTCACAATCTCGCATGCACACGCGTGAGCAAAACTAACCAGAATTTTCTGTGTAACGCAGCTGCGTTTTATAAAGTGGGTTACAGCAAAATGTAATTACAAAAGCGGAAGGCGAGATGGTGTAAAACGCGAGACGATTCTTATGCAAGATGGAAAAATTTCGAAGCGACAGACAAATCATAATGCTGATTGTGTTATTGTGGATTGCAGATACACGCTTTTAACATGGCAGGCGTATCTTTTTCCTTTATCAAAATGTTTGCAAACTGTAGATCCCGATGAGCCGGCTATTCACGAGCCGTCTAATTAGAATCTACGCCATTCGTACATACATTATTTATAAAAATAAATGACCTCTAATGCAGCATAATGAAACAGTTCCAAACCTGTCACGAGTATTTTTTCCAACAATAAACAAAATCAATAATTGCCATTGAGAGGGCGGCGGAGATTGACGGCGTTTATTAATTTTAATTACCCAAATAAATGACGGGAATAGGTAGAAATCATAAGTTCAATTAACAAGTCCCCCCCCCCCCCCCCCCCTCCCCCCCCCCCCTACCCCTAACCCCTAACCCAAAAACCTGGATCCGCGCCTGGCTGTTAACGCTATGCAATATCAAGGAGTAAACACCAAATTCCCGTATTGAAGGCGGCTCAGTTGATCTTGGTCAACACTGTTTGCAATATCTGATGACACATGTTCGCTTGTCTCGGCGTACAAATACTTCTCAGTTATACTCCAAATCAATATTATTTTTCATATATATTTCACGGAACTCGGCCGAGTGGTCATAACTCCTCCAAATGGACAACACATTTGTAGCTGCTAATGAGTGACAAACAGTGTTGACTCGTTGGAAATGCGGCGGTGGCTGGTCTGCGTCTACACTGTTGCCAGGTGATATTTATCCCATTGCTCCGGCCATTTAATGTATATGTGAATTGTGTACATAATTTATGGTTTTTATTTTTAAATTAGAAAGCACAACTGTTAAAACTACAAGTGTGAACATTCATGTTACATTTAAATTGGGTAATAAACAGAAAAAAATATTTGCAGTTACCGCGGTTTGAACTCTGGGACGTTCGTGTATTAATCCAGCAAAAACCCACTCGGCTATCCATACTCGGCCACCTTTTATATATCGGCTAGGGAAGCAAACCGTATTGTATAATTATGGGAAGCAACTCCTCTCGGTTACTGTAGTAACGTGTAAACAACCTTGTGAAATCCTCCTCAAATCGAATTGTCAGACAAAATATTAATTACTTAACAGTTTATTTTCACGTTGTAACAAAATAAATATGCTAAACTAGTATGTGGTGACAGAAACACTATGTATGCCTACGTACTTTACGTTCCTTCCTGAATCCAAAACGTTTGTCAAACGTAGAAACGATTCGGTAGGCATACTCAGTTATGTAGTCAGTATTCATTAATTAATGAATTATATAAAGACACAAGAGCTCATGAATCATACTAAAATCAATGATCAAACTATATGTAAAGTTTCTATTTAGAACGTTGGAAATCGCACATCGGCGCTCAGTTATACAATGACGTGTTTTCCCGCGTTTTGACGTTACGCTGTGTGACGTCAACAGTGACGTCATGTAAACTTTTTGAAATCCAAATTACTCAGCTGTTTCTATGAGCCAGATATATTTTAGTGCATTGTTGGAATGTGTTCAATCACATTACCATTCTAGATTAGTCGAGGCCCTTTCCAAATTATCCAATAACTTTATTTTGACTGTAATACAAATTCAACATTTTGCATGATAGCTCGTGCTTTCCAAGACAACAGACGCGCAATTACGGGTGTTCTCTTCACGGTGTATTATTTGTAAGGAGTTGATTACGTGTTTTCTCTCACAGCGAAGCCCGTTCACATAATTTTCAAGAGTGTAATAAATCATGTTTATCTTAACGTTTTATGCAAATGTTGTAGCAACGTCGAATGCCAACGTTATGATACAGGTAAGAGTTTACAAAATACGAAATTGTATTCACTAAATGCAATCTGACACACATAAATGAAATTAAATCATAAACAGATACGCGTATTAAGCAAGTGTACCTGTACTGATGGGCGAGGCTCTGCCGAGCAAATCACGTTTCCGTGCCGCGCCAGATATTGTTTTCCCATTCACGGCACTAACCTACTATTCTATTTATCACGTCAACACCTACAAATGGCTGTAAAACGTAAAAATAGTATTGACTGGATATCAAAAATGTTTCACGGCACCGTGTTTCACGGCACATACGCACTGTGTTGACGGGATGAAAACATTGTATCCATATATCACATATCTACTGTACATATGTAAAATCTCGGTAAGCGATATACTAACACAAAACAAAACCCACATTTATCGGGTCCATACGCGAACTGGACTGCCGACACTATCTGCTCATATGCTAACGAACATTACTCGTTTCTGATCATTTATTTTCATAACAACCCTGAGAACGTACATTTATATCTTGGCACAAAATGGTAGAAGAGTCAATGGTCTACATACAGTTGGTTTGTTTCGCTAATGGTACACCGACTAGCATACGATAATACACTTTTATCAGGTAACCTGCCCTGTATTGACCGAATAAGTACTGACTGATAACATATTGTTGTATCAGGTATTGCCCTGATATAGATATCCGGGTTACAACGAAGTGAAAACTGATGTTCCTGTGGTCGGATGACGTCACGTGGCTTTACCGAATGACGTCAGTGTAGTGACGCAACGTAAACATGTCGGCATTCTATCCATAGAATACGACGTCATCTAATGTCATAAAACGTTACCTGATAAATAGAATACCAGGCTAGTGTATTTTGATATCAAGTTTATCAGGCTTGGCTCGGAAACGGTAGGAATTCCTCGGCAAGCCTCAGAATTCCTACGCGTTTCCTAGCCTTGCCTGATAAACTTGATATCAAAAGACACTAGCCTGGTATTCTCTATATATCGTTTGTCATTACCAGGTGTCAACAACGGCGTCAGCTATGTCAAAGGCGTATATGGAAGCGACGTTTCCGACGTCAGTTTCTCGATAACGTCGTCATTTTCACCATAAGTTACATTTTCGCGCGACGCGGCTCATACATTTATAATTTGTTGGACAAGTGTTTATGTGTAAATATATAGTGTTCACTGTACTAAAGTAAGCATGGTATTAGCACACACATCTAATGAAAAACAAAGAGAAAACTGAAATAAAATATTGTAATAAATTTGATAATGTGACAATGAATCTAGCATGAGATGGGGTAAAACCGTTTGGGACAATCATGTGTTGAGGAGACAACACTAGTTTTTTGTACGTTGTAATTTCACCAGCAATTATGCAGCAACTACAGTAGCGCTTTTCTGCTCCTTACCTATTTGTATATACTAATATCGTATACATATCGTAATCGTATAGTATTGGTATATTTAATGAGCATATCGTATGATCATATAATATTGGTATGTTTGTACCGTATCATCGTATAGTACAAACATACTATACAAATATTATACAAACATACGATATCCGTTCGTATATACGATATATCCGTACGGATATGGTATTAATATACCAGACTCTGGTATGTTTGTATGATACAAACGTACCAGAATTATACACATGTATACAAATCGTATAAACGTACGATTTGAATGGTATATCTATACGATATTGGTTGGTATGTACGGTACAAACATACCGTACGTTTATACTATATGCGTATCGTATAGAAAACATATCGTATTGGTATAGTATACGTATAGTATTGGTATAGTACATATAGTTCACCTGCAGAAAAGCGCTACTGTAGTCCAGAAGATTTCCATCTACATATGGATACCTATCAGAGATGGAACCTGGATATGCGCTGTCACCAATATATGGATGCCTACACAAGTCACTGGCACTCACGTGTGAGAGCATCTTCCGTATTTTACCGAATGTATTGAAAATTACGCATGAACAGGCGCGACAAACTTGTATGAAATAGTGTACAGCTTGTAGTTGGTTGTAGTTAACTCATTTCATGCCAAATATGTAGCTATATTTTCCCACCATTGAAGTAATTGATATTTTGTTATATCATCTCGAATGCACGTGCTGCCCCCAACCTAGACGAACGGTCCCATCGAGCCATTCAAATAAGCGATAACAGGGCATACATCACTTGAGGAGTGATACTGATACAGATTAAACACATGAGATGAGATAACATGCATTTTAGCCGGATGTGCATAAACAGATAAACAAGAAAGATATTGTTTGTAATGCCCTACGAGTCAACCTCTAGGTTTCGACAGGTCCTATCGACCAGCTAGAGTCCAGAGATTACCAGTAACAATATTATGGCGTATATTATATAACAGCTGGTTCATACATGTTCATGTGCAGTCCCGATAATGGGGATGAAATTGGAGACCATCACAGCCCAAACCACTCTCCATTGCATGTAGTAATTGCATCATCAAAGCCCGTGAACCGCCTCGTAAAACGACACGATAGGTGAGTGGCACACTCAACCAATTCTCCCACGTGAATGTCTTCAAAGTCACAATCAAGATCCAGTTAGTTTTGTAACTGACCGGTTTTCGATTGCGACACCGAAAGCATTAAGCTAGTATCTCACTGGGCTGCAACTGTTGGCGACAAATTGCGAACGGCATTCGCGAGGGAGTTTCCAAAATGTCTCGAAACTTCGCAGGGGTTCTCAATTTCCTCGCGCGAGTTGAACATGTCTCGAACCTTTCTCAATTTAGTTTCCGTGAGTCGGAAAGTGCGAATAATGTGAGACAACTTTGTGAGGGGTTGGCGACCTATGAACCTAAATTGTGATTGATTGGAGACGAAAATGAGAATCTGACATTCCGGGCGCGAGAGAGGCGCGAAATGCTCTGGGACCCCTGGGAGAGCGACAAAATTGCGAATAAATTGCGAATAAATTGCGAATAAATTGCGAACAAATTGCGAACAAATTGCGCTTTACGTCTGATGACAAAATGATTAAAAATATGTCTCAATTGTCACGTAACGTCGCGTGACTGTCGCTGGACAGTCGCAAGTGCAAACAATTGGCCATTTTGTTGCGTGAATGTCCCGCGAGCGCGACATTCGCGCGACATGTATGCGAACTCCCGGCGAATTTTGTCCAAAATGTCCCCGGGAGACATTCGTGCGACATACGCGAACTTGTCGTAAGTACCAATTCAGTGTGATTCCAAGTGAAAATTGTTGCTAATTCGCATATTTTCTCGCAAGTTTGTGTCTCCAGCTAGTCGCGAGCTGTCGCAGCCCAGTGAGATCATTTGAGGCAAGAAGTTGGATGGCAACTTCTATCTGTTCGACGCATTATTCAAAAGCGTTCGATCATGTACAAAGCCAACAATAATCAAGTACCTAGTTATATTTCTAACCTGATTCTACCCACTGTTAATAATGTAGCTCGTTGCAATCTTAGGAATCAATTTGATTTAAATGTCCCCACTACACGACTGGAAGTATGCAAACAATCGTTTATGTCACCTTCGGTACAACTCTGGAATGAAACTAACCCGTTACTGAGAAATGTAGATAGTCTTAGACACTTTAAAACATCAAGCGCCCAACAACTATATACTCAATATAATACACCACCATATTATTTAGAGAAGATCGATTGTTGTCAGTTATGCATGCAAGAATTCGAAATAAATGTAGCAGTCTTAATTGTGATCTTTGCAATAACCATATCAGAGAAACTCCCTACTGCGAATGTATTGAAGTTGTAGAGGATGCAGAACATTACTTCTTTGAATGTAATAAATATCATGCGCAGCGTCTACTTTTACGCCAGTCATTACGACATTTGTATCCTCTAAACGCGCATATGCTTTTGCATGGCATACATGAAGACGATACTGAGTGCAATACTGCTATTTTTTAAGATGTACATGATTATATTAAAACTACGAAAATATTTGAGTAACACATGGGTGGATGCCTGGGACGCAAGCTCTATCGCATGCTGTCCATTTGCCAACATCATCTACTACAACCTGATAATAACGAACACTGAAGTCAACTGCAGTACACATCTACCGATGGATTAGTTTATATATTATATGCACTTTGTGACACATAAATATTTCATTCTTTATCACAATCGCCTCTCTAACTATCAAACTTTTCTCTCTCTTTCTAACCGAGTTTTCTTATCGTATATTATGCAAATATTTATATATACCGCATGATTATTGGTCTGTATCCATGTACATATACCTGTATACTTATCGTCATTGCTGTTAAATTGCTGTATTGCTGTAATACTTGGGTAAGGGTTTTAACTAATGTTGTAAAAGCTTGTAGCCCAAGCCCATTGTACTTATTATGCAATAAACTATGTTTAAACTAAACTCACCTCTCTAAACCGGACACCCATACACTATATGTCTGCTTCATTGTATGTGTTTAGTGTCATCTCTCGCTGTTGATAACGTCTGTTCATGATCGCAAACCACATATACCTGTTTTGCGGTGTCAATATGTCTGATTTACAGTGGAGCCTCTCTAAATAGAGGTTGCACTGTATATGGTTGTCAGTCAATTACAAATACATGAACCTGTGCTCCACAAATTCCACAATATATGGGAGTTTGTGACAATGTGCTTATGTCGCATTCTTTTAGAGGAAAAATATATACGATTGTACGGAGCCCAGCAGGGGCCATAGATAGGTGCAAACTACCTAACCTGAATATACCATTATTGTTTACCGTTCGTCAGTTTATAGTTAGTTGTCTTTGACTATGCATATACAGTGGAACCTCTCTAAACCGGACACCAAGAACACGCCTGTGATCTTATTTGTGATGAGTTTCTTGGTCATTTATCTCAGGTTATAATGTCTGGTCGTGATCGCATAGCATACAACTATGGCTCAGAATAATAAAATGCTTGATCTACTGTTAAACCTCTCTAAACCAGACACCCTGGGCACCTTCCAGAGTGTCCGGTTTAGAGAGGTTTCACTGTATATGGATATGGGTGAGCACTTGGATATAGTCGTATAAATTGGCTGGCCCTGGAGGATTGGATGACATACATAAGTATATCAACGGTAAAACCCCAATCAATCAATCCATCGTATAAATACAGTATAACCTGTGCTAAATTCCGCCTTATATTGTCACAATCGTGTTTACCAATGGCTCAACTAATGCACAAACGCGTGCCCGCAACTAGCTGTTTTCTCATCATGTCTGCTTAGTCACGTGACTCACCACAGTGGGCAACCCACGGATTTGAATGCACATTGAGTGCGAAACATGATGAAGGTGTGTTGGGTACATGTTGAACAAGGTATACACAGACATCACGACTTAGATCACTGTAAGGTCCTGGGGCCTGTTTCACTAAACTTCGTACAACTAAAATGTTCGTAAGTGCAACATTTCCCATTAACTGTGCTTTCTTGTAAACAATTATTGGATTTACATTTATTGAGCATATGCTGCATGCAGCCTATGCTCAATAAATGTAAATCCATCAATACAAATTGCCAGACTATCCTAAATTTGCACTTACGAACATTTTAGTCGTACGAAACTGGCACCAGGGTCCCGTTTCACTAAACTACTTACGACTAAAATGTTCGTAAGTTCAAATTTAAGATCGTCTGTAAATTTCAATTTATGGATTTACATTTATTGAGCATAGGCTGCATATGCAGACTATGCTCAATACATGTAAATCCAATAATTATTTACTACAAAACATTGTTCATGTGAAATTTACAATCTATGATAATTTTACACTTACGAATATTTTAGTCGTACGAAGTTTAGTGAAACGGCCCCCAGGACCTTCCAGTGATCTATGTGTGTTCTACGGTGTCCTGTTAGGGCCACATTACGTTCTCGCGTTCTCGCACTCTCGACTTATACACGAGATCGCGAGATTGCGACAACGCGAGGCGAGATCGCGAGATCGCGAGGCGAGATTGCGAAATTCAATCTCGCGTTTTCGCCTCGCGATCTCGCCTCGCGTTCTCGCATTCTCGCGATCTTGCCTCGCGTTCTCGCGATCTCGCAATCTCGCTATCTCGCCTCGCGTTCTCGCAATCTCGCGATCTCGTGTATAAGTCGAGAGAGCGAGAACGCGATAATGTAATGTGGCCCTAACAGGACACCGTAGTGATCGTTTGTTGGCGGGTCGTCAAACGCTTTGTTCCATAATAATATCACGTTGTGTTCCTGATTGCCAATGCGAAATAGATACATGTCTATATACAGCGGAGCGAATTTGCATATGCATTCATATTTCTGCATTGGCTTATACGGAGCCCCGCAGGGGACGTATAGTTATATTTTTATTAATTCGTTCCCAGGAAATAACAATTCGTTCCCTAAATTTAACAATTCGTTCCCTGGAATTAACATTTTGTTCGCACAATATAACAATTCGTTCCCACGAATTAACAATTCGTTCCTGTGGGTACGAATTGTTATTTCGTGTGAACGAATTGTTAAATTGAGGGAACGAATTGTTAATTCGAGGGAACGAATTGTTATTTCGTGGGACGAATTAATAACTAAAAATCCATGTCCCCTGCGGGGCTCTGTAACGTAGTGTTCTTGACTGCGAATGCGAAATAGATACGTGTATACATGTATATACAGCGGAGCGAATTTGCATATGCATTCATGTTTCTGCACTGGTTCAATAGGTTTCAGTGGTTACGAAATAAGTTTTTGTAATGTTTGCCAAATCAAAAATTGCTTTTGTAACACGCTGAGCTTATTTCTTAGTGTTTTATGAACTGGGTAACTCTACTCGTCATTTACAGACTATTGATAGTATTTTATGTTGTACAGTTGATGAGACGTAAATAAACAATCTATCTATCTATCTATCTATCTATCTATCTATCTATCTATCTATCTATCTATCTATCTATCTATCTATCTATATCTATATATCTATCTATCTATCTACTATCTATCTATCTATCTATATCTCTCTATAATCTAATCTAAACTAATCTATCTATCTATCTATCTCTATCATCTATCTATCTATCTATCTATCTATCTATCTATCTATCTATCTATCTATCTATCTATCTATCTATCTATATATCTATCTATCTATCTATCTATCTATCTATCTATCTATCTATCTATCTATCTATCTATCTATCTATCTATCTACATCATATATCTATCTATCTATCTATCTATCTAACTATCTATCTATCTATCTATCTATCTATCTATCTATCTATCTATCTATCTATCTATAGCGGGTGGAATACCAAACGGACGGGACGAAAAGGCGAAAATTATATGTATACCCTCTCTTCTTAATACTGGTGTATCAATAATATTGATAGTGTGTTGTCGTGACTGTTGGGCAGCTTACATTCACTGTGTTTTGTTTACTCTTTTGTACCGAGCACCTCAGTGGACGTAGAATTCTTTTTTTTATTAATTCGTTTACACAAAATAACACTTCGTTCCCTCAATTTAACAATTCGTTCCCAGGAATTAACAATTCATTCCCTCAATTTAACAATTCGTTCCCACGAAATGACAATTCGTTCCCTCAATTTAACAATTCGTTCCCACGATATAACAATTCGTTCCCACGATTTCACAATTCGTTCCCACGAATTAACAATTAGTTCCCGTGAGAACGAATTGTTATTTCGTGGGAACGAATTGCTAATTTGAGGGGACGAATTGTTATTTCGTGGGAACGAATTAATAAAACAAATAAAATTCCAGGGAACGGATTGTCATTTCGTAGGAACGAATTGTCAATTCGATGGAACGAATTGTCAATTCGATGGAACGAACAGTTAATTCATGGGAACGAACTGTTATATCGAGGGAACGAATTATTAAATTGAGGGAACGAATTGTTATTTCGTGGGAACGAATTAATACAAAATAATTCTGCGGTGCTCCGTAGGTAGGATTTAAAGTGCGTTTTGTCGTTGATACCTGAACGTGTCTGTGTACATGTACCAACTATACATACATCTGTCTTTGTGCAATGTGCAACTTTAACCCGAATCTTCTGTCTGTGTTAAATACACATTTTCAATATGAAATCAGTGCCATGGTCGTCATATGTGGCTGTGACTGGAGACATTGGGCTTATGTGTTTTGCGACCAGTGTAGATCCAGACCAGACTGTGCTTCAGCAGTCTGATCAGGATCTACCCTGTTCGCCATTCCATCAATGCAACACCCATCATACTTCTAACAAGCACTATTGATCATTATCCGATTACAAGAATGTGTTATTTAACCAGGAGGTACACGGTACACCGGTCACAAATCCCATAAGCCCTTTTTCTCCAGTCACAACCACATATATGGCAAGGTAGTGCAGCCAGCTACAGTGAAACCTCTCTAAAACCGACACCCTGGGGGGTCCCCAGGGTGTCCGGTTTAGAGAGGTTCCATTGTAAATCAGGCATATGGGAACCGCAAAACAGGTACATGTGCTTTGCGATCATGGACAGACGATGAGATCAGTGAGAGATGACAATAAAACATACAATGAAGCAGACATAGATTGTATGGGTGTCCAGTTTAGAGAGGTTATACTGTGCAACATATTCTTAATCAGCAATGTCTCACTGATGCTATACGACACTATTAATAAACTAAAATACACTATTCAAAATACAATCTGATCTCCTATGAATACTATATAATCATACTTGCGACCTTGTGTATTGCTATGCAACTACATGTATATTTGTAATATAATTATGAAACTAACTCGACTTCCTTATTGACTGATCGATATGTATTGGTGATCGGTAAAATAGCGCCATATCTATTGTTCACAGCAACTTTCGACGTAGTTTACACAAAATATCACAGTTTCAGTAAATAGTTTTCATAACAAATCGGATATCATTCTACTGTCTGGTCCACGTTTTGCTGCCGATGAATTTTTTTTGCGGGGTCCGTCCGTCCGTCCGTCCGTCCGTAAGGCAAATGCATTTAACCCTTTGTACCCGAAATCCCACTATATCGGTTTATGCAAAAAGTACAGATTCAGATGAGCCGGCTCGTAACGAGCTGTCTCATCAGGATCTGCACTTTTTGAAAGTAATTTTAATATTTTTGAGAACAAAAACACCCCCTTTTCATAAATGGACGAATCTGAAAATCATTTTGTGACCATTGGATTGGTCGGAACATTAGGGTTGAAAGGGTTAAGGCAGTACATCCAAGGTCAAGGTTGCTGATGAGTTATGTTCATTTTACTATTAAGGCTGCTGGCGAGGGGAGTAGCTTCGTAATAATGAGGCCATTTTACAATCAAGGCTGCAGGTGGGGGCATTCGTGTTATATCAACACATTTTCTAGTTTCTCATTAATTATTAAAACAGTCACCCTCCCCAATTTTTAATGTACATCATTTTCAAGCTATCTAGCCAAATTTATTTTGAAGTCAATTTATTTTCACTGGCACAGAAGGACGACGTACTTATCGATTTCATGTATATCGTAACTTGGAACTTGATTTGGAACATGTGATAAGCAGTCAAACACGTGTACCAGATGAGGCATGGTGCGTGAAACAGCCGATGCTGTGTTCTGTCTAATGCCATACAATTAAAATGTAGAAACCGTGAACTGAACGTGAAGCATGGAACATGAGTTTGGTACCCGCTTCTTCATGAGTACAGAACAACACAGAGAGGTCTGACATGGTAGATGAAACAGCATGCTGGCCACATGTGGATATGATCTGCTTTCCTTCTGTAGGCTGGAACTCCTGTATGACATTGGTAAGGAGACGGAACAGACCAGTTTTCAAAGGAAATTTTTTCCAGTGAACTGGGATTGTTGTGTTGTTGGCTACTCGAAGTAGAAGCCCAGTACCACGACTCTGACGTGTTTGTAATTTGAGGCTGTCCTCTCTGTAGTCATCCCAAACCACATCTACCCGGACAACATCTCGCAGCATAGATGCCAGCTGTTCGTAATCCTGAAATGTCTTGATAGTCACTTGGGCTTTCCTGTGATCAAGTATATGCACGAGCCCTGCACCATCAACAATTCTAATATCAACGCTTGGAACATCTTCCGGCTGAAGAGACAATGATTCAATGCACTCCGTCAAGTCGGATTTAGAAGTTTGGTGAATGGTATTACTTGATGCCAGCGATGGAGTCCATGCATGGTTCTCATGCTTGAAAAAGGCACTCATGTCACTGCTGCTCGCTTGGCATAATATATACATCCTTGAGAAGAGGTTAACGTCATTCTGTAAGGTGGACACGTTAAAGTAGATGTGGATCTGCATATATCTGTCTAGTACTGGCATTGAACAAGGACCGACTAGTCCTCGGTATGGCGTCATGGAAATCTGTTGCATACACGCTCTTCTACGAATCTTTGGCACTGTGTTTTCCCAATGTCTTCTTCCATGCATTACCACTTTGGTATCAAGAGCGTAGAGGTCTGTACCTATGTCCATAAATGGGTTGCCAAATTCTTACATTCCACCAACCACACCACGGACATGCGACAAGATGGTATTCTGCACGCTGGGGATTTGTTCATGGTGCCGCTCTACATCAGGTCTGTTCATGCTATGCTTGTGATCATACTATTTCAGCAGTCTAGCTGTTTCTGGGCCAGTTATCATCCAGCGCTTCAATGCTGTCACGTTTTCGGTGACTCCTATTACACCACCATCACCTTTACCATTGCTTTAAGCTGTCCATGAACTTGATCATGGGCAATTGCTGAAAACTTTTGGTTGGATTTGTAGGTAACAAAGTTACCACTCAGGAACTGTGCATGTATTGCTGGACATGTATTTCGTAGGGCCAGTAGATCTCTCACATGAACTGTCATCCAGCGAGCATAATGATAGTGGGGATGTTCAGATTGCATGTGCTAACACGACTCTTCAAAGTGCAGCTGTTCTTCATCAGGTGTGTTGGAATGAGTACGATCGGTTAAGAAGAAAAACGGCTGAAGCTGTAACTTGTTATGTGCCCATTGACCGCTGGATCTATGTTAGCCTTGCTCTTGCAGTTTCTTGGCCAGTTTAACGTTTGTATTATTACACATCACATAACAGGCTTTGTATCACTTGGCATTATGATTAACTATTGTATATTATACAGTCGAACCTCTCTACAACGGCCAGCCATGGGGAGACTGAAAACTGGCTGTTGAAGAGAGGTGGCTGTTGAAGAGAGGTATATCATATAGAAATCAGAGCTACATTTAAGGTGCATATTTTTTCATTTCTTCGCCAAAACTGGCAAGTTGGAAGTGCTTTAGAATCGTCTCAATGAGACGATTCTAAAGCACTCCCAACTTGCCAGTTCTGATTAAGAATTAACAAAATCCCCCACAAAGTTTATCAAATTACGTACACTAACTGTGGTCGCAATTCATCACATTGCGTTTTGAAATTTTGGCCGTTGTAGAGAGGTGGCTG
This sequence comes from Conchocele bisecta, assembly GCA_029237695.1. Lineage (NCBI taxonomy): Eukaryota > Metazoa > Mollusca > Bivalvia > Lucinida > Thyasiridae > Conchocele > Conchocele bisecta. The sequence continues at coordinate 220,625,578 of CM055265.1, forward strand.
TTGTAGAGAGGTGGCCGTTCGTGGAGGTTCGACTGTATGCCATTACCAAGAGACATTAAAGGTACATGCCCACTCAGTATGCACAAAATGTTCTTTATATCAGAGACATCATCTGAGACATTTTCTGGCAAAATAAATATTCATTCACCATTACCCCACGTATTGATTGGCATTATTATACAATTTATATCAGACCTAAATTTCCACACTGATATCAGGGGCGATAAACGTGTTTCCTTAAAATGCTAATGGACATAACTATTTATTCTCCGTGTTTATTTTTTTGATTGTCAATGATCATACTTTATAATCTGTCTAAAATATTACTTTTTTCAGGTGACGCATTTAATTAGTATAAATAATTAAAAAAAATCATTCCTCATTTGCATTTGCCAATGCAGAATGGCCTATTGGTGTTGGGCTTATAAGTTTTATCAGTTGGTTTAGCTGGTACTTGGCAAGCCTTAGGATCTTGTTTTATTTTCTTGGACATGGTTACAATTGTATGTGAACATCCAAGGACAACATATACCATCACCAAACCTTCACCATCACCAGTATCTGAAAATCACAAATAGCATCTATCGTTAAAATTGTGTATACCAATGTGTATACCAATATTTTTGACGGTGCCGTGACGTCTAGCTTCCGGCTGCTTCTCATATGTGCATTAGTTAGGTTTGAGGTGAAACGCATGTGTTATGATCACTATTTTTCAATTTCAACATCAAAATGTGCAGTGAAATGTTTGTAATGTATGTTATTAGATTCCTAGACCTCAAAAACATTGGCAAAGGCATCAAGATCATGATAATTGGACCACTTAGACCAAGGCTATTGACACAAAATTATTTTATGGCGGCCATTTTGATCTTTTCTAATTTTGAGCGGGAACCGTTGGAATGACATCGTGGTTAATTTTTGGAATCAGCATACTGAACAACACCCCTATGCAAATTGTCATGCTTGTTTCCAAATGTGCACACCAAATTCACATATCCGCCCCACTAATATCCCGTAAGATTATTTTGCCGAGGTTATTTGTCGGGCATTGTCACTACACCACCACTCGTTATATCGGCAATCGGCCGATTTATGGCACAATTTAACGGCGGTCGGAAAGGAACGCTCCTTAGTACACACACAACTACCAAGGCAGTTATGAAACATAAGCCTGGAGATACACATTACCTGTTCACAAACCGCCGGTGTATTTGTTTTGTGTATTGGTTTTAACATATGCACCAAAGTATCGAGGCGATCTATATATGAGAGAGGTGACTACGACACACGGTAACACGATTACTTCCCGGTACGGACAGTTTGCGGTTATCGATAAGTATGGTGGCCGGTGGGTGACATAATCACGGTGGTGTAACGGGGCCCGACAAAGTTTTAAGTTCCGTACGGCGGGGCCGTCGGAACAGCTGGACTGTATGGTGGTGGGATATCCTGCTGTTGCTTCGGACACGCGAATAAGAATATCACAATTCCCTCCAATTGTCCAACCCCAATCGCGGATTGGATGGTATTGGTGTTGGAGGTGGTGTTGTAACTCCCCCCCCCCACTTTATCTCCCAGTTTTAACCTAAATTTATCCCAATCAGTATTCTCAATCTTGGGAAGGGTGGCGCGCGCCTTAGTTATAATAGTATTTTTTAAATCCTCATATCGAGACATCTCCTCCACCACCAACTCAAATTAGGCGTCTGATATATTGTTATCGGCCAACGCTTTGGACACGATAACGTCGATGCTATTTTTCTTAGACCTCACGAGAACCGATATTCTGTCGTGCTTTCTATTATTATTTTCGAATTTTCTCTCCCCACTACTCTAAACGCCATACACAGCAGTCCTGCCCCAGCAGCTACCCCGCTCAAAGTTCCAGCGACAGGCACAGCCACGACTGTGGACAAAAAGGCCACGCTTCCAGCCCCACCCATTATAGAAACGGATGATAGCAAGGTGCTCACCCCTCCGCTATATTTGCAGCTCGTCTATATTTTTTAGCATTTACCCTCCGAGTCTTGTTTTAGAATCTGCTGTGTCTCGACGATATTTTTCAACCTGAAGTTTGACGGGGTCAAACTCCTATCCCCCAATTCCAATGCTCGATTGGGTGTTGAAACAGGATCGGCAGGTTTTTGTTGTAGTTTCAACGGTATTAAATGTTCACTCGTCACAAATCAAGTTCAATTAACAATGTTACAACAGTGGAAGAACTCGCCGGGTCAGCGATATTCGTAACAAAGTTAATAACACTACCTTCGAAAAGTCTAATTGGTTCGTCACCGGCGAACAAAACCACCGCTGAAATCTGTCCAGCGAGTTTAGTGACTCCAAGCGCCCGTTCTTCACCATCCAGTACGATATTTACGGTGACCGCGCCCACAGGTTTACCCTTAGCATTAACCGAGCAGACCGCCATTCGTCGAACCGTCCTGGGAGTTGTCATGACGTATCCCTCATATATATTGCTCGCTTTGGTACCAAACGAATATTCATAGATCCCCTCATTCAATGGGCCCCGCTTCTCAGCCCAAATTGTTATGACACGTTTTTGTTGTTGCAATAACTTAAACTGCTCTATATGGTATGCGGTATGGGCCTCAACACGAACCTTTTCAGAGGTCTCCTGAAGTACTTTGTGAGCGGCTCTACGAACTCTATTTAGTTTATCGGAAACTTCCATAAACTCTTATTGGCCTCTTCCCGAAATTCGGTTATTTTTCCACCTAGTTCAGTAAGTACTGCATGATCCTCTTCCCCAACTTTGATTATTTTTCCGCCGAGATCCTTAAGTCCTGTATGTGCCTCTTCGCGAACTTGTGCAGTCGCCGTCAGGACGTCTGCTCTAAGCTGTGATATACTCCTGCGAATCTCTTTTTTGGCCTCCGATATAGTTATATTGATCAGGGCCTTGGGTTTTCCGGTAGTTAAAAAATCACCTGTGGGGTTGTATCCGTCGGGAACTCCAATCTCGATTGGGTTGTTACTCGGATTCTTTGAATTTATATCTGTCACCCAATCGCGATTGGAATTGGAAGAACTACCTGGTCCGTATATACTCATTTTCAATAATATTGATGATTCTATTAAGAACTTGAGTCTAATTTTTTTAATTAATTTGAAATTTCTAGGACGACCGAAATCGGATAGTAGTTCTTCAACTCTCTCGTTTGATCATCAAGAATAGAGACCGTACATTCGTGGATATGTCCCGATTCCAAAACTTTCATCTCAGGGCATGGGAAGTCTAAGGTCACGGTCTCCCCAGAGAAACAATCACTGGCTTGCACGGTTTTCAGTAATGTGCTGGGTGCTCCGTCTACCGTGTTGTACGATGCGTTCACCTGATACAGGTGCACCCTGAGAGTTTTCGTGAAGGCGAGGTCCACCGGGTTATCACCGATGTACTCACCCGTGGCAAACAACCCTTTATTCGCGGAATATGTCTCTCTAAACCCGAGTCGAGTACCCAACGTCGGGGAGATCTCTACCCGGCTGTCTGGGCCGATGGTCATTGTTGCGAGCCCGGTAGCCTTCGATACTGTGAGGTTGACTATACCGTCAAGCTCTGAGGTGACACAATCTTTGAGCTGTTTAAAACACAACAGTCCGGGAGGGAGATTTACCTCTACTGGCCGTCCATCCTTCACATAGCCAAACCCTTCGCTCTTCCCCACATTCTCCCACCCAACCTTGAAGGTGATTGATCTGAGGCCTACCCGGTGTTTTCCGCTGCAGTTGTCGATTGACTTCTGAAGTTCACAACTCTCTTTTTGAACATTAGTGATAGTAGCAAACATAATAATATCTTTCAATGGATACCAAGGCATTTAGCTTTAATTATAATGCAAAGTACGCTGGGGGAGGTGTGTACTACTTAACGGTAGGAATCCACTACTTAATTAGAAAGCTAATAAACCTAACAATAAGAGTAAACGAAGAAACCGGATTTGATATAACTTTTTCAAACATATTTGATAATTATAGGCTGCCCAAGATTACTACCCAAGAAACCATAGACGCGTGGAAAGCAACACCGATGCAGTGTTGGCAGAACCAGTTAAATTTTGCCGTGTTGTGTGCCACAACCGGGTGTGGGGTCTGTTACATAAACCATATGGATCATAATGAGAGCGCTTTCTGCGAAAGTGTTTATACTTTTCACGTCTACTACACGATCCGCCGAATCATTCAAGAGATGCAAGTGAAAACACCCCAAGAGGATAAGTGGGAACTTCTATAAAACCCGTACGACCACAAAGCCTGCGAAAGAATATGTGCCGAATTTCAGACTCCTAAAAATACCGACTGGAAACAGAGAACAGTTACTAAAAATGGTGGGTTAGGTGATATATTTCTAAACAACAATATCGTAGCCAGCAATAGGGGAAGTTTCGATTCAAACACTATGACATTCGGCGCCTCTTCAGATCCACCAATACACTGTAATTTTGCCGGGTGTAAAGAACTTCCATATGTCATACGTCACGTCGACAACATAGAAGAAAGCGAACACATCGAGATCGACTGGGGGACTTTCATTTTGGGTAGGGGGAAGGGGTTCACCAGGGGTGGGGTCACCCGACTCAACGACTCCATTCGCACATACGTCTGGGCCATCCTCGGCGCACAGGCGCAAGCGCGCAGTTCTATAATAGGAGACGGGAAGGCGTTTGACGCGCAAAAACAGTTATTGGCCAATGTCGAGGACGCCATCTCATCTCCGGTCATCATCCCGGCGGCGATCAAGCGATATCAAGACGTTTTGCAGAATTCCAGCACCCCAGTAGACTATGTATTTGGAATAGGTCTTTATATGGCGCCGAGCAATATGATACTACGATACGACCCGGTTGACGGTTACAATAATCAGATCGTAATCGCCACCGCCAATCAAAAAATCGGCCACAACGGTAACGTGAACACGGATATCATCAAGGGCACCACCAAGATGATCGGGTTCAACAGTGTTGAGGTTGGAAATTCAAATACATTGGAAAAATATTTCATAAAACCCCCAATCCAATCGTGATCAACAGTGTTGAGGGAAGAATTGGATGCACCATCAAATTCCCCCAATCCAATCACGTTCAACAGTGTTGAGGGAAGAATTGGAACAGGAGCGGGAACTACAACCCACGAGGAGGAGAAATTAGGACACGTCGTCGCCCTCGTGGTGATCGTGCTACTCGCGCTTTGGTTTTAGGAACTCCCGGGCGGAGAATAGTAGGAGACCGGCGATCGCCACGTTTAAAGCCCAAGTATTTTTGGCGAGCCATCCGGCCGTTTTTGATAATATAGATAACAAGTAGGAGACGACACTCCCGATCAGCAGCCCAGGCACCACGGCAGCCGCCTTTCCGGCTAATTTAGTAAGGAGACTGGCTAGGGCTTTTAGATGCTTTTTTACCCACCTCTTGGCTCCACCGGATGGCGCGGGTGCTGGTGCGTGTGCTGGCGCGGGTGCAGCCGCCGCATCGTCAGTGAAAGCTAGAACTATGGTTGATATAGTCATGCCGAGAGCTGTGAGGATGCTTACTATCGTGACGCCCTGCTCCCTGAACAGAGTGTGAAGACGCTCACCGAGTGTCGTCTCCTCGTGCAGAACCCTCGAGATTGTTTCGCGGATCCGACTTATTTGGGTGCGGAGAGCCTCACGGCAAGCCGATGCAGCCTCCAGGCGAGCTGCTCTTTCATCCCGCAACGACCGCAGGCGTTCGGCGATCCGCTCGGTAGTCTCTATCGCCACGGGCTTCCCCAAGTTTCCTTTCTTCTAGCGCGATATGTTCATCCAGCGCAGTTGGAGAGGTTATGTACCAATTCGCCCCGGACTGTTTGCATAGCCTTATCGAGGCCCCGGAGTTCACGAAGTGGTAACGGTGGGTCATCCATCGTGCTGAGTATTCCAGCTCTCTCGCTTTCGCCGAGCTCCATTGTGCGAATAGCGTCGGTGGCTACTCGAGGGACCTCGCTGAGCTCTACAGTTTCTATCGCGGCGGCCGTCTTCGCCATCGTTTCGTCGGTAGACTGTAGGGCCTCTACAGCGCGGGCTGGCATAATTGTTTCGCCCCTCTTCCAATCTACGAATCCTAGTTCGTCCCTTATGATTTGGCCACCGCCCCGACTTCCGGCAATGGTGCTCAGTGCTAGGGGTTTTTCTGGTCCTCATGTTGTTGATTGGGACATTTGATGCTTTTAGCCGCAACCTACCACGCTGATCCAATTCGAATTTGGAGTAGTCGCGGCCGACAGATGGGACTGCACCCCTTTCTGCCAAATTGTTGTAGTAGTCGTCTACAGCTGACTTGAGTAATTCCTGACTTAGACTAATGGTAGCGCCACATATTTCCTCACCGGCTGGAGTCTCTATGAAGGGCGTTTCGTCATAGGTCGCGAGGAAATCATTTAAGTCATCATCATCATCAATGTCAACATCATCATCGATGTCAACATTTCGGTCATTGTCTCGGCCGAATTCTTCCATGTCGTAATCAGCCATCTTTAGCGATGTATTAAAGAAAAAACCATACGGGTTTAATAGAGTTACTAAATATGTCTTCGAGTCAATACGGTCGCAAACTCAATCCATACCGCAGACTGCGGTAGCCCCTCGGGGCGAAAGGCGTGAGACAGAGTGTCGTTATTAAGAACAACCCATCGATGATCGACCAGAACCAGCAGCTCTTGGCCCGCTTCCCCAACCTCGGAGCTAGCGACGTCATTGTGCCGGGGACTGTTCGCCTCGCTTTCACTATTTCGCTGACGTCGACTGACGCGGACCGAACCGTCGTTCAGAACCTGGGTCGCGCCATCGTCAAAAACACCGTGATAAAGATTTCTGGTAATGAGGTGATGTCGATCGACGACAGCGACATCTACCATTGCTATCAGGATCTGTGGAAGACGGCGCAAGAGCGCGAAAACGCGGTCTATCAGGGTATTGACACCAGCCGAAATAAGAACGTAACCAGACGTGGAATCGGGGCTGGTGACAAGGCAGATAATGTCGCGAGCGACGACGCGGTCGCGGCCGCTTACGGCAATCGCTTCTACATCCCGCTCGACTTTCAACTGCTGGAGAATCACATGCCCTACTATCAGAGCGCTTTGGCTGACCGCCTCGAATACGAACTAACGTTCAACGACTACGACCGAGTTCTCATAGCCACCGACATAGCATCGACGTATACGATCGACAATGTTTCGTTGAAGTACGACATGGTCACGATGCCCGAACTCGCTCGATTGATCACAACCCAGTACGCCGGGCGCGTTGCCATACTTTACGACCGAGTTATTCGCCATCGCAAGATGAAGAAAAACAAAAGCGACACATTGTGGAATAGTAACGTCAGCGTCCCCGCACGCTCGGTTTAAGGCATACTGGTGCTGTTCGAGGAGGCTCTGTTCGAGCTCGGGGCTAGAAAAAGCGATAAATTCTATAACCCCAAAATCACGAAGGTCGACATGACGATCGAGGGAGTTCCCAATCAACTCTACAGTCAGGGCCTTCGCGCGTACCAGCAGTAGGACGAAGCCAGAAAGAAGTTTGCTGCCGGCTCTAAGCGCTCCCCGGAGGTTGCCGCGGTTGCCAAAGACCTGCAGCTCTCGGACGTCTCCCTCGCCCAGTTCCTGACTACCAAATAGGCGTTATGACATGCGAGCCAGCGACGACGACCAAATGCACGGTAGTGGACGCCAAGCACTTTACTAAATCAATACCGAAGGATGCCCACTCTGCCATAATATGTGGGCAGACAGGATGCGGAAAAACAGTTTTCATCCTGGACTTGCTCGAGGGGTCCTACCCCGATATCTTTCGACACATTGTGATCATGTGTTCCACTGTGCGGCACAATGAGACTTATCAGCGACGCCCGTGGATATGGACCGACCCTGAGGTATACGTTATTGATCCCGGCGACAGGCTTCACGATTGGTTGCGCGGCTTCTACCAAAGATTCCAGGGCGAGCCCACCCTATACGTGATTGACGACTCCTCGGCCAAGGCGGCGATGACCAAAAAGAAGAGGATATGCTCCCCGAGCTCGCATTTTCTGGGCGCCATGCGGGGCAAAGCGTATGGATCTCCACTCAAAAGCACAACGCCGTTCTCAATGATCTGCGCTAGCAAACGAAATGGGTCGACCTCTTTCACTGCAAGGACCGAGCCTCATTCGATGACTGTCTTCGAGAGAACGACGTTATCCCAACGCGCGAGGAGCGCCTGGAGGTTCGACAGATGTTTTCAGAAACTAAGCACGCCAAGCTTCTGCTAAAGACTGATCAACCAACTGCTTACGAAGTTATCAATTAATTGCTTAATTACTGAATTACTGAATATTTATTAAATAATCTACAAATACATACTAATATCTACTAATATCTACTAAATATTTACTAAATATTACTGAATTATTACTGAATTACTGAATTATTTACTAAATAATCTACTAAATATTACTGAATTATTCGCAACAAGTTGCTGTTACTCATTTTAAGAAAATTACAAACAGTTTGATGTTAGACTTATGAGACTAGTCATAATCGCCCCGTTAATGCAAAAATGTGATATCTGCATATTTTGACATTTCGAGATAAATGAGTTTCAAGGTTTGACAATTTATTGTATGTGCACTATGTATATTTAGGCCAATATGTGTGTACCTTACAATATGTCAATATGAAAGCTAGTAACCATGAACAGGACTTTGAAAATCAATCATGCATTAATGAGTTTGACATAATTTTGTCAAATAGCACCTTTTTGCACAGTGCACTTTATCTTTATGTTCCATGCAAATAGGTTCTATTGGCCAAATAGCTCCTTTTCGCACAAACAAATGATATAATATATGAAGCACAAAGGTGCTATTTGCCAAACTGTTTCAATATATAATGCGTCTATTTCCAAATAATACCTTTTGGTTAAAATTAGCAATAATAATGATGTCCACAGTAATGGATATTTATTAATTGTGTATGATTACACAATTCTACTGACTAATATGATGCATGCAAGCCAAAGATAACTATTTACATCATGTAATTATGTTGAAAATAATTTGATAAATCTTATATTTTCTATACACTATGTACTATATTTATTTATCTAATTTCTCGTCCACAACAAGATTATGTCTGGCACATTTTTTTCAGTTTCCACATTCAATATTGAATAAAAAAAATATAATATTATTTTCAAAAACTAGCAATATGAATCAAACATGGCCTTGTATTAGCCATGTTACAGACATACTTTTAATAGTCACTGGCATTACTCATCGTCATCTGCATGATCAAGAGTCCTCGTCATACTCTGAAACATCTGGCATCGGGAGGCGGTCTGTAACTGTTTTGGAGGTGGGAATATTGTTATAATATTGGTGAAAGTCTTTGGGAATAAATCCATTATTACACAGTGAAATTATGTCTATTTTCTTGGCACTAGATATTGGTATTTTTACATTGTAACACCGTGAAAGATCACCTTGTATGTTGCATAATTGATGCTCTGATTGTGATTTTATTTACAAATCGTGTTTCATCGTACGACTCATTCACAAAGATGCTACCTGAAGTTGACTTCTGTATTTGTATCCAACCAAGTTTTAACCAATTTATTTTGATGCCAGTGGTACTCATTTACATGTTTGAACGATACTTGCTTGTGAATGATTTTAAATCGATTATATTGGTATATGTAATTGCTACAACGACATAAGGTTTCTTTCGTCGAGCAAGAGATATTACTATATGCCACTGAGATGGAACTTAAACAACTGTTTCCTTTTTGGCTCCTTCAATGGCTGAATGCATACTGTCAGATTCCATCTGTGAGTTCCCAGACCCGAATAATTATGGTTGATGGTTTCCAGTGTGCTGTTACATTTGTTAATATTAAATAGATAGGCAGAGACCGCATACTGATTCCGATTCTGTCCAACGCACGTATCTGAGTAAGATGTAATTTGATTCAATTCAGAATTTGTGATAAATTTTCAACAAGTTGGCAAATATAATCCCTTTGTCGATTATAATATTGCAAGTCCCAGATGATGTGAACATATTATGTCTAGTGTCTTCATTTACTTTGGATGTACATTTAAATTTACATTTTCCAAACGTTTGTAATTTCATTGTGCACTTAGGAACAGTTTTTCCTTTCACATATATATATTCTCGACCAGATACTCTGTTTTGTTTCTTAACATTTCCTTTCAACAGCTCACGACGAATCACTCTCTTTCCGCTAAGCTTTTTATGTTGAGGTCTGTGGTAGACAACTTCATTGTGTGGAGTCAATTTTGGAACACGATGTTGGCGTTGCTTTGTTGGTGTTGCCATTTCGTCATTTTGTGTATTTTCAGTAACTCTAACACTTGACTTATCACTCGTCACGACACTGTCATAGTGTTATCTTCCTTTTATCTTCATATATGCTAAATTTATGTAACTTCACCGTGCGTCACCTTCACCAAGAGCTGGCTTGACATCATACACAGGATTCAACATGTCACTGGAAACTACTTTTATTGGAAATCGGATTTGCAGCAGCGAGAGGAACACAATCTGACAATTCCGATTTATATTGTCCGGGTGACTTTAACAATGCCACCTGCTCATTAACTACTAGTGTAGCTATGTGTATCTCTGATGCGTCTTCGTGTAAAAAATGTATATTCTGTCAACATTTTCAGACAAATGAACAGAAAACTGCATTGTTGTATACCCTGTATTGAGGGTGTGTGAGCCTTAGCTTAACCACTGAGCTGTGGTATGAGTGAAACAACAAAACGTGTTTACTGCTTGGATATATTACTAAGACTGAATATAGTAACGATTCAGTGGCCATTGCAGTCACACAGATATAAACGGAGCATGCGTACTGGATGCTGGGGTTCAAGGTGAATACATGGAGATAGTATGAATTATATACAGGGTATTGCCATAAGTAAGTTTGTTAAAATACTACATCTCCTCCTTTTTTCAAAAAAGGAAAAAAATAGAAAAACATTTACTGATACAAGTTTCCTGTTATTATAACAGTTAAATATCTGTTACGTTCTGAAAAAGCTTAATCTAAAAATCTGAAAAAGCTTAATCTAGAGTTATACGGTAATAATCATTATGACACCCTGGATATGCAGTCTGGAAAAAGCATGAAAAATTGTCTATTTTCGCAGGTTTGTTCACACAGTTAATTGCGGTTATATAGAACATGTATACATAAATATCGTTCAATCAACATGCGCATGATCATCTCAATGTTCAACTAATTTTGTCAACTGGTCTCCAGCGTACAATGTGTTTGGTTTGGATACTCTTCCTGATCGCGTCTTATACGGGGTCACAGCGGGCAATGTTTTCCAGGAAATTGGGTCATTAACCGGGGATATCCGACCAAGCTTATCAGCAGGTCATGAATGGAAATTTCCATCATTGAAGTTGTTGTTCTGTTGCTGACCTGCATTGTGGAAGGTGGGAGTTCATTGACATTATCCGCTGGTTCCCGTTCTTTATTTAGGAAGCGTCTATTTCGTCGATAAAAAACACCTTGCTGTGTGCGGACGCTATATGACCTATCACCGTGTTTCAAGGTAACGACGGCTGGTTCCCATACCTTGCAAAACTGTACTCTGACGCGGTCACCGACCTTCAGCTCCGCAAGTGGAACAGATGTTTTGTCATAATAGACTTTCTGAGCGTTCTACAAATTCCGCATTTGATTTCGCGCGGATTTTGTGTTTACGGCACGCGGTTCTAACTGCTTGTTTGTCGATGGAAGGATTGATCTGAGGCGTCTGCCTTGCAGCAATTGCGAAGGTGACAACCCACATTTTAGCGGCGTATTTCTGTATTCTAACTGCGGAATATATGGGTCCCGTCCACCTTCCTTTTCTTTCTGCAAAATGTGTTTTGCAATCGATACATATTTCTCGCTGAGGCCGTTCGATGCTGGATAATTCGGACTTGACGTTTCATGAATCAAATTCAAACTCCTTTGCGAAATTCGCGAATAGCTGCGATGAGAATTGCGGTCCAGTATCTGATTTTAAACGCTCAGGAATGCCAAGTCACCCGAAATGAACCTTGAGTTTCCGTATGACCGTAATACTTTTTGTGTCAGCAAGTCTACTTGGAAATGTCTGCTGTATGCGTCAACAATAACCAATAAATATTTACCATCCCAGGTAAATAGGTCACATGCGGTATACTGCCAAGGCCTCTGGGCACGTCATGGAGTTTTGGTGGCTGTTTAGCGTTAGAGTTTATGTGGCGTAAACATCTCGCTGTTGATGCAGCCATTCGACGGTCCTTTAACCATCAGTCACTTCGCCTAGAATTAAATCTCCTGCTTCAGTAACATTATTCCTGGTTCTGTAATTTCTTCTCTTATATTGATAATATGCGCATCATTTGTCATCTCTTTATCTCAGGTGTATGCTGTGTCCAAATATAGACAACTTTGTATAATTTCATCCTGTAGTTCATCAGACCAGTCGGATAGGTCATCAATAAGGGGTTGAAACAGTACAGTGCATGCTTTACATAATATGTTCCAATGTCTGAAAAGAGTGCTCATACAGAAGTGGTATGAAGTTATAAGTGCTAATATTTAATTGATAATGATTAATATTCCTCCTGCATTCTGACAATATGCTGTTTGTTACAAGCATATAGGACACCTTCGAGTCATGAACACTAGTGAAAATACCCTGATCAGACTGTACACATGTGCAGGCTGATCGGAGTCTGCACTGGTAACAAAGGCCCTAAGTCACATTTCACCAGCAATATTCATGCTTAACAATGTTTTTGTAAATTACATCAAGGGTACATGAAGCTTTCCACGTAAATGCGGAAAAAACTTATTCAGACTAGCGTAGCTCAAGCTCATTCAGTCTTGACCTATTCGCAGTCTGATCCAGGCCTGCACGGTTCGCAACTGAGTTGCGGGAACAGTCGTTGCTGCATGACGAGTGTGATATTTTATGTGGATCTGCATTGGTTAAAAGATAATAAGCCTACTTGTGTCGTGCTGAATCACACATTCTTTTTCTAAAAGCTGCATTATTAAATTAATCATGCATCTATTATAAGTGTAACTAAACATTAAATAGAATAATTTAATACTAACTGAAATATTGTGATTTTCCATCTGTGCACATTTCTATAACTTGCTCTATAGTTGTTATCTAACTATGTTAGACAAATAGCACCTTATGACATCAAACATACATGTATCGCAGTGAGATAAAATAATATAATGCAAAAGGGGGCTATTTGACAAAAAGCACCTACTTGCACAAACATGTATGCAGATAGCACCTTATTGCAGGCAGAATGTACCACAAATGCAAATATCACCTTTGTACATTTGCCATTTTCACCTCTGATAATCAGGTTATTGGATCAAATATTTTTTGGCAACAAGATATGATTATTTGCCACTGATTTCTATCAAAAAGTGATTTTTGACCAAAAGTGCAGATGGCACCTTTTTGCATTAAGGGGGCTAATAGTACTAATTATTAAAAATATAATAATGAACTGCGACGAACTTCTCGATCAGCTAATGGAAGAGACAGTCGTGTCGACTGCCGACACGACTGGACCTGTAGGAACGACTGCCGACAAGGGCCTGAAAGATGGCCCGACTCCCGACACGACTGCGGCACGGCTGCCGATACGGTAACTTTCCTGAAGGAAAATGAAGGAAAATGAAAACACGACGCGACGCGAGCGACGCGACGCGAGCGACGCGACGCGAGCGACGCGAGCGGCTAGCTGCGCTGGTTGCTGGGGGGGGGGGGGGCAATCGTAGCAGTATTTAGGTAGGCGTCTCTCAGTCAGGTGAATAAAATTTCAGATGCGGAGGTAGATAAAATGTATGCGCGATACGAATCTAAATTGGAGGCAGAGATGACGAAAACTCTTGGGTCGGCGATTATTCAATTGTACGCTACCGCTGTTAATGCAATTCTCCCTATATCTGACACCGCGTGGTTGATTGGTGATTTAGAGACTGACCCTTTTGTAGGACACACTCTTAGAACAGCCTGCTGCTCAATTTATCAAAGGTTTTGAATGTACTTAGCTACGCTGACAACCGCGCTGACCACGGCTAAGCACTGTCAATTTGGACAAATATGCCCAGAAAACTATAAGCTCAGAAAATGATGACACAAGACGCACCTGCGAGAGTGACGGAACAGCCCTCAACACTGTTGAACCCGATTCCAGCTCCGATTGATCCTCCATCGGCGTTGGGGGAACTATCTCCAATTTCACGACACAAAAACCCCAAAAGACAGACAGCTGGGCGGGCAGCGGCTGCCACCCGAAAAGCTAAACAACATAAAATACTCACCGAGCTTCGAGAGGCCAAACAGTCGTTGGGGGCAGAAACGGCAAAACACCCGAAGACAGCTGCGGTTCAATCTCCAGCTCAGGAGCGGGAACTGTCGGTGCAATCCCCGATTGTTGTAGCTCCTACCTGGATCATCCCGTGGGTTGTTGGTGGTGGTCTGGCAGTTGTGGGCACCGTGTGCGCGCGGAAATACCTTTCGAAACAACCCCCAACAGTGTTGGAGGCGGTTTCGAAGGAAGTTACGAAACCGAGTGCGCCCCAATTAAACATTGATCGCGATCCTTTTATATGCAATAATCACTATATATAATGGCTGAAAACGATCGTAAAATGATAGTGAATGCGCTTTATGACGCCGTGGTGGTATCGGGTCTCAGTATCGGGTGTGCTCGACTATTAAAGATGACCTCCGGAGGGCCCTTTCCCAAATTTGACATGACTGTGAAAGACGTAGGACTCGTGACCTTGAATGTAGCGTCCGCAATTTCGACCCGAGATTATCTAAATAAAGCTGGAATTCTACCTCCTAATATATGGAAATAAAATGGCTACGATCGCATTAATGCTGTTTGGTGCAGTCGTGAGCGCATAAGCGTTCGGCGGTAGCAACTATTTATTCTCGTTAATAGGAAAAGACTCGGATGAGGAGTGCAAGCAATATTTAGCTGAAGAACAACTCAAGAGCGCAGACGCAGCATGGTTGTAAAAACGAACTGCTCATCTGGACTGGATCAACGAAGAGTTTCGCCGCGAGAGTCACGGCGTGCAAACTTTCCGGAACGTTGACGAAGCGATGCGCGAGTACTCGCGGGTATATCTGCAGAAATTTCTCGCGCCGCTGGATCCCGAGCCCCAACTTTCAGAGTTCTATGTACCGTCAGAGGCCCAAAAAGACCACGAGATCGCGTTCATCGTCATGGGAATGGGTGCGGTGGGTCTCGTCAGCTACTATATTGAAAAAGCAATAAGCAAAAGCAATAAGCAATAATTATTTTAAAAAACTTTTTTAAATAATATATATATATATATAGAACGATGTTAGCTGACGAGATTTATTTTGCTCTAATCGATGTACACGACCCTTAAACACCGTTTAGCTGGCGCAAAGGGGCTTATCAGACTGGCCCAAGACTCTCTAGAGATGTGGCGCGAGGACGAAAAAACGGCCACCCTTTTCGCAAAGCGGATGTTAGATTCCCCCGAGTTCCCGCTCCTGTTCCAATCCAATCGCGATTGGAAGGATTGGGGAACTTAACCGGTGGCTGCAGCGAAACTTCCAACAACGGTTTAGTATTGACGACGCCTTTACCGGACGATCTGGCGAGGGCATGTTGGAGACTGTTCGACCTACTAGAATACCTCGCATACGATGGACACGCGCAAGATTGAGTTTGGTTCGCATAGCGCGCAAGTTAGCGAACACATACTACAGCCCCCACGGCTACTGGAAGGGGCCCACGGCCATCAAGAACCTCGCGGCCAAGGTTTCCGAAAACGCCGCCACGGAATGACTCAAGAAGTAGGCCGTCTGGCAGATCTATTTGCCCGCGCCTCACAATATTCCGAGGCCGAAATTCGACGTGCCGGTGCCGAACGAAGTACACCAAGCTGACCTCCTGTTTCTCCCTCACGATCGCGTCGGTCGCAAGACGTACAAGTACTCACTGACAATCGTTGACGTAGCGAGTCGGTATAAAGGGGCTGATCCGCTGACCACTAAAGAGTCTAAGGAGGTGGCCGATGTTCTTTCCCGAATATATAAGAGGAGTCCTCTCAAATTGCCGAATCTTCTCCAAGTCGATCCCGGCCGCGAGTTCATGGGCGCGGTCTCTCATCTACTGGCTAAACACGACGTTTCTGTCAGACGCGGCCGCGTCTACATCCACCGGGACCAGGATATCGTGGAGCGGTTCAATCGAACCGTGGCCGAGAGGCTTTTCGGGCACCAATATGCCAAAGAGCTTGTAGACCCTCATACGCGATCGACCGAGTGGGTGACCCGGCTGCCCGCCGTGGTCTCCGCACTGAATGGCGAGGTGACCAGATTGATCGGTGAAAAGCCCGTAGATGCCATCAAGTCTAAAATAGTGGCGCACAAACCATCTGCCGTCTCGCGCGGGCGACCCGTTGGTTTAGCGGAGAAAAGGCTTCCATCGGATGTTGCCGTCCGGTATCTCTATCAACCAGGAGAGCTCGAAGGGGGCCGCCGCCGCGCAACTGATCCCGTGTGGTCTCTCAATGTATATCATCTGGATCGATCTATTACAAAACCCGATGAGCCCGTGCTCTACTATTTGGATGATGGTCCATCGCGCGGGTTTGTTCGCGAAGAACTTCTCGCGGTGCCTTCTGACACCCAGCTGCCCCCGACTGTCCGTCACCATAGTATGTCAGGCTCTCGTCAGAGTCTTTAATATTCTCCCCTTTTTACAGAGTTATTTTTTGTCTACCTATCTATAGGCTCGGTGTGTACCCCGTCTTCCATCACTCTCCTCTTGTCGTAGTACGCCGACAACCCCAACTCCTCCTGAGTGTACGTCTTCAACACACTGTTAACCATTCAGAATCCGTTCTCCGCCATGTCCCTACCAGCCTCGAGAGCGCTCTTGTAACTCTCCCATTTCAGATCGATAGATCTCCTCGACATCCCCTTTGCCGAGTGCTTAGTTTGTTCGTCACCGCTCACGTAGTAACACTTGCTGCACAGCGCGATGGCTCTATCTCCCTGAAATTCCAGCTTGAACAGTCCCGGACTTCTGTTGCTCCACGCATCCCACGCCAACCACTCGGCATTCTCCTTATTGAACTTTCTCTTCATCTTCTTTCTCCAGGGTCTTCTCCGACAGCGCGAAGTACATGCTGTCAGTGTCCATCTGTATAAGTTCGAAATATCCGCGATCCACGTACTTGTCCAAGAAGTTGTAGTAGAACTTCAGCATCCGGAGCTTGGCCAACTGGTAGATCGCTATGCCACACTGAAACGGTCTGTTTATCACCACTCGAGTCTTCCTGCTCGATATCTCGTAAGCCTCCCCAATCTCCTCCAGGTCTTCGAACCACGCCGACCTCAGTGCCCGGTCGACAGTCTTCTCATCCTTCGTATATGTGGTGTTCAGGTGTCTTTCTTGTGCCTCTGTCAGCTTGCCACAACACGCGTTGCCAACCAGTTTGAATATCTCCGCCAACACCGCCTTGCTCTTGTCGACGTCCCCCGTCCGTCTGGCAGCGGTGATCTCTTTAAAGAACCATTGGAACGGTTTGCCGGGTGTGTAGTCTATCACCCTATGCACCGCCTTGACGACCAGACCGTGCTCCAGATACCACTTTAGCAGCGGGGAGTATATGATCATCTTCTTGGCGGATAGGGCTCCAATGAGCTTTCTCTGACCATCGACCCTAGTCCTCCCGGTCCTGGTCAGATAATCCTTCATGTGCTGCGGAATCTCGGTCTCTTCGACTTCTCATATGCGCAGTCTGTTCAGGACCTACAGCGACTATTTGTGATGTGTTGCATACCATTCACTATGTTTATTTAACTATACCATTGAACCTCCGACGACAAAGGAAAAACTTCGCCATGTGTGGGCGACGTAGTTCCTGATCAGCCTGCTCATCTGCGCAGTCTGGTCGGGACATACACTACTCATAGTGTACAAATGTTACATACTTTTCATGATGTTCTACTGAACTATAAAATTGAACCCCTGATGACAAATGAAATTACATACTTTTCATGATGTTTTACTGAACTATAACATTGAACCTCTGATGACAAAGGAAATAATTCGCCATGTTTGGGCAGCGTAGTTCCTGATCAGCCTGCTCATTTGTGCAGTCTGGTCGGGAACTACACTACTCATAGTGTACAAATGTTACATACTTTTCATGATGTTTTACTGAACTATAACATTGAACCTCTGATGACAAAGGACATAATTCGCCATGTGTGGGCAGCATAGTTCCTGATCAGCCTGCTCATCTGTGCAGTCTGGTCGGGATATACGCTACTCTTAAAGTAAATATATTACATACTTTTCATGATGTTTTACTGAACTATAACATTGAACCTCTGATAACAAAGGAAATAATTCGCCATGTGTGGCCGGCGTGGTTCCTGATCAGCCTGCTAATTTGTGCAGTCTGGGCGGGAACTACACTACTCATAGTGTACTTATGTTACATTTTTTTCATGATGTGTATCGAACCAAAACATTGAACCTCTGATGACAAATGAAATAATTCGCCATGTGTGGGCGGCGTAGTTCCTGATCAGCCTGCTCATTTATGCAGTCAGGTCGGGAACTACATTACTCATAGTGTACTTATGTTACATACTTCTCATTATGTGTATCGAATTTTAACATTGAACCTCTGATGACAAAGGAAATAATTCGCCATGTGTGGGCAGCGTGGTTCCTGATCAGTCTGCTCATTTGTGCAGTCTGGTCGGGAACTACACTGCTCATAGTGTACTAATGTTACATACTTTTCATGATGTTTTACTGAACTATAACATTGAACCTCTGATGACAAAATAAATAATTCGCCATGAACGGCGTGGTTCCTGATCAGCCTGCTCATGTGTGCAGTCTGGTCGGGAACTACACTACTCACAGTGTACAAATGTTACATACTTTGCATGATGTGTATCGAACTTTAACATTGAACCTCTGATGACAAAGGAAATAATTCGCCATATGTGGGCGGCGTGGTTCCTGATCGGCCTTCTCATCTGCGCAGTCTGATCGGGAACCACACTGCTCATAGTATAATTATGTTACATGCTATTCACGATCTTAACTGAACTATATTATTGTACATCTGATGACAAAGTAAATAGTTCGCCATGTGTGAGCGACGTGGTCCCTGATCAGCCTTCTCATGTGTGGTCACGTCTGGTCAGGAGCTACATTGCTCATAGTGTAATCATGTCACATACTATTCATGATGTTTATTGAACTATGACATTGAATCTCTGATGACAAAGGAAATCTTCGAGACGTGTGAGCGACGTGGTTCCTGATCAGCCTGCTCATCTGCGCAGTCTGATCGGGACCCACGTTGCTCACATTGTAATTATGTTACATACATGTACTATTCACGACTTTTATTGAACTGTACCGCTGTACCTATGATGACTGAGGAAATACTTCGCCATATGTGAGCAGCATAATCCCTGATCATAATGTAGGTGTGGTAAGTTACACTGTGAGACGAATTATTTAGTGAACAATACATAACGATCATAAACTGCTGCTATTGTAGTACGGTCTTTTTTCTCGGTTGCGGGTCAATGACTATTGAAACTCTTGTTGATAAGGGAAACCTTGCGTCACGTGCAAGCAGCGTAGACCTTGTCCATCCATCAAATAACTCGACTAGCCATTCTTGCCAGGTAACAATCGTGATGGTAGCATAGTAATTATATCATGCTTTATTTGTGAAACGCATTTATGACATTTCTTACAGTTCAAGATGACACGGTCTGATATCCTCGCACACTTTCGCTTTCGTTTTAACGCGAGGACATCATTCAGTCACGCGTTCAGTTAAAATGTATTATAACCTGGTAGTCCACCTCCCACCCAGTTTGGAGGTGGCACGTTACCGGAGTTATAAATAATAGTGTACATCTAACCATTTATTTCGTACATAACCTGGTAATTTTTAATCCGACCCCAAGGTTTTTTTTCGGCTTTCACAATTAATCTCAGTACAAACGCAGAATGTCCGCATGCGTTTATTTGTTGTTTCTCCATGTTTTTGTGTTGTGTGTTCTTGTTGCACTACCGTGTTTCATATTGTCAAGGTCATTACCAAGGTCAGGAATGATCCAGACAAATTGTCTCCCCTATTATCATATGAACCAAGTATACTTCAATTGTTATGACGTTATGGCCAATATAGCTTGATCTGACGAACGAAAAATGGTAACAATGCAAGGGATAGGCCAGAGTAGATACACGTAGTCACTTAATCACTTATAATGTACACTATATTACATGGGGAACACACAGGAATACATGATACATTGACATGCGAACATCACTGTACTGTGCATGATACTATTCAATTACTACAAGGTTGTAAGCCAATCGACTGTTATACTTTAACGCAACTTAAAAGCTATAGACGAATAAACTCAGTATGTGGTATCTCAATGGTCCCGTAGTGGACAATAGTATGAATGCACAAGTACTTTGATGATCGCTAATCAAAGTGAAATAACATACAAGTATAACATGGCATACGAACATTGGAGGACAAATGACAATCATCTGAGCTACCCCAGTGCTGGCGTATCTCAATAGATAGTGGTAACCTCTGAGTATCAAGGTCCCAAGGTCTGCCTCACCCGCAATATGAGGTCTAGTCAACAATATGGCTATAATCCAACTTCAAGTGGATTAATCCATAAACAATATATGTAGTCTTATTACAATCCTTTAGCCATGATATGCCATGATAGGAGTATTACCATACACTATCAAAGTATACATATGTATTGCCTATGCAATATATTTCCAAAGTATGAATGTCAAAGTCAAAGCCGGATGTGGTTACATCACATGATAGTCAATAACGATAATGTTCCGGAAGCTGGTACCGGAAGTAAAGTTCCAAAGGTAGTATTATTTCCGGAAATGGTGAACCAGATGTAAAGTTCCCATGGTATCACTCGACTGTAGCAACCCGGATGTGGTAGATCGGATGTAAAGTATCCACGGTGAATCAATGGTTGTAAATACCCGGAAGTGGTAGACCGGATGTAAAATTCCGATATAATACAAAATGGCGATTATCACGATGGCTAAGACGCCGGGAAAAGTTTCACTTAGGTGACATTCAACTCGGTGGTAGTATAATGATATGATATGTGTGTATGGCGTTTCACTTCACTAAACTATGGCTGTGACTGTCTGCTGAACGCGATGTAGCTATCACACACTGCTCTACACAGGCCTGTACCCGGAGCTGCTACACACACTGCGCCAGACAGACGTACGGACTCTCGGACGACCTGACACTCTGCACTGACTGGGGTCTGCCCTCAACGAATGGACCAAAACGTCCAATGTTGCCCGCTGGAGCGATCTCAAGAGGCTACAAAAATGAAATGAGTCTCCAATTACTGGACGAATACGCACAGACAGACAGACAGACAGACATAATGCACAACGGACTAGAACGGGAATCGAACAACGGCAAATCACAGCTGAAATAAAATGTTGTAGGTACATACCAAAATCCTCCGTGTCACTGGTGAATACAGTACTATTCTTCTGTAACCAGAAAATATGTGTCCCGCCAACACATAGCGAGACATCGCTTATATACGCACCAGTGAAACCATGCACGGAATAATGAATATGCCTACCCCTCGTACGACATCTCACATAAATACTACAAAACCATGGCTTTTGCCATGTCACCCGTGGGTTATATTTGGCATAAATATATGTTCTCACGCCTTAAATTCAACCAAACCAGTGTACAGCCCTCGTGGAATAAATACCATCCAACATGGTATACCCCACACTACAATAAATCTGCACACCATAGACCCATATCTCATAATCCGAAATCTACTCGACTGGTCTCGACAATGCGAAGGTCGCTTCTTGGCCCCGCCAAACCCCTCCATATCGGTCCTACGGCTATACACTCAAATGAGAGCACATACTAAACTCAAATATCGTGGTCATTTACGGAAATATCACGACACAAAGCATCACCAGTATGGGATCTGATATATCCGTGTTGGCCAGTAACAAGCTATGCTGAAACACTAACCCGTGGCATACATAACAGGGCAGACCATGGTATGGTCTGCGCTATATACTGGCTTCACCTACAGAAGGTCCCTTATATGGTGAACAACTGACACGCGGACAAACTCGGCTGGCACGGACAGTGGACATCCGTAATACTAAAAGGTCTTCTCCCTAGCGAAACCAGCACACGCAGTCAACGAGTTCTCTACCACACACATGCATAGTCTGTGGCAAATATGGCGTGACATCAGTAAAACATTGCTCATAAAATAGACGTATATTTGAATCCGCAAAAATGACACGCATAAACGTATTTCCACCAATACAACATAAGCCCCCTTATTACACGCACATTGTACATGGCAAATGTACATGCTAAATCTCAGGTATGTAAAAATCACAGGTGTGTGAAATCACAGGTATGTGGAATCACAGGGATGTGAAATCAATAATACGCACAACAATACAACACAGTACCACACATCACAAATATACAATTATACGGAATCCAGAATGTACAAGAATGCACGTGTCACGCGACACATATCCCTGACATCCCGAGGTACTCGACACGCATGTAACGCTGTGTCCACAATGTCGCTCCTTTACTGCTGTATAATACTACTCCCAAATGGGTAACGATGTGAATAGCTGGAGAGCGACAATTGGAAACTTTTATAACTGCACTCAGGGACTCTCCAAAACTTGCAAATTTAATGTATCGCCTGTGAAAGATATTCGTAACAATCTTAATCTCCTAACACATTTGTTGATAAGTTATTTCATTAAACTAGTTATTACCAGTATACGAATAACCACAATGATTCATTTATGCATTTCATGTTTGACGATAATTCATAATGCTTTGACAGTCAGAGAACAATACCATGCACAGCCTAATAATACAATTGGAGAGACACATTTTTATGACAGTTACTTTTTATTAAACATTGATTATTACATGTTTTTGATCAAATTGAATCTACTATCAGAGGATATTGAAACAAATCCAGGTCCAAATATTAATAGTGACTCATGTTTATCAATTTTACATCAAAACATAAGAAGTGTGCGAAATAAATTAGAATATATCCAGGACAACTATTTAGATTTTGATATTTTGTGCTTGACAGAAACTCATCTATCGCAAATTATAGAAACATCGTCCATACAACTTGAAGGATTTGACCAAATATTTAGGAAAGACAACTCTGCACACTCAGGTGGATTACTTATATATGTTACATGTTCAATGATATCCAAACGAATAGTCGATTTAGAAACGTTCTTACCCGAGTCAATATGGATTCAAATTACTGATAAAAATGGCACATTTCTTGTATGCAATGTTTACCGCCCACCACACACAACAAATGACTTTTGGGAACGACTGAATATATGCATAGAACGGGCATCCGAAATAACCAAACATATAATAATATTAGGTGATATAAATGAAGATCAACTTAATCCAACCAGCAACAAGCTTAGAAATGTTATTATGATTAACAATATGAAAAACATAATAAATGAACCGACTAGGGTGACAGATCTAACGCAGACACTTATCGACCACATTGCAGTTACTGCAGAAGTATCCGTATACGATAGTGAAATCATCAAAACTCCATCGGAAATTAGTGATCATTATGGCACATATGCATATATATATTGTAACTTACCGTCTGCAACTCCGTTTAAAAGAAAAGTCTGGAAATATAAACGAGCTAATTATAACATATTAAATATGATGATACAAACAACAGATTGGTCATTTATTAATAATGAGGGTTGCTTAAACATAGCTTGTGAATCCTTCAAAAATAAATTTATGGGAATTTTGCATGTATGTATTCCGACTAGTCTTGTTACAATACGCCCTAATGACAAACCTTGGTATAATTCATTAATACGTAAAACATCTCGCCAGCGTGACCGTCAAAAAACAACAGCTTTACTCACCAGAAATGAACAAGATTGGAAGACATATAAACAATTACGTAACAAAGTAAATAATATGAAAAAATATGTAAAACAAACATTTTATGACAATTTAGAATTTACAATGCAAGATCTTAATGCTACTAATCCCCGTGAATACTGGAAAATAGTAAAAATGTTGGTGAAAGAAAATTAAAAAAATTGTGATACAATTCCACCTCTTTGTAAATCAGACAACACGTATACATTCACCGACACTGAAAAGGCAGAAGTATTGAATGAATATTTTGTTACAATATCTACAGTAGATGATACAAACGTGGCTTTGCCGATTTTTTTATCTCGAACAAATGATAGAATAAGAACAATTTCGATTACAGAGAAAGATGTGAAAGATATAATTTCAATTTTAAATGTTCATAAAACAACTGGACCTGATGAAATCAGTCATATGATGCTTAAATAAACTTCCTCTACTATATGTAAACCTCTCACATTACTTTTCAATCGATCAATACAGGAAGGAGTATATCCTGAGAAATGGAAATATGCTAATGTTATGCCACTTTTCAAAAAAGGTGAACGAGACCAATCCTAAAATTACAGACCTATTTCTTTGATTAGCTGTGTAGGCAAAGTTATGGAACGAATTGTATTTAAATATGTTTACAACCACCTACACTCCAACAATTTTATCTACAAAAACCAATCCGGATTTTTACCTGGTCATTCAACCGTATATCAACTGATTGATATATACAATCAGATATGCAAAGAAATAGATGAACGAAAACACACATGTATCGTTTTTTGTGACATATCGAAAGCATTTGATAGAGTTTGGCATACAGGTCTTCTATAAAAATTGAAACAGAATGGTGTAGATGGCAATCTTCATAGTTGGTTTGGAAATTATTTATCAAACAGATCACAGAAGGTTTTTGTAGGTTCATCCTTTTCTGAAAACAAAGTAATAAGTGCAGGTGTTCCACAAGGATCGGTTCTTGGTCCTCTTCTCTTTTTGATATATGTAGATCAGTACAACCAGACTTTTTGGCGATGACTCATCTATTGCAGTTTCAACACCAGACATGAATATAATAGAACATAATATAAATCACGACTTAGATAAATTAGAGGAATGGTCAAACCAGTGGCTTGTGAAGTTCAACCCCTCTAAAACTGACGCAATGATATGTTCACTAGTAAGACATGTAGATCCAGCTCTATATTGTAATAACGTCCAACTCCAATTTGTCGAACATCACAAACACTTGGGGTTAACTCTTAGTCAGGATGGAACCTGGCATGAACATATTTCAAATATTATTGTATCAGCTTCTAAGGTATTAGGTTCTATGAAGATGCTTAAATTTAAACTGAATAGAAATACATTAAATCAAATATATATACATACATGAGACCAATTGTTGAGTATGCAGCAATTGTTTGGCACAGTTGTACCCAATATGAACGTGATTCCCTTGACAAACTGCAATATGAAGCAGCTAGAACAGTTACTGGTCTAACCCGTTCAGTTTCACTTAATAAACTTGTCCAAGAAATTGGATGGGTGTCGCTATCAGACCGAAGAAAAATACAAAAATTAGTGTTAATATTCAAAGAAAAGGCAGGTAAACTTCCAACCTATCTACACGAGCTATTCCCACAACTAGTCGGAGAAAATCCTTAGCAACATTTAAAGCCAAACTAAAACAGCTGTTCAAACCGGCAATTGTTCCAGCATACTACCTGATAGGTGAAAGAACACATCAGTTTATCACGCCCGCATAAGAAATCAATGTAGCAATTTAAATTCAGATCTATTTATAAATCATCTACGAGAATCCCCATTATGTCGCTGCACAGAAGACGTTGAAAATGCCGAGCACTACTTTTTCAAATGCACATCAT
Organism: Conchocele bisecta; assembly: GCA_029237695.1. NCBI lineage: Eukaryota > Metazoa > Mollusca > Bivalvia > Lucinida > Thyasiridae > Conchocele > Conchocele bisecta. The sequence continues at coordinate 220,651,594 of CM055265.1, forward strand.
TCAACCAACAACGCCAGCAAATGTTTACCGCAACCCGTCAACACAACCCCTTGTCAATAGATACTATGCTGTTTGGAAACGAGTCAAAAGAATATGAATCTAATGCTACCATTTTCAAAGAAGTTCAGCGCTACATAAAACTCACTCGTCGTTTTAATAATGAATTCACTGTAGAATGCAACACGAATATATATGCATGCTAGTTTTGTTGTTTTTTTCGTTTATTTTTCGTACATGTTTTTTGCTCTATATATCATTACATTATACCGTATATTTCACCGCCATTATACCACATGTTTAATACTTGTAATAAGCATTTGGGAAGGGCTGTAGCTAACGTTGTAAAAACTTGTAGCCCAACCCGTTTGCTCTCTTTACCAGAAATTTGTTTATTGTACAATTATTGTAAATTTAAAAAAAAAAAAGAGCAATAAAATATGTTTAAACTAAAACTTCGACTTCTTGATTAACGAACAGCGGCGACATTTCCGAGAACTTGTCTCGCAACGTTACCGGGACCTCTATATCCAACTCCGCAACTCCGAACCACTTGTCATTCCTGACCTTCCTCACGAAACAGTCTATATACGCCTGTCTTTGCGGGTCGTCACACGTCCATATCTGCTCTTCCCCGCACGGCATGTCTTTCGACAGGGTATACAGGTACAGCGCGTTGGCGTCGTAACCCACCACCGCCTTGCACATCATCTCCTCCCGACTCCCTACCTGACCCCTGATCGTCGACCTGCCAGCCTCTGCGTATCTGGAGAACACTATGGACGGACCACCGACCAATCCCTCCTTCATCATCGTATAAGTCTCATCCTTCGGCGCCATCATCTCGGGCGTGTCCATCTTCCCATCGATCGACCCGCTGAGCAGGTATTGAAGGGAAACACCGGGCTGAGAAACGGCGTCTTTGAGTATGTCCACGCCTCCCGCCTGTAGAACTCCGTCATTTTAGTCAGTGCCTCTAGGAACGGTCCGACGTCCAGGTCTTCATCCCCTTTTCTCGTAATACCTTCTCACACTCTTTCCACTCGGGCAACGACAGTAGGAACTCACCCTTCAACTTCGAGTACCACTCGGGATAGTCGGGCAGCCTAGGATGGTCGAGTTTTTCTGTGGAATCGAACGATTCGTACGGGAAGTGAGACTTTACCGTTTTACAGTCGAACGCCTTAACCCACTTGTCGTACGTGGTACCAGGTCCCAGATACTGAATGATGTCGAGAAATCTAAACTCCGGGGTAAACAGAAACATCGTCGTGCTGGCCCTCTTTCCGACCATCACCTTATTGACTGTGACCGCCAACTTCTCGACAAGGTACCGCTTGATGAGGTTCAGATCGTACCTGCTGCAGTTGAACCCCACAACCGGAACATGGTCGATCCACGAGACGATCTTCTGTCGCTGAGGTTCCGACAACATCTCTATGTCGGTCGGCAGATACTTCTTCCTAACCCCCTCCCTGATGACTTTGCCTCTACTCTGCAGCTAGGTCACGACCTTCTCGACCAGAGTGTCGGGATCTCGTTTGCATATGTGGGTGATCCCCTCGTGCATCGTATCCCCCAACGACACCGATATAGGGACGTGCTCGACCTCGAAGGTCAGGTCTTTGGTGGGTCGCGTGATTTTCGACTTGTCGAGATACGCCTCAAAATCGTAGACTATTTGATGAGGGTACTGAGTCGTCTCCTCCTCGCGCGGTGATGGCTGATAATGGGGATTCCCCTCCTTCAACTACTCGCACTCCCACATCACCACCAGCTCGTAAACCGCCTCCCTTATCTTGGCGTCTTGAATCTTCGTCCTCTTGTACAGCGTTACCTCGCTACCTCTCCTGCAATGCGTGGGACACCCATGCCAGTAGCATCCGTGAAATTGAAACACGTCTTGGTCTCGTGACACTAGCCGTCGACCGGATCGCCGGCCACCCACCTCTCGACGCCGTGACCGCATCTCGCGTGATGTATGTGCTTTCCCACCATCTCCTCTTCTCTGCTCAACCATTGAATCGACATTGCGCTCGCTGACCCTTTGGGATAGAACGCCTTCTCATATGCCGACTGCGGTCTCTCTACCCTCTTACCTGGACATATTACCACGGTCTTCCCACCCATGCAGGTGGTCGCGTGCCTGTGCATGTTACACGATTTTGTAAACCGTTGTTGACATCCGGTGCATCCGTACTCGTTCGTAATCTTGCGGAGGTTCGTTATGAGGAACGATTGACTTCCAAACATTCCTATCGTCATGATCTTCTCCCCAACCGCGTCGAAGTTTGCTGGAGACTTCATTAGGTACCACACTCCGTCGGCGGTGGGCTCGTAAACGGGAATGCCCAGCTTGAATCGCTCTTCGACCTTCTTAATATCATCCAGTGGGATTCCCTTTCTACCCGGTCCGTAATCGTGCCCGAGGTATTCGCGATCCAGAGCTCGTGCCTTCTCATAACAGCGGTCGGGTCTCCCTCAACGGTGGATGGCTATGCACCTAAACAGACACAAGTAGTCGCCGTACGTCTCGACGGAATACATTCCCTTTTTCTGTCTTAACCAGTCGGGGAATTTTCCCGCTCCCATGACAAGTTATTGCTCATCGATGATCATTTTCACCTGACCGATATCCAACGAACGAAGGTCCATTCTGTGTTTGGTCTATCGACTTTGTCGATGTCCATTCGACCTCTCTCTCTATCGGATATCCAACTATCAGCTTTGGTTATCTCGTTTGGTGATCCACGGACTACCCTTTGATTGTTTGTGATAGATCATAGTAGCGTCGTTCTCGATGTTCCTAATACGATACGAGCACGAATACCTCAGATAACATGCCGTGGTCATCTCTGGGCGAATTTTATTCATTATGCGATTAGCAATCTCCCCGTCTACCCCCCTCTCGAAAGTCCATACTATCTTCCTCCTACCCCTATCAACAGTTTCCCTAGCTTCGGCATATTCGGCGAGAACCCTGGACCCTCCACCACCAAATCTCTGGCGAGCTCTATCCTACTCTTAGGATGTCTCCCCACCAGGCCTTGATACATCTTATTGTAGTACACTTTGTATAGTGGTTTTCTACGTGCCCTGTGATCTTCTTTTGCACGCTGCGCGTAAGCGGTGGCACGCAGACTGGCCGTCGTCTCATTCTCCAATTTCTCGGAGCGTGTTTCGTGGTCGGCAGGCAGTCGTCCGGTCAAAACCGCACTCCGCAGCCTCTCCTCGCGAATGACGGCTCGCGCGTCACTTATCCTATCTGCTATAACTTTCTTGAATCTCAAACCTCTTAGGGAAATTCCCCAACTCTGTGCTTGCTCTCTAATTTGCTTTATGGTAGTCATTATACTGAGCTTAACCAATGGATAACTTATCTCTAATAGGGTGTCAGTTTATATTTATGACAGATTGTTGTAATATACTGAGTATAACCAATATATTCTTATCTCTAATAGGATTGTCAGTTGTTGATATTTATGACAGATTGTTGTATATACTGAGTATAACCACAGGTGATGGGAACAACTAATCTGATAGTCTGTTGTTACTTGTATAAGATACAAGGTGCGCAACAGGTAAATCAACAGGCTATTCAAATCCCTTGAAATTATAGAAATCGTCACCTGACTGTAACAATTTACGTTGATTATTGTTAAAAATACATGAATCAGCGTCACAGAGCCGTTTACCGTGTTAAAAAATGCCCTGTGCTTGCGATACAGGTAAGTTTTGTCAACCCATCAGGCCTAAAAAAAGTCGTCGTTATCGACGGTCCCTGATTTGCCCTGATTTACAAAAATAGAATATGTTTACTGCTGGCATGGAGACCAATCCGCAGTGAATTATAAGTCGTGTTCTGGTTGGCTGCTGTTGATGAGCGACCGGATCGCAGCGTATGGTACACTTGTTTTACTGACATCCACGATTTGAGATGGAATGTCCTCAAATCAAGTAAGCAAGTGTTGTGTTGTTCGTAGCGGATTGCGTATTAGAGTCTGTTCTAGAAATAAATTGTAACAAAGATGCAATATAAAAATGCATTTGGCTGAAACCAAGTAAAAAATAAATACAATTTTTCATTTTTAAAATTAATATGTATCGGTAACACTCGCGCCCGACCCACGGAGCAAACCGGCAGTTTGAAATTGTAAATCAAGTGAGCCGTATATGTTGCTAGATCGCGGGAAAATCTCAAGTTAAAATGTAATGAATTTACGATAATTGGAAGCGTTTGCTGCAGCGACTGGTCATAACATTTATGTCGGCGGTCAGCGGAAAACCATTTTCTGTTACACACATCTTTCATGAGCGGGAAAAGAAGGGAAGAAGGTCGCACTGACCTGCACTACACTATCGCCTGCTGTGACTAAGGCTGTGTTGACTGGTTGTGTTTACGATTCGGTAAGCATGGAATTGGAAAGATTATTATATCATTGGTGCAGTTCTCTGAATATAACTACCGCCCATCTCCCAGCCCCCACATCCTGAAAGCAACATTTACATAAGGAATGGAAACGCCCCCTTTATTTATTTACTGATACACACACATATTCCAACCCACCCCCCCCCCCCCCCCCCCCACACACACACACAAAGATCATTTGTTCTTCTTTCGCAGTCTGGACGGCTATCTATCTCTATATTGTGATGTAACCTTCATTGTGGATTAGTAGCGGGTACCAGGGCTCCAGATAAGTAAGTGAGTATTGTTACTCCATGAGTTCTGAAGCAATTGGGTATTTCAAAATTTTAATTGGGTAAAATTAAATCACACTACTGTTTACACATCAACAGACAGCAATTATTGAATAGTTAAATGTTTGTTTTCAAAATGAAAAACATATCTTGGCATTTCATTAGAATTGTCTCCTTGGATGTGTTTTCATGGAAAAATAAGAAAAATATGCTATATTGTGGTCTGTTTATTGTTTTCTGCAGCATGATAAAGGTACCATAATTGTTCTCATTGCTTTTTGATACTCACTACTTCTGATTTCAATTGGGTTTTTGGCAATTTTAATTGGGTATTTACGCAAATACGCAAGCTTATCTGGAGACCCCTGGGGTACATCACATCTTGTTCCGAGTACATAACTCTATTAATAGCTTAGACAATCACAGCTCACGGATACAGAAAATATAGAAGACAGATGAAATAGTAAAACACATCCGTAGAGCCGAGATTTTCTAAGCTACTCTAATTACATTGCACTACATAAGATATAGATCAACCTGTTGCATATAAAGCAGAATATGTGCAGTTACATCACATCCACCCCACTTTATTTTTCTGAATAACCCACCATGATTTGGCCACATTTTGTTCTGGCAGATCTCATCCACATTCCTTCCATTCCCAGTGACACCACAATCATTCCCATAAATATTGCAATCATGAATGACATACCGTTAATTTAACCAGGTGAGTTGATTATCGTGAAATAATGCACCAATGATGTTATCCTTACGCAAAACAAACGAATGAGCATATCAAACCCAGTTTGTTTAACGGTAGAACGCAATCACAAGGGCATTATTTCTAGATAATCTCATCTAGTTAAATAAAAAAATTTGTATGCATGTCACACATGATACTTTATAAAACAAAGCGAATCATGCATAACATATGGCTAATAGTTGTGCAAATCAACTTTTTGAAATTTCCTGCCTCATTGGCATAGCAAAATAACCATATACATTATACAAACACGCGTCACTGTTAGTAAAGATTACCAAATGATTATTGTCTGTATTATGTGGCACTCGTCATTTTCAAACTGGTGGAATAGTTACACTATTATACACTTATTTAATTCCTATAAAGAAAATGGAGTGCCTAACATATGGCACAGGCATTTGGCGTATTTCAGCTTTCATCGGTATAACTACATACATGTATGAAAAACAAGGCTCATAACTTTGGTCGGACACGACCTCGTATCATAACAAATTTCGTGATTTTATTAACGATAATGTAAATATTTTGGCGGAAAATACACATTTTCATTTGAGAAGTATTGTTATTTTGCTGAAATAGCATAGTTGGAACATAATTATGCGAAGAATATCAAATTACAGCCGATTATCCTAAGTCTGACACTACCTTGTATCATAACAACTGAAATAATGTGTTTAGGGCTCTAATGTCAATATTGTAGTGGAAAGTGCATATGTTCATTTAAGAATTATCATTAGCCTGCAGAAATACACAGAATGCATAGGCAATTACAATTTTAAACATTTTATTTTGTTATGATACGAGGCCGTGTCCGACCAAAGTTATAAGCCTTGTTATTCATATGTAGTTATACCGATGAAAGCCGAACATATGAGACCCCAACTTTAAATTGTCGTAAGTAATAAAACGATGGGCTGTTAAGTTTTTAAATGTTTACTTAGCACTTTGGGACAAATCTACGTGCACGTTTCTCAATCCTACAATAACTTCTCAATACTTTTGCCAATCCCTTAAATATTTTTATTACACATGATACATTTGTAAACATGCCCTACACACTCCACCACCCAGTACTTCGACCTTGACCTTTGACCTTCACCTTTTCTACTTTAAATGTTTTCTTAGCACTTTGGGACAAATCTACGTGCACGTTTCTCAATCCTACAATAACTTCTCAATACTTTTGCCAATCCTTAAATATTTATACACATGATACATATGAACATGCCCTACACACTCCACCACCCAGTACTTCGACCTTGACCTTTGACCTTCACCTTTTCTACTTTAAATGTTTACTTGCCCTACACACTCCACCTCCCAGTACTTCGACCTTGACCTTTGACCTTCACCTTTTCTACTTTAAATGTTTACTTAGCACTTTGGGACAAATCTACGTGCACGTTTCTCAATCCTACAATAACTTCTCAATACTTTTTCCAATCGCTTAAATATTTATACACATGATAGTGATGATACATATGAACATGCCTTACACTACAGAATTACCTGGGAGCTGAATTGGGTTATTGCCCATTATAAAATTAGTAAGATTATTACTGATCCTACTGCTTTTGGGAGGGGGCCAAGTGATTCTGGTGTGGCGAGGACCTGGCATCAGATCAGGATTATTTTGATTTCAAGGCTGAATATATAGAATTTTTATTGTAAATATTCAGTTCCGATTTAGGGATTTTCCCCCACCCCCATTTGTACATGTACAGGTAATATATGGGATTTAGTTACTAAAACCCATTGATCCGGCCATAAATGACCTTAGCTGTTGATAGGCCGTTAAACCCCAACACACCAAACAAACATATATACAGTAACAGAATATTCAATATACAGAAATATCTGTATCGTTATATTATAACCTGGCATATGGGACCCCAGCTTTAATATTACATGATGGATTGCTTCATTATTTGCACACTTGATACATGTAAGCATTTGGAACATACTCATGCTGCCATTAACATGCTCTTGGCAAATAGTCAGAAATCTACTGTTATAATAATACACTTTTAATTATTATATTTCAGGTCAGAAAGTGACACATGTAAATTAAATGATGAACAAGACAGCGATGTGCCAACTGATGAGAAGTAGATGAGGCAGTAAGAGAAATAGTGGTTGAATATCATGAGTTGGACACTTTAGAAAGTGATGCTAAGCAGCATACATCTATCAATGTTTCACTTCTCTCTTCAGTGATATTAAACTTGAATACATATACCAGATTCAACCATGACAATATAAATGACAATGTTCAATGGTGCATGGATAATATTGTGGTGAAAGTTTGTGTACTAACTGACTTGTTTCATATCATATTGAAATATACACCAGTGCTTGTCTTCCTCAAGCAATTCACCAGAGATATAATGGATTCTATGAATATCAAAAAGAAGATGGAACACAGGAAAGAGGTTCATGTTTCAGCACCAAAAATGCCCACACAGTACCAGAAATAACTAGACATCAGCTAAATGTAACCATGTTAATAATGTTGATATGGACCGGATTTGTTGTGACGAATGCAACTTGACCAAGTGGTTACATCGAAAATTTGCACCACCCAGATGACGGGTACTACTAACTGTTTGACAAAACCAAACGATTTATTTCACCTACCCTATATATTGAAAAAATAATATTATTTCACGATTATTAATATTTGGCAAAATTAATAAATGAGCATTCTTTTACATGATGTTTTTTTCCGATATTCAACATTTTAGCCAATGTTAAATTACGGGAGGGTATTAAGCATTTTTTTTTTGTATGGTAAAGTCCATGGTTGACTCTTGCTGAAATTTTGCTGAAAAGAAATATAAGCAAAAAAAAACTACTTTTTTTCAGTGTTCATGTAGCCCTCAGAAATGAACAGGTTTACACAAAACAGACAGTAGTTGTTTAACCCATCCTTTTATTCACAGCTTGTACTGAGATCAACCACCAGCAAATCATTACAGTTCAATATTTACAAATTCTAGTATACAACACATATCGTTTATTTAACCAGGTAAACTGATTATCGTGAAATAATGCGTGAGTGAGTGTGTCCTTACGCTAAATAAACAAGTGAGCTTAGCGAACCAAGTTTATTTAGCAGTAGGACCCAATCACGAGGGCATTATTTCCAGATAATCAGCTCATCTGGTTAAATAAACATTTCCTTACATTTCACACACAATTTTTCATAAAACAAACAAAGCCAATCGGTTATTAAAATATGGTACAGATATAGGCAAAATTAATTTCTGGAAGTAGGCTGTAGTGAAGGTGATTGTCTTGCGATTCAGAGGGTGTGTCTGAGAACATGATTTGATTGGTCGAAGGAAACACGAAATGAAAACATCTCTTGGCATTTCATTACTAATGAAATACCAATATGTGTTTTCATGGAAAGTTAGAAAAATATGCTATATTTGTGGTCTTTATTGTTTTTTGTAGCATGATAAAGGTACCACAAATTTGTTATTGCTTTTTGATACTTGCTACTTCTTGATTTCAATTGGGTTTTTGGCAATTTTAATTGGGTTTTTTGTTTTACGCAAATACGCAGCTTATCTGCAAGTCTGCTGAATTGTTTTTTATTTCAAAAGTTGCACATCCCATGTATGTTTACGAGAATACATATGGTATGTACCGTACATGCACTTCTTTTTGTCGTGCCTGCTTTAGCAGAGGCGCGACTACAGTCGGCGCTTTTTCCATTGTCCGCGTCGTCCGTTTTTTTTGTAAGGCAAATGCGTTAAAAGTTATTTATTTTTCACAATATCTCTTTTAACCCCTTGCCAGACATTGATAATATTTCACATCAATGTTTGTCTAGGGATGATGCTTCATTACGCACACCCCCACATCCAAATTTTGAAGGTCAAGGTCATTTATTTCCTTGTAATGTTCACCGGTTTTGTAACAGAAATGCGTTAAAGTTATTGTTTTTTCACAATATCTCTTTAACCCCTTGCCAGACATTGATAATATTTCACATCAATGTTTGTCTAGGGATGATGCTTCATTACGCACACCCCCACATCCAAATTATCAAGGTCATTTATTTACTTGTAATGTTCACCGGATTTGTAACAGAAATACGTTAAAGTTATTGTTTTTTCGCAATATCACTTTAACCCCTTGCCAGACTTTGATAATATTTCACGCACACCCCCACATCCAAATTCTCAAGGTCAAGGTCATTTATTTACTTGTAATGTTCACCGGTTTTGTAACATAAATGCGTTAAAGTTATTGTTTTTTCACAATATCTCTTTTAACCCCTTTCCAGACATTGATAATATTTCACATCAATGTTTGTCTACGGATGATGCTTCATTATGCACACCCCCACATCAAAATTCTGAAGGTCAAGGTAATTTATTTACTTGTAATGTTCACGGTCAAATGCCTCGGCAGGCGCGACACCGCTTCCGTGGCGGAATTCTTGTCATAATGGACTAGTCTGAAAATCATTTAGTGACAATTAGATCGGTAAATTAACATATCAAAATCTGTTCGTTATTAAGTGTTGAAAGGGTCCATGTGCCTTATCTGGATCGGCAATGTTTGTTAAGAGTCACAGGGGATAGGAAAATTAACATCTAGTGGTGTCTTCTAAATAAAAGCCAAGCTGAATCTCGGATACATTTGTATGTTACATTGTACAGCAGGTGATGAAAGGGGAGTAATAAAAATTGATTTCTATCATATTTCTGAACGCATTGTATCGGCAATTTGTTGTCTGGAGTGGGCGGCTTGTCAAGAGCATGCATAGGGTAAATTTAACGATGGTATTCATCCTTGCCAGAATCTCCCTAATTTGGCCCTCCGTACAGTTCATTTTCGGCTTTATTGTTGCTTCAGAGTTGTCACCTATTATAAAGGTAGAAAGATTATTACTAATCCTATTACTTTTATGGAGTGTGGCTAAGTGATTCTAGTGATTCTAGTATGGTGATGATCTGGCACCAGGCCAGGTTATGGTACTAATTTTTCTGTATATATTCAGTTCGGATTTTGAGATTCTCCGCTCCCAACCCCTTTCCATACAGGTCAAATATGTACTAGTTAGTGTAAGAAACTAGGCTACAGAAAACATTCAGTTAATTGATCAGTACAGCTTCAGTATGTTTCTATGATTATATTATACAATAAATAGGATCTTAAATAACTGATTACTTAACATGATATTTAATATTAAACTCATTATGATTTACTGATTGCATAAGAAACTCGGCTTAGCATAGTTTCTTATAAAGTTAGTAGTTTATTAATAAATACCATAACAATCACCAAACATGTTAGATCCGCTGCATAAAATACCCCAAAACAGTATATTTATCAAATCGATACACATGTCAAATTATTATGGCTCGGCAACTGCTGTGACAGAAACGTTCCCAGATCAATACCCCACCCACAGAACTATTCAAGTAACCATGTGTCGACACAACCTCGAAAGTTAGCCGATAAACTTACGTAGTACACTGTAGTCGGTGTAATTCTCTGTTTTGTTTAGCACAAAGGAATGTAGATTTCAAATTGTGAAAATAATTTAAAGTGAAAAATGCAAAAATATACAGTAGGTAGCAATATGAAAATAGCGCATTTTAGCTTGCACTTGCAGTCCATGAGACCCCGGTTTGTTTACTCTTAAATCTACAACAACAACCACAATGACCATATATGGTAAACTGTAACTTGGTGTATTATTAAATACTATTTAGTATTAAAATGATTAATAAAATATATTAAAAATAAACTTAAATATCAGTATACACTAACTGAAAAAAAAAATTTAAATCATACATTTGTAATATTTGCCTTTTGCGATTTTTAGCCAATCAGGCCGCAGCATCTCTCTCCAACAAACATGGCCGTTGTAAAATAGGTCAATTGAATTTTCTGATGAAGAATGATAAAAATACGATTTTGTCCACAAGTAAGAAGCATAGCGAGCATACCAGGATGTGTACTTCACTGTGGACGTATACACAATCGATTTAAATGCAACATTATAAATGTCGACGTGTTGAACGTCTAAAAATACTCGATAATGGGAAATTTGAGCAACAATTCAGGGACCCTCGATAACGACGACTTTTTCCGGGGAGGACTAGGTTACAAATCTAGTGCTGTACCACAGGCGCAAGGTACTCTTACACCCAGTAAACGGCACCGAGACCCGGACTGGTGTATTTTCACAAATATTAAACATCAAACGGAATAGTAAGGTACCGATTGCTATCATATTAACAGATTTTTAAAAGGCACGTCTTTCATTTCGTAAAGTTCGTTGCTAACCTTTAATATCTATATATATATATACACACTGTGGTATAACCAATGGATTTCTTATCTCTAATAGGGTGTAAGTTGTCTATATTTATGACAGATCTACTATGTATGGCAGATTGGTGTTTATACGGAGTATAGCCAATGGATTCGTATCTCTAATAGGGTGTATTTAACCTCATCGATTATTGCGCAACACTAGGTAGCGTTTATCTTATCTCTAATAGGGTGTATTTCACCCTATCGATTATTGTGCAACACTAGGTAGTGTTTATCTTCAGGTTTATATTTCGTAACAACCTTCGTGGTCGTGTGGGCTAAGGTGCCATGATAACGGCGTTCCTATCCGACCGCTAGAGGAAGTATATGGTCTCGTGGTTTTATGAAAAATAATTTCCACTCTTCTCATCCAAACCCGGCGAACAGTGGTGGAAAATCCAAGTAGTATATGAGAGTCAACAACGATACCACCTTCCTGATGGAAGTCACCGCGCGTAGTGGGGTGGTTTCCATAGGAAGGTGGTATCGTTTTGACTCTCATATACTACTCATCTGGATCTACACTTTTTGCCAATACCACTATACAGGCCTGTGGTGTTGAACGGGTTAAGGGGGTGCATACGCACCCGTCGCATCCCCTCTGCGTACGGGCCTGGTCTTTGACTATACATATACAGTGGAACCTCTCTAAACCGGACACCAAGAAAACGCATGTGATCTTATTTATGATGAGTTTCTTGGTCATTTATCTCAGATTATAATGTCTGTTCGTGATAGCATAGCACACAACTATGGCTCAGAATGATCAAATGCTTGATCTACGGTGAAACCTCTCTAAGCCGGACGCCCTGGTGACTTCCTAGAGTGTACGGTTTAGAGCACAGGCATTCGGTGTGTTTCGGCTTTCATCGGTATAACTCTTTTTTGAACAAGGCTTCTAACTTGGGTCGGACACGACCTCGTATCGTAACAAATTCCGCGATTTTGTTGACGCTAATGTGAATATTTTGCACCACATGTTCATTTGAGAATTATTGTCATCTTGCTAAAATAGCATAGTTAGAACATAATTATGAAAATAATATCGAATTACAGCTGCTTTTCCTAGGTCGGACACAACCTCGTATCATAACAAACGAAATAATGTGTTTAAGGCTCTGAAGTCAATATTGAAGTGGCGAGTTCATGCGATCATTTGGGAATAATCGTTATCCTGCAGAATTACATAGAATGCATAGAAAATTACAATTTTAAACATTTTAATTTGTTATGATACGAGGTTGTGTCCGACCAAAGCTAGAAGCCTTGTACATATATATATATATATAGAGCTATACAGATACACTTGGATATATTCGTATAAATTGGCTTGCCCTGGAGGATTGGATGGCATACATAAGTATATCAACGGTAAAACCCCAATCAATCAATCAATCAGTTAATCAATCAATCGTATAAATACAGTATAACTTGTGCTAAATTCCGCCTTACATTGTAGCAATCGTGTTTACCAATGGCTCAACTAATACACAAATGCGTGCCCGCAGCTTGCAGTTCTCTTGACATTTACTTTCAGAAGTGCTGTACGTTGTCAATAAAACCATACCTGTGAAATAGATCAATATCTCATTCATTTAACCCTTAGACTGCTGAGCACGAAAATGTCGTGTGCTGATGCTTTATATGTTGCTTTCTTTCTCAATAAAGACATGGTTTGACAGCACTTTAGAACAATTTCTGGAAATGATTCTAAAATGCTGTCAAGCCATGTTTTTGATGTGAAAAATCGAAAATAAAAAATAAACAGCGGACGACAATATTTAATTCGGCAGTGTAAGGGTACAGAGTAAAGCACTGACCAGTAGCTGATTTCATCAAAATTGCAAAGTATACTTATCTAGCAAAGTATACTTTGAGGGAGCAATCATTTATTTTTCCTGAAATGCGTTATTTCATATAGAACTAACAACTGCATATATTTGATGATTAAAAGTATGCAGAATTATTATACTTAATTTATTACATTATCACAGCCAAATTGGCTGTCATAATGTAATAAATTCAGTATAATAAATTAATAAATTTATCCTAAAATTGAAAATTTCTCCCTCAAAGTATATTTTACTAGAAAAGTATACTTTGCAATGTTGGTGAAATAGGCTACTGGTTCGAACTTCCAATCATAGGCTGAAGATTGACAGGGACACCGAGAGCAGAGAGAACGGGTGACAATTGTGACAGTGGTGCTCTCGATGATGAGTTTCATTTCATTTTAGAGATCAGGCATAACATGTACATGTAGGAGGAAGCAAGCGCATATACCAAACCGTTTTATTATCACAGACCAAACACACTCACATTCAAACATGTGTTTCAAAAACCACCTGGAAAGCAGTTAAAAAACGTAGCATTGTTATCAAAAACTCAATACCATTATACTGCTTCAAACGTATTGCACCTATAGTTTTAAACGGTATCTCATGTATACTCTAGGCGTCCGTTTCACTAAACTTTGTACGACTAAAATGTTCGCAAGTGCAAAATTATGATAGTCTGTAAATTTCAATTGATGGATTTATATTTATTGAACACAGGCTGCATATGCAGCCTATGCTCAATAAATGTAAATCCATCAATTGAATTGAAATTTCCAGACGATCCTAAATTTGCTCTAGCGAACATTTTAGTCGTACGAAGTTTAATGAAACGGCCCCCACGTGTCACGTTTGTGACTTTGCGTGAATAAAGGTATTATATTGTATTGTATTGTACACAGCAACACCGATTTCAGTGAACGTCGACACTTAACAATAATTTTGAATAATATTCACACCTGATAGATGTTCTGTTTCCTAATTAGTGTCAAATACTTGCCTAAGTGTTACCTGTCTACGTTTGAGCGTATAAGATTGCACTGTTATCGATGTTAAGGTACCCTTTGGGATTGTTGGCACCAACACTGGTGTGAAGTGAGTGTATATGACGGAGCTTTTCATATGCTCTAATTTAATATCTTTCTCACTCTGCTCTGTGTCAGGACACGTACATATACTATTCCCGGTCGAAACAGCGGGGTGGGCCGCTAACATTTATATGTCCTAAGTAATTACATGTTCTTTATTAAAGGTACATGCCCACTCAGTAGGCGCATAATGTTCTTTATATCAAATACATCATCTGAGGCATTTTCTGGCAAAATAAAAATGCATTCACCATTACCCCACGTATTGATTGGTATTATTATACATTATATATCAGACGAATTTTTCCCCACTGATATCTGGGGCGATAACCGTGTTTACTTAAAATGTTAACGGACATTACTAGTTATTCTCTGTATTTATTGTTTGATGTGCGATGATCATACTTTATAATCTGTCGAAAATATTATTTGTTCAGGTGGCGTATTTAATTAGTATAAATAATTAGAAAATAGCATGCCTCATTTGTATATGTAAATAGCTCGATACCACCGAAAGTCACTATCAGTAAAATAAATATTACTAAATTATTATATTTGTACTGTGCGGCCTATAGTACAGCGCGTCGCCATTAAACAGATTTTCCGACCTGTCATTTTATGATATACACCGCAAATTTGAAAATTACAATACGGTTAACCCTATATTTATAATATTGGGTTAACTGTATTTTAATTTTGAAATTTGCGGCCTATATCAGAAAATGATAGGTCGGAACATCAGTAGGGAAACTATGCCCTAGAAAAAGGCTCGCTCAAACACCATACGTTTCGATTTGTTCTGCTGACTAGCTTCTGGCAAATGATAAATGCTTTAGGCCGCCATATATATTCACTTTACACATCTGTATTTAGTAGTTACACAAGGTTTACAGTAGCGCTTTTCTGCAGGTCAACTATACGTACTATACCAATACTATACGTATACTATACCAATACGATATGTTTTCTATACGATATGCATATAATATAAGCGTATGGTATGTTTGTACCGTACATACCAACCAATATCGCATAGATATACCATTCAAATCTTACGTTTATACGAGTTGTATACATATGTATAATGCTGGTACGTTTGTATCGTACAAACATGTACAAACATGGTATATTCATACCATATCCGTACGGATATATCGTATATACGGAGGGATATCGTATGTTTGTATAATATTCGTATAGTACATTTGTACTATACGATGATACGGTACAAACATACCAATATTATATGATCATACGATATGCTCATTAAATATACCAATAATATACGATTACGATATGTATACGATATTAGTATATACAAATAGGTAAGCAGCAGAAAAGCGCTACTGTAGCTACCAATGTTACAGAGATCTTTGTCTTTCCGAAAGAATCCCACACTCAACTTCACCCATCGCCATCTATATAGATATAGGTGATGTCACCCATTCACTTATTCAGATTTGAATGGGTGATGTTTAGCATGTTTAAGCAAAGACTAGTAGACTCATTCGTACAAAAGTGGCACAATGACATGAATACAAATATAGTGTTAGTGTTGTACAAAGATATCAAAAATACATTTCAGTATGAACAGTATTTTGATATGATTCCTAACAAAAAGTTACGGGCATTCATGATTAGATTACATTTATCTGCACATAACTTACGTATTGAAACTTGACGTTATGGCCATCAAAGAGTAGATCGCCATTTAAGATAATGTTTGTTATGTGATACAAATGACTTTGACGATGAGTTTCACGTTGTACCTACATGTCCGATATACAGTGAAATACGAAGACAGTACATTAGCAGATTTTATACCACTCACCCGAGTGTGTACAAACTTACATTGCTGCTACAGGATGTTAGGAAGCATATTGTTACACAACTGTGCAAATATTTACAACAAGCGTTTAATTTGCGTAATTCTCTCACTATCACATTGAATAGATTGTTAATCCTCATTACACACATAGAAGAGCTAGGCCCGCACTTATAGAGCTATCTGAGCACGTACTCGGGACGTATACGCGGGGTCGAGATGGGTGATTGGTCGTGCCCGAGCATGGCTCAGCATCGGCTGATCTCGCTACCCGACTTCGGTCGCGGAACGAGATGCGTGATCGGAAATATTTATAATCGCGCACCATATCCAACTTTCGCGGCCATCTTACCTGTAGAAAATCTGCATCACTAGCGGCGATTTTTATATGGAATTATATAGGAGACTATTACCATTTCTTACGTAATTTTTAAACTACACAACCGATTGAAAATGCACAAGTCACATTTTAAACTTCAATTATTATTATTTATGATGATGTTTCGATCGTGTTTTTAAAATAAAAAGTATATTGGTCCTTTTAGGTTTAAACACAGTCGGTAGTTTTTATATGATTTATATAGCAAATTGTGATTTTTCTTCTCGATTTTCGTTGGGAAAATTGCAAAATCTCTTTTTATAATAATAGTTACAAAAAAATGCACAGGTATTTTCAATTAGCTCATTCATTTTTCTATCTATTGATATAAAAATTATGTTTCTAAGTTCAAGTTAATATTATTTTGGTCCTTTTTAGATAATAATAATGACACCATTTTTTTTTCATTTTCCAATTAGCGTATCACTGAAATCTTCGGCAATTTCCGTGATATTCGTTGAAACGGGCACCTGCTTATGGTCACTCTAAAAGGTTATATGTTGCCCGAGGCTTGACCGTGTTGTCGGTAAAATTATTAGTGAACAAAGTACCCAACATTTTCTACTGATTTGTAATATCAGCATAGAATTTTGTCTCATTTGATTATCTCGATAATTTAAACTTGCAATACTTAATATAAGTTCACCTTTATTTGATTTGGCTAGAAATAATTAATGTAATTCCCTGTTTACATGTATGCAGAAATTAGAAGTGTTGGTTAGACTACGTTTACTTAGACGGGTTGTAAATATTTGTATCGTTGCATGTTTGCTCTTGATTTCACGGCAATATTAACGGGATTTATACCGATTATCGAATCTAATATTGGTGAAAGTGTCACAAATTATAAAATTGTCAATAAATGGAAATGTGTTTATTTTATTTACAGGATCAGAATCATCGCGAATTATTTACTGCAAACTAAACCTTGAACTATATTTGTACATGTACAACCCGGGTAGAGCCCGTTCAGAATGTCCAGATGCGCAGCTTGATCTGGGTATACACTGGTTTTAATCGCTTTTTGGCATTAAGCTACATGTATATTGCCCGAGATATTAACTTAAAAAAAGTTCGCTAGCCTGAGAATATATATAACGAGTACATCGGTCATCTGTAATTATTTAAGTGATTTAACTAATTGTTACGAATGTGTGGTTGTTTTCTCCGCATAACTATAGTGCAGGCTACATAATGATTAATGAACAGTGTAAGCCCCGATCAGACTCATACATGTACACATTATAAAAATCGATTAGAAAACAGCATACACGCATATACGGTCTGCATCCGCGCAGTCTGATCATCGTATACACATATAGCAACTGACGTACTGATTTGTAATTTCAGCATAGACTTTGTCTTATTATTAGCTGATCTATGTATAGATCGGCTATATATTGGTTATCCAATGGTTTGTGAAAAAGTTTGTAACCACCATATTCTGTAATTTACAAACGCAAAATGTGTTGTATGACTTCCAAATTACATCTACCGGATCATTTTTCATTTTTGGCCGTTATCTGTATTGAAAACTTTAAATATAGCGAAATAACACAAATTGGCTATAAATAAACAATTTCACTACAAGAGTTCGGTAAACTAAAGTTAGGCGGTTTGCAATTTGGCTATAAATAAACGTTTTAACTACAAGAGTTCAGTAAACTAAAGTTAGGCGGTTTGCAATTTGGCTACATGTATACATAAACGTTTTATTTTACAAGAGTTCGGTAAACTAAAGTTAGGCGGTTTGCCTTCTAGTCCAGGGTCAATTGTAGGTATATATATAAGATTCCGGCACCTCGTGTTAATTTATGGCACCCGGTGTTTTTATAAACTTGAATGCATAAGGTTTCCAAAAAATTCGGGTGTCATTTTTTAAAGCAAGTTCAAGGTCATTTCAAGGTCATTGAACTTTATGCTTGACGGAAGTCGAAAATTGCCAATATATGAGCCAATAGGTCATGGTCCTTAACTTGGAAATTGGTGTAAGTTGTTGAAAAACATTTCTGATGGATATATTAGAGAATTTACGTAAACTACACTAATATTCAGAATATAATTATCATATTTTCAAGATGGCCGCCAGAAATCGGGTATTTATGAGATTTCGGTTGTCTTGCTACATATTTGTGTAATGCTAAGCGCCTTCACCTATATTCAAAGGTTAATTATTTCAACTGGAATAAGTTGTTTACATTTGACTACCATAAGTATTGCTATGATCAGATATTAATGATAGCTAAATATAACTGGGAGAATTTGGTTGGGGAGGAAATCAACACTTCTCTCACTTTTCCCGTAACTACTAAAATGTGGAAATGTATTAAATTAAACCATAATTTGATCGGGTAATAACATCATGCTCTTTTCGTTTGATTATCTTTGAGATAATTGCAAGTTGCAATACTTAATATAATTTCATCTTTATTTCATATGGTTAGAAATAATTAACGTAATTCCCTTTGTACGTACACGTACACGGGAATTATAAATCTTGGTCAGACTACGTTCGTTTACAAATTTACTTACGCTGGTTGTAAATATTTGTATCGTTGCATGTTTTCTCTTGATTTCATGGCAATATTAACGGGATTTATACCGATTATTGAAACCAATATTGGTGAAAGTGTCACAAATTATAAAATTGTTAATTAAGCAGACTCATCGCGAATTATTTACTGCAAACTAAACTAAACCTCCTTGAATTAGGCTACATGTATATTGCCCGAAATATTAAGTCTGAGAATATATATAACGAGTACATCGATCATCTGTAATTATTTACATATAGTGCAGGCTACATAATGATTAATTAACAGAGTAAGCCCCGATCAGACTCATACAAGTACACATTTTAAAAATCGATTAGAAAATAGCATACACGCATGTTGAACCTTATATGTCAAAGAAACGAATATATCACACGTGTGATATATTCGTGCGAATGCGTCACACATGGTGAAGAATACGTACGAATACATCAAACACATGTGTGACGTTTACATTTGGCATCACTACCCCTTGCAACAAAAACGAATGTGTTACATGTTACAAAAACTCGAACAAAAATTAATAAAATATTGTCCAGACGAATACGTCACATGAACATTCGAATGGGGGATAACAGTGCTATAAAATAAAACAGAATAGAGCAGGCATATTCACCGGGTTATTTGAAAGTCATGCCACGCATGCAGACACGGTAACTGCGTAAATGCTTTGATTTAACGACGACACTGGCTCGATGACCTTGCATGTCGATACCGACTATTTAAGTCCCCGTCCGATAGGACTAGGCTATCACGAATGTGTCTTGTCTTGCCCAAGGACACGCCGAATCGACCAGTGGCGTGATTCTAACTCGGGGTCTCCCGATTCGGAATCCGATGCTCTACCCACTGACCTATTTCAGACAGCACTAGGGGCGTATCATGTTATGGCGCTTATCGTCTGTCCGTCGGTTAGCGATTTGGTTTGCGCTCAAAATAATCTTGACATAGGATCCTCAAACATGGTATGCAGGTCAGTAACGATCAGTGTATGGCCAATTTGACTTGAAAGGTCAAAATCGCAGTGACTTTTGACAATAAAACAGTTGCCTCTTTATAAATCGAGAACGCCATGACCTAGGATCCCCAGTATTGGTTTGTCACATAATTGGTTCGTTACGAGCCGGTTCATCTGGGTCTACACTGTTTGCAAATATACACATTTGCGTCGAAAACTTTGTCCCAGTTTCTCCATCATGTCATATCTTCAATATTACTTGAAGGATTCCTTCAATACTTGTACACTTGCTTTACCTGGACATCTGTGACACACACGCGCCACCAGTATCACGACCTTGACCTTTGTGACATTTGTAATGTTCTTTATATGAATTAAATAACTATACAATTGTGTCACTAGCCCACCAGTTCTAAAAAATACGAGTGTTTTTATTATCTTATATTTAAGGGTAGGAGTTGGCTTGAGGACCTTCCAAACCCGGGCATTTGATCCCAAAAATGACAGGACAATGCCCGTTTGTTTCCGAATTTACTAATATCTGCCATACAGTCGAAATATGTGCATTAAATGAAGGAGGCAATGAGGCGGTTAATTTAACCTAGCTAGTTCATTCTCCTATCGCACGAAGCCGGTATGTAAGACCATGAAAAAGGCGGAGTGTGAGTGCCCTTTTCACGGTCTTAGATAAATACATTAGGTCATGCCTTTTGTATTTGTATATTTACGTAAAGCCGAATAAGCATATGTATCTTTTAAATGACACCCAGCTTATGATAATAATGATTCATTCCGCAAGGTCACAGTTTAAAGGGGCATGCATGCATGATGCCATAATATCTGTGTAAATAGTACTAAAATACCCGCTCCACATTGCGCCCACCCCCCCCCCCCCCCCCCGCATCGCCCACCCCCCCCCCACCGCATCGCCCACCTCCCCCGCCCCCACGCACCGCCACACACCCCCGAGAAATAGAAGGGCTTTAAATAATTATGCTGTAAAATCCAGTAAATTTACCAACGTCACGTCGGATTCTGACAATTGAAATCGTTGCGTCATTGCAATAAGTTGTCCTATTTATAGCCGTACGCTTTACTAATTGTGGCTCACAAATACGTTACTGTTGGATACGCGTGGCAGAATTGTACAGTTGTTTTCATAGTGGTTCAGAAAGTTGTCTTTTTTTTCAGTTTCCTTCAAGGAAACAAGTAGTGATTTTGTCGATTATTTTTTATACAAATGGGCATATTATTACAAATGATTTTTATAATATATATGGA
This sequence comes from Conchocele bisecta, assembly GCA_029237695.1. Taxonomy (NCBI): domain Eukaryota; kingdom Metazoa; phylum Mollusca; class Bivalvia; order Lucinida; family Thyasiridae; genus Conchocele; species Conchocele bisecta. The sequence continues at coordinate 220,673,315 of CM055265.1, forward strand.
CAACTTGTGCCCTGATATTTGAAACTAAATAACAATACGACCGGTATTTTTTTAGACAACACATCACAAAATCAGTATTATGTACTCATATTGCGAATATTTCTTTTAAACTTTATTTATAATTAGTTATACAACACATACAAACAAACGCGGGAACAAGTGTAGTCGGCGTAGACGGAGGCGTCAGTATGCTTCTATTTTGGGTTGAAACCAGAATCTCAAAGAAAACAAACGTATCCTGTCTGGCGACTAGCATCAGATATACATGTATTTACAAACTGATGATCGAACCGGGGTGCATGTGTGCGGTCCTGTTCAGCTTACGTGGAAGTGTACCCGCAAACGTTACTTTTATTAACGAAACTGTAAACAGTTGGCTCATTAACTGGGACACCTATTCTGGATAAAAATGGTCACGAATAGAACTGGGTACAGGGCTTAATTCGTTTAATTTATTGTTTCGCCTGTCGAATGTTTCGAAAATCAACACAATACAATTTGGAAATTTTCAGAAAAATAAGCGTATCATAGATGTGAAATTATGGTAGTGCCAAATATACACGGCTTCTTGCATATCGCATCATGGTGACACTGAGCCAAACATGTTTTAGTATTTAGTGTGTTGGTATTGTGTCACATGCATTCTTACTGCGAACATAAGTGTAGCCGCCAGGGACGTAGCCTACTGATTTGTATATGTATCTGCTACCACTTACATATGTGCATGTACCTTAAACATATCACATTGAATCAGCCGTACGATTGCCGTTTGATAACAATGTAAATATTTAAGATTACCACTTGTAAATATGGTTATATGAATGTATAGCAATTTTACTAGTATATTTGCAATCATTGCAGACACTGATCAGACTGCACAAATGCACAGGTCTGCAACATTTACACATTTAAGAAGTCCGACTTTGTCAGATCGTTGTTAATTTACTTACTACACGTGCATTGTACTAAACAATATACGTCTGTGTGCTTTTTTTTTATCAAAGTGACGTTTTTGTCGGTGGCGTGTAAATAATATAAAGCAAATACACACATATTCCAGATTTGGAGATTAAACGCGTCTAAACAAATGTCGCAGGCTGTGGAGCCTCATTCCAACGAAATCTATTTTGTGATCGGGTCAAATTTAGTGTATTAGGGCGGTTACAGTCTTCCTCTTGGCGTGCTCGGTGTAAGTGATTGCATCACGGATTACATACTCGAGGAAAACCTTGAGGACACCACGGGTCTCTTCGTAGATCAGGAGATTCGCTTCACACCACCTCGGTGCGCCAAACGGCGGATAGATACCTGGCTTTGTGATACCCTGGATGTTATCACGCAAAACATTCCTGCTGGATGTTATCACGCAACACATTCCTGTGGCGTTTAGCGCCCCCTTTCCGAGTAATTTTTCTCCCTTACATCTCCACATTTTCCAGACATTGATGTATACATATTGAGTGTTTATTGAAAAAATAATCTTTCAAATGGTAAACCCAAAAAATTCAAACCCACACAAATATAAAAATACACAGTAATGGATAATTGTGCTCTGAACGTTCTGTTGACCACTTTCGATTTTAACAACTATGCATTCCATTTTCTAAATAAATACGTATGCTGTCGCGCGGATATCACTCATGAAAATAACTAATGTATGAAGGAATCTGCATAGTACGTTGATAAATGCGAATATAAAATTTGAAGAAAACTTACAAAATAAATCAGTACCGGCAGTAAATTCATAGACAGGGTCAAGACTGGTATCCCGCACAATAACTGTTTAAGAGAACACGCATAATAATATAACAATATCTTCCCTCGGTGTGTAGGGGTTTGGGGGGGGGGGGGCAGTGGCGGCGGTGGGCAGCCGAGGGAGTGGGGGTCAGCGCATCATTTTATCATAGACTTGTTAGTACGGGGTACATGTACATTAGCCCGTCCGTCAGTCATATTGGCTACACAGGAAAACGTTCCTCCCGCTTTCTGAAATGTAAATATAGTTCCGAGAGTCATGAATGGACAGTCGATTATCAATTTATTTAAAAATCTCCGGGGTGTCCGACTACCCTCTAGACCCCCCATCGGGCGCTGTTCAAAGTTGTTGATATGTGCAGCCATAGGCCTATCCAAATTATATCCAAATTCTGGTCATTCATTTCTACAGAAAAAATATGAATTTGTTTCAATCGCCGATACGATGTGCATATAATTTACAATTTCAAACACCAGGAATGCCGTTTAGTTTTTTGGTCTTCGGTGACGTAATGTCTACATCAATAAATGACGTCACAATTAACTGTAAATGACGTCAATTATATTCTGGCCTAAATTCGGAGATAAGTGCAATGTATCTTTCTGACGACACATTTATATGAATCTATTATGGCGATGGTGGCAAATTACGAAGCCACAGGTCGGCTAATTATATATTTAAAATCGATAGGGGTGCGTTTGTTTTGTTCACTACGTGTGCATATCATAGTTGTATTCTGTTCAATGTTTGATAGCATACATACTAACACTTGTATATACATTTAGTGTAACTTATCAGCAAAGTACTGTAGGCTGTCGAGTTGCATTGTACAAACGTCGCCGTTTCAATAACGTCATTTTCTCGATGACGTTACGTTTCTTCCGTGCGTGATTCACATGGTGCTACAAAAATTGAGATAAAACGAAAACTATGAAACATAATTGCATTTTCTTTGCAGAATATTGTTTTTGAAAGGTGTCCGCATCAGAAAATGTAAAAAAGGTGAAAATCGAAAATGTTGTCATTAAGGCTGGTTTTCCCAGAGCGCGGCCCATATGTAAAGTGTATTGGACATGTACATATTTAACAAAGGCGAAACTGATCATCGGTTAACAATTTGTACCATAATGTTTTATATTTAGTTACTGTTATCATAGAAGTTTACATTTCACGCGATAGACTCTATATCACAGACATGGAGATCAAAAAGTAATATAACAAGAGGCCCAAAATGGCCTGCTTCGCTTACCAGAAATGATTATCCAAATTATAAAGTAAGTCAGAAATGTCAGAATAAAAATTGAGAACAATGTAAACAGTATAATTCTTATAAAACAGCATTAACAAATGTGATGCAGAACAAATATGAATACATGATAAACGGTATATATAACAGACAGTCTGATGCACAAGGAACAGACGCTTGAAATCACTAATAAACTTTCGGCGGGCGGTTATCTTAAATTATGTAATTATCCGATGTAGACACAAAATTCTCCAGAGTGATCGTCTTGTCGATACCTTTGAGTTGATATATGACATGACCATAAACGGTAAAATCTGAAATTTGACCCATACTTGACCCCTCCGGCCCGCCCTTTCTTGACCCAGGGGCCATCATTTGAACAAATCTGAAACAGCGTTAACTATCGATCATTCCTACCAAGTGTCATCGAAATCCGTCTGGCAGTTCGTGAGAAGGACTTTTTTTAAGAATTTGACATACTTTTTGACGGCGTCCATTTTGGATTATGCGATGATCTCCATTTTAACAATGTGAAACGTCTTCACCCACGGACCATAACTGTGAAGTTTTTAAAATATCAGCCCGGCGGTTCATGAAAATAAGACGTTTGAAATCTCAAATAAAATAATGACCTTTTGACGTTTCGACGGTCATCTTGGATTACGTAATGATCAGATTTCGACAGTAAATTCTCTAAAGTGATCGTCTTGTCGATACATTCGATTTGATAATGATATGACCACATTCGGTCAAGTTTGAAATTTGCGATTGTGACATATTCGTTTATACCAAAAAGTGAAAAATATTTGGGTGAGATTTTCGGTTTGTGATGTATTCGGCCGAATTCGGCTAGTATTCACCGAAATGTGTGACGCATTCGCACGAATACTTCACACGTGTGATATATTCGTTTCTGTGACATATAAGGTTCAACACACTCATATAAGGTATACATCCGCGCAGTCTGATCATAGTATACACCTATAGCAACTGACATATTATTCATGTTATTTGTGTGAATAACTTTGTAATTCCATTGATGATAGTGCAATTCACGTTCATAAGGATGATAATGCTAAACTGGCATATATTGCTCTGTTTTATTACCAAATGTGTGCAACGTTAAATTATGAGACCCTAATAAAAAGTGTTCTCTTAAATTTCCAGTACGGCAAACATGTTCTACTGATTTGTAATTTCAGCATAGACTTTGTCTTATTTGATTATCTTTGACATAATTGCAACTTGCAATACGTAATATAATTTCAACTTTATTTGATATGGTTAGAAATAATTAACGTAATTCCCTTTTTACATACACGGGAATTATAAATCTTGGTCAGACTACGTTAGTTTACAAAATTACTTACGCTGGTTGTAACTATTTGTATCGTTGCATGTTTTCTCTTGATTTTACGGAAATATTAACGATATTTCCACCGATTATCGAAACTAGTATTGGTGAAAGTGTCACAAATTATAAAAGTGTCAATAAATGGAAATGCGTTGTTTTTATTTACAGGGATTTAAGCAGAATCATCGCGAATTATTTACTGCAAAATAAACTTCCTTGAACTTTATTTGTACAAAGGATGAATATTTAATTCCACATTTGGTATAAAATATTTGCGATGTCATTTAATGAAAACATGGTCATAAATGTAATTTTCAATAAAATAAACATGTTCGGGAAGTGAGATACATGTTAACCCGACACGTTAATTCGAATACATATCGATAAAATTGCATACATCACGTTTCACCTGTAGATTTCCGAGAGATTACGGAAAAAGCCGATATCACGGAAATTGCCGACTGACCATCACGTATTGGTCAGCTGAAATTGACCATGTGATCATTGGGTTCGAGCCTGACTAGCGGCGTGCGTTGTGTCCTTGAGCAAGACACTTTATCCACACTGTTCCAGTTCACCCAGCTGTAAATGGGTACCGATAATTCGTAGTTGCTCTGTAAATACGAATTACCGGCTTCTCTAAAAAATCTCTACCTCCGTTCTTTCTCCCATTCTTGGGAGGCGGCATGCAAGGTCCTAGAGCCAGTGCCGCCGTTAAATATAAGCTAAACAAAACAACAACAAAAACCATGTGGATGGATTTTGTCCAGGTAAGCAATGGTAAGGTGGCCGCGAAAGTTGGATATGCTAACAAAATGTTATATTATTTCATGACAAATAAGTTAGAATCGTTTAATATGTTTATATAAAAATTACATCGTATTTATATGACTAGAAACTGTATAGTTTACGTCAAATAAAATATTCTTCTTCTTCTTCATGATAATAAAACAACAATATATTTTCCCGGTCGAGTGCATCAATTAAATTCAGTAAGCAACATAGACATTATCGTAAGTCATACGTTAAATATGCTCGCCGGGCGCTAAGTAAACTATAAATGTTGTTCGTTATCCATGACCGGAAGAACTATTTAGATGGTCAATGAATATTCCTTTGAAAGTTTGCAATTTGACACGGTCACCAAAAATAAGCCGAATATTTTAAATTACCGGAAACCACGAACTCAATGTTCTGCGTTTGCCTAGAGCTAAAGCAAGGTGTATGATCACGTGGTTACAACAACAACAACAAGTACTGAAACTTCCAGAAGTCCTCCGATTCAAAGTACGTATTCTTTTATTTTGTCCATATTATGTAACGGATTTTTATGAAATATGGCGCATCAAACGCGTCTGGTTCAGCTGCAATTGGTGGTCTCTGTACTTTGGCCCACACTTCTGTCGTGTTTGCGAATATTCGACACGGAAATCGATTCTTCGCAAAAACGACATAAGTATGTGCCGAACTCCCTTGACCACCAAATGCAGCTCATAAAGACACGTTTGCTGCGCCATATTTCATCAAAATCCGTTGCATATTAATGAAAATATCAAATAATACTTACTTTGGGGAGAGATTTCAACACTTTCAGCTATTGTTGCTGTTGTTGTAACCACATGATTATGCACCGTGACAAGTAACCGACTTGAATGTTACCATGCACATTCGCTGTATATTTCATTCACTGGAGTCTTTCTTGCATCCAGCATAGGAAAGGAATACAAATAGTCTTGATATTTTATAGAATAAAACATATACGTACATTCGTTTGCCATTGAAACGCAATGGAAAGTAAATTGTCAATATTTTACCATATTGATCAGTGCCAGAATTACTTTTCACATTGTAAAATAGTTCCTTCTAAATCATCAGTAATTATTTTACTTCATTCATAGTTTGTATATTTTTAGGCGCATCTTAGTTGTGAGTGATTTACATATATCATATGTTATTTGATTTGTATTTATATGCCACTCGTTCCGACTAAATTCGCGCAATATCGCATGCTACTTAGCTCGTGCATAATTATATGCACATATAGAAAACATATCAACCTATAATTACTATATCTATAAACGAACCCCGTCCTTGTGATACTCATTGTGATAATCATCGTACCTGTATGAGGCTTTAGATTGTATGTAGATTTTCAAAGGAAATTATTTCCAATATCTGCAATACGTGACTTTTTTAAATTATGTCAACACAATGGTTCTAATTTTACATCATCTATATAGATGAATAGATTTTTTGAAGGCCGTTGCTGTGTGCTATGTGATCACAAACAGACATTATCACCTGAGATCAATAACCAAGATTATCCCGTCAACACAGGGCGTATGTGCCGTGAAACACGGTGTCGTGAAACATTTTTGATATCCTGTCAATACGATCTACTCACTGCGTATGAATATGTGCGGTGGCTGGGGTTATTCATTTGCATTTTAAAGCCATTTGTATGTGTTGACGGGTTAAATAGAATAGTAGGTTAGTGCCATGAATGAGAAAACTATCTGGTGCTGCACAGAAACGGGATGTGCTCGGCAGAGCCTCGCCCATCGCGTGTCCTGAGCCTTGTCAGATATGTTTTCCCATTCACGGCACTAACCTACTATTCTCTATAACTCATCAAAAATAAGATCATGAGTGTTTTATTCGTGTCCGGTTTATAGAGGTTCCACAATATTCACTACTGAGACTTAGAGAACACAACTCGCCAAAATAGAAAAGAAACGCATGTAGGACATGTTTTCATAAGTAGTTAGTTTAAACATAGTGTATTGCATATATGACACAGTCAACTTATGAATAATATAGACGTTAAACCAGTCCTGGTACAGCTTAGCAACAAGGAGTAAATTATCAAGACAACGGCATTGTTATTATTATGACAGAGAGATGAATACAATAGATGCTACAGGAAATGTATGTCTGTGCCAAACATTTTATTATATTATTTGCATGCTCTACACACGCAGGTTAAACATTTCTGTATGCGACTTGATGTGGTGGTGAGATGGAGATTTCGAAAGTGAATGTAGACGGTTTAGTAGAACCGGCTTAGGTCACCGACTACAGGAATGGAAGTAAACAAATTGATTTTGTCGCAGGTAGTTTGCGATTGTCATGTTTGTGTGAATGTGGGTCTATGGGAAATCAATTGGTTGCCAGTTTCATATAAGTACAACGCGCTTGAGCTACAAGGACAGGGATTCGGCGTGTTTCAGCTTTCATCGGTATGACTCTATTTATATGAACAAGGCTTCTAACTTTGGTCGGGCACGACATCGTATCACAATAAATTCCGCGCTTTTATTAGCGCTAATGTGTTTATTTGAGAATTAGTGTTACCTTGCTAAAATAACATACATGTAGTTAGAACATATTTATGCAAATAATATCGAATTACAGCTCCTTTTCCTCAGTCGGATACAACCTCGTATCATAACAAATTAATGAATGTGCTTCATGCTCTAACGTCAATATTGTAGTGGCAAGTACAGTGGGGTCAGCGTGTAAGTGCACACACGAACGAACACGACAGGTTGGAACCAACCTGTCGTGTTCGTTCGTGTGTGCACTTACACGCTGACCCAACCGTACATTATGATCATTTGAGAATTATCGATATCCTGCAGAAATACATAGAATGCATACAAATTACAATTTGAAACTAGTAGGGACATTTCCGGGTATTCCGTGACCATCATGTTCCTACCTTTTTTATTGTTGATTTGTCAACTTGAACTATTTTAGAAAATAAATAGATTCTAAGCATTTTTCAAAAGTTATGGGAAAACATTTTAGAGCACAACATTCAAAATGGCTTCCAACGACATTTTTATATATATAAAATGCACTATCTCTGCAATGAGATAAGCAAGAAACACACATGAGGTATCGTTTCCCCGTACTTATATCATGCTCAAACTGCTGGTATAGTTAATTTTTACTTTGGACTTTGAAATCCAAGATGGCTGCCGTCCATCATCTAAAAATACACAATACTAGTAAAATTAATCTGAAAATTTACTAATTTTAGCATGCCACACCTGCTGTAGGGGTTGTGTGTTGGTTTCAAAGTCACTAAGTCTTTTAAATCCAAGATGGCCGCTGTCTGCCATCTTGAACAATATAAAACACAATATTTATGTGGGGAGAATTAAGCTAAATGTATAACTGGTGTGACATTTTGGTAAGTTTAGTTTAAACAATATTTATTTCAAGTTGTGGCAAGTGATATATATATACATACAATTGAGAACAGGATTAGAAAACAAGCTTTTACACTTATATGAATTCTTCTCCTGCAGAAGATCAGTTTTACAGTATGGCTAAGGAACAAGTTGGTGAAATAAGGTAACATTGTATGAACAAACCAAAAAAAAAATGTGTGTATAAAAATGAATGTGTCACACTATGATGGAAGCGTATGTGGTGTTTGAACGTCTCACTTACGCTGGATAGTACCGATCAGAAGGGACTTAGCTAAAACGCAGACCGCTTCATCATGGTGCGCAACATTGGTATTTGTAATAGAAATTGAAGACATAGGCAAGGTCAACACCGCCAGACCGAAGAATGCTGAGGTAGTGTCCAGTTTAGCAGACCACACCTACTGGAATGGTTATTTGTTAGGTTGAATGCTATCAGGATCAGGAAATCCAAGATTGCCACCTTATATCATCTTGAAAAAGTGACAATACAATAATTTTGAGACTGCGTATAAGTAACTGTACAAACCGTGTGATTGCTCATTAATTTTGCATTCTATATTGGCTTTATGTGATGTTTTGTTACCTTAGAGATTATGATGACTGTCAAATTTCAAGATCGCAAACATATATGAGACATGCCATGTGATTTTGTACCTTCGGACATCTGCGTTATTTCATGAAATACGTTTACAAAATTTACAATATTTTCCGTAAATGGCGTAAAAGTTGAAAAAAAATGTTCAGAGTAAATGTGGAATTATATTCCGCGTGTCCTCTGAAAATTCTGCCATTTTTTTACTTTATTTATTAAAATATATTGTAAATTTTGCAAACGTATTTAATGAAATTACGCAGATGTCCGAAGGTACAAAATCACATCTATTTTGAGTCCGATAAGAATGATTGTTAACTTGGGAGGTTGTTATCACTCTTACAGCAAGTCGATATAGTACAAGCGAAGCGGTCCGGTATACTCCTATCTAAAAATGCATGACACTCAGTACTTTTAAACATGATAGTGAGCCACAGGCAGTGACATGTGTGTGTGATAGTGTGTATGCTATCCTCATTTCTTCATTGCATTGGTGCTAGAAGCTATCATAACCAGCAACATGCTTCCTTTTGATGTATGTGAGTTATCTAAGGAGTGCAACTCCAGTGACTTTATGCATCAGATAAATGTATTTATATAAGTGTACATATATTTCTATGATTGTAGATAGTGATATGGCATTGGATATGTGACTTTAAATAGCTAGCTGGGTCTATATTTTGAAGTTACTGCATCAGAAATTGTCAGTTGTCAAAATCACAATTTGTATCAGTATTATCATTGACAGTATTATCATTATCATTGACATCCTCTTCCTGATTGGTGGTTGGTCGGGCGAACGACGTAAACTAACGGTATGTGTTCCTCCTTTAAGGAATCACGATTTGCCTGGTCCACTTATGTTTTTGTAATTAATGTATTCCTATACCGATATGTACAGTCTGACCAGGGCCAGTGCGTGGCTGGCCGAGCGAACGCGACTGTGTAAATTAACGGTAAGGACTCCTCCCGATAGGAATCACGATTTTCCTGGTTTGGCCTCAGGTACGTTTTTATCTTTGGCTCTTTGGTAACCTGGGAGTCGATTTGGGTTATTGCCCATTATAAAAGTAGTAAGATTATTACTGATCCTAATTCTTTTGGGAGGGGGCTAAGCTATTCTGGTGTGGCGAGGACCTGGCATCAGATCAGGATCATTCTGATTTCAGGGCTGAATATATAGTTTATTTTTATTGTAAATATTCAGTTCTGATTTTTGGATTTCCACCCATCTGTACATGTACTTGAACATGTGCATGTACTTGTACAGGTAATATATGGGATTTAGTACTAATCCCATGGAAGCCTTAAATGACTTCAGCTGTTGATAGGCCGTTAAACCCGAACCAATAGCAACAACAATCTTCCTGATAGTTTATTCTTAGTTGATGCTCTGGGAATGGATGGAAAAATATGCCAATATACATTACGTGTGGTGTTATGGACTTGTCCTATAGTACAATCATATTTCCTATTTCGAATGCGGGTCTATCTGCAATTATTTAATTTGAGTTGTGGTCACATTGTCTGGGGTGTAGCAATTTAATATCAATAGCATTAATCAGTGATCAAGCTATATTTCCACACCATCTTATGCTGAGAAACATATACAGTTTATATGTGTAATGGTGAACATGGTCTAACTGGGTGTGTAGAAGGGGAGAATGTCAATATGCAGTGCCGTAGCCACGTTGAGGCCAGACGAGGCCATGGCCTCGTCCGTTTTTTCACGATTTTTTTTTTTTTTTTTTTTTTTATTTTTTTTGCAATATAGGAAAAATGGGAGTCATAGTATGTGCTCAGACTTTGCTGAGAATGCAGGAAATGGCGTTTCAGACCACTTTGATTTCAAAATTTTCAGGGTGGGCATGCCCCCGGACCCGCCTAGCAAACTCGGGCCCTTCGGGCCCTCCACACTTCCACCCCCAATAATTATCGTCTTCCGCCGCTTATGTTGGCCTCGGCTATTTCGAACCTCTGGCTACGGCACTGATATGTAATTGTTTCTTTCATATATTAGTGGTTAGCTCACCACTGACTCTTCACTCATGGTAGTTCTACAAATCACGTCGTGCATACATGTCACCTATGTGATTGGAGAGATAAGTCGCCATATAAGAGGATGCATCAAGAATGTATACTTGATTTATAATGAAATTAAATATATCACTAGATGTGGCCACAACTTAGGCCCCTTGTAGATTCATCTTATACATTTTATAGAAATATGATGGACGACCTGTGAGCAGTATATAGCTAGCAACAAGGTCAGTCAGTGATTAGTTTATGGACAAATGACTGATACTTATCAGTAGAAGTAAGACCAACATGCAAGACATCTTCTAAATTCATTAACTTACTGGGACTCATGCAGCAACCTTAGAACTCATAATAACATACCACTAATAGTAATGTGTATGCCTTCAAATGTGGAATAATGTCACCATTTTGGAGACATGATTTGCCTGGGATTGGATACAAAAATGTGTACTTCTGCGTTCACTAGACCTATTAACAGTTTATGATTTTTAAGACAGCTGATAGTGGCCATCTGATATTTCGTTATCCATGGAAGGCCAGCATTGCAATATATTTTACCCTAAGATTAAATAATACAAATGAATTCCTGTGGTTTTCTCCCAACTCGTACAATTACGAACAGCCACAAACTTTGATTCTCCATCTTATTTGGCCTAGATATATGGCAGTTTATGTTTAGTTTCAAGATGGAATACACAGACAATCTTGAATTTAAAATTATGTATAATATACAGCCAAGCAATAAAAAGTGTGCAAGGTAATACATTATTTGTAAGAAAACAGATGTGTTGTGTAATTGTAACTTATATTGCCCCACATATAATACATGAAGGATTTACAAAACAGCGGCCATTTTTTATTTCAATGCAACACTAGTCTCTAAATTATCAAATGTTTTTACAGCAGATACGGACTGCTAAAATGTGTGAACTACTGCTGACTTGATACTGTTAGCCTATTTGCCATCTTGGAAATGTTGTCTTTTGTCTTTTCAAGATGGAAGATGGCGGCCATCTTGGATTTCCAAGCCGCGATAATATCCATCCTAACAAACAGCCCTTCCAGTAGGTGTGGTCTGCTGAAATTAGTGAAAATATCACACCATGTGTGCCTTTAGCTTAATTTTCCGCTCAGAAATATTGTTTTTTATATTGTCCAAGATTGCTGGCGGCGGCCATCTTGGATTCAAATGGCTTAATGACTTCCGAATCAACACACAACCCGTCCAGCAGGTATAACATGCTAAAATTAATGATGATGTACACATTAGTTTTACTTTTAGCTTAGCTTCCACTAACACTATGGACTAGTATGTATTTTATGACAGTGGACGGTGGCCATCTTGGATTTAAAGGTCCAAATTGAAAAATAACCATACCAGTAGTTTTGGCATGTTATAATTATTGGGAAACGAAACCTCATTTGTATTTTTTGCTTACCTCATTACAGAGATAATGCATTTTATATATTTCAAAATGGCTTAGCGGCAAATTTGAATGTTGTGCTCTAAAAAGTTTTCCCATCATTTTTGAAAAATGCATAGAAGCTATTTTTTTTCTAAAATGGTTCAAGTTGACAAATCAACAATAAAAATGTAGGAACATGATGGTGACGGAATCTTCAGAAATGACCCTACTAAACATGATATTTTGTTATGATACGAGTTCGTGTCCGACCAAAGTTCGAAGCCTCGTTCATATATATAGAGTTATACTGATGAAAGCCGAAACACGCCGTATGCCTGTGGCTACAAGTTCTCACAACATTAGTTTCATAAGCCACATACATATGAACTAGTTTAACCCTTTGAACCCGAAAGCCCGCTATATCGGTTAATGCAAACAGTGCAGATCCAGAGCCGTCTCATCAGGATCTGCACTGTTTGAAAGTAATTTTCATATTTTTGAGACCAACAAATACCCCCTGTTTATAAATGGAATAGTCTGAAAATAATTTTGCGATGATTGGATTGGTTGCAAAATTAACATATCGCAGCCCATTCAGTTACTTAGGGGTTAAAGGGTTAAACATAGTTTATTGCATATACGTACAATGGTTGCATATATACTCAAGTGAACAAGTCTTGTCCCCTTTTATAATTTCATATTTTGAGATGAATTGATGGTGTATAATTATAAAATTATACACAAAAAATCGCACGGGATATCCATTTGCGATGCCCGGGTTTCATTGAATTAATTCACCTGTAACGGCACGTGCGCCACGAAATTGACGTTTTATCGTTTTGGCATGTACGAGGTGCTCGTGTATTAGACCACTGCCAAGCAATATAGTCCAATCGTATTCACTTCGATATTATTATCCATGACGAAGCATACAAGTCTGCCAAGTAAGAAAAACACGAACAAATCTCTAGGAGAATACGCGATGTAGGCAGCATTGCAGCTTGATTATAACTTGATTATAACTTGATTAACGTTAGGAGAAAATTTAAAAGAACGCGCAATATGCATGTTGGATGGTGGGGCCCGACAAATGGATGTCGCACGTTAATTTGGAGTCCATCCGAAGACAATTCGACGATTGAGGGTGAAATTCCGGCGAACAGGCTCCGTCAAACGCTTGCCACACAGCGGGAGACCGCGTGTGACACGTCAAAGTCAGTACATACGAACTTCACACTTGCGTAACAGGGTGGAAAATGCTGCGTCGACGTCGAGAAGGATTTTAGGGACAGCCGATCGTCACGTTAGGAGAGCCACCATCAAAAACCGGATGAGGGATATTGGCGTCAGAGCGCGGAGACCATACGTTGTGCCTATCCTATCACGACGGAATCGGAACAATCGCCTTGTTTCGGCCGGAAATCATCTGCGATGGACTCGGAGAGACTGTTCTCCGACGAATGCAGATTCAACTTGTTAACACACGACGGTAGGACGCGCGTATATCGACGCAAGAACGAACGTTACGCCAATTGTTGTGTGCTAGAGAAAGACAGGTACGGCGGTGGATCGAAGATGTTTTGGGGATGCATAAGGTTTCACCAAAAGACGCGTTTGAAGGAAATTGAAGGAAATTTGAACGCAGTCAAATACAGAGATCTTGTACTGGCGCCGGTTGTTGTTCCGTTGTTTGACGTTAACCGTAACATGATGTTTCAGCAAGACAATGCCACAAGCCACACTGCTAACGCTACTACACAGTTATTGGAGAGACATAATGTGAATGTTCTTCAATGGCCAGCGAGAAGTCCGGATCTAAATCCTATCGAGCATCTATGGGACAACGTCGAACGTAAATTACGTCAAAGTCCACATCAGCCGAGAAACGTCAACGAACTTCAAGCGGCCGTTTTGAATGAGTAGGCCAACATTCCGCAAGGAACAATTCGTGACCTTATCGACTCTATGAGGAGACGGTGCAACGCAGTGATTCGGGCTAATGGGGGACATACACGGTACTGACTTCTGTGAATTTGGGATTTCGACGTGTTCATTTGCATAACTGATATGGTATACACACGATTTTCATAGGATAATGAATTTCATACCATTACATTCGTTAATGAATACATTTCATATTAAAGTTGTGTTTTCTTTGTTTTCACCCACGATAAACCTACAAGCCGCAATCTAGTAGAGGGGACAATACTTTTTCACTTGAGTATACGTAAAAATGCTAACGGAGATTACAATTTATTGTCTGTATTTATTTTTTGATGTGCAATGATCATACTTTAAAATCTGTCGAAAATATTATATTTTAGGTGACACATTTAATTAGTATAAATAGTTAAAACATATCATGCCTCATTTGCGTATGAAAATAGCCCGATACCACCGCGCGTCACTATCAGTAAAATAAATATTACTAACTGATTATATCTATATAGCGGGCACTAGTATTTTTTATAACTGGTGGAATAGTGACACAATAACACATACTTAATTTCTATATATATATAGAGAGAGAACAGTTTTTGCCTACTGTGTGGGCATGTAATAATAGTAGTTTTTCCGAGGAAATATCGGCGTAATGTATGTGCCGTGTCGTTGGTGGTGCGTTTACACATCGTACATACTGTACCTGATCTAGATCTACAGGGAGTCACTACGGGCGCCAGCTGTCAAACTGTTACACGACTCCTAATGCATATACACGTTCGTCTAACTGTATAACAGTCTGATCAGGATCTGCACTGTTCGCAATTCCATCATTGAAACACCCGCCAAGTTTCTCGCAAGCAATAGAGGCCATTATCAGGCGACAGGAGTGTGATATTTGTTTGATCAGGGGCTACACTGGGCGCAAATCTCATAAGCCCCATTTCTCCAGCCACACCCACATATGAGTAAAACTACTATATTACTTTACGAAGGCTGCCGAAATCACTAATGCTACCCATATTAAACATACATTAACCAATCATATGGTCCGGTAATACGTGGGTATGTGTTGAAAGCCTTCATAAAGCTGTATGACAAAGGACGATACATTGTTTTCTCAATATTGCTCAATAACGCGGCAAAACATATGCTGTATATATACAAACTGAATCCATAAATCGAATATTAATGATATCCAATTACGCGAAAAACGCCAATATCGCCAACAACGTGTTTCAGGGCATACGTGGCTGTGACTGGGGAAATGTGGCTTATAGGATTTATGACCCATTTAGCTCCTGATCAAATAGCACACTCCTGTAGCCGGATAATGCGCTATATTGATTATTAGAGGTATGGCGCGAGCTTCATTTGTGGAATGGCGAACAGTGCAGATCCTAATCAGACTGTGCGGATGATGCACAGTTAGATCTGGATCTACACTGGTCGCAAAACACGCAATCCACATTTTTGCAGTAACTGCCACATAGATGAAAACTATATTTTAGAAAAACGTATCTTTTAAACTACATACCTATGTTGGCTTGCTTTTTGGGTCTTTTATTTGCCAATTGCGCAACTATATATTCGGCGACCATCTACATTACTTCGTGTATGGAAAGTTATACCACTTCACTACGCCGATAGTGTTCAAAAGCACCGAATGTACAGGTTGGTTAGTGTCGATACACACATTTCTCACACAGGTGTTTGATGGTCATTATTTTGGTGCCATGTGGATATGTTGGTGGATTTTAGTTGATTTCGTTGGTTTTGGGTAATTTACATAGTTTTGTGCAACTGATAATGCTGAATTATCACACACGACAGAAATCAATTATCTACAAATTCACCGTTCCAAACTTTCGGACCACTTCTATACTGTAAACACACCCAAAAGACCATATAAATGACATACGATAATAAGTTGCTGGAGGTCAATCGATGAGCCCAAATATAGGTAGATCAGGTGTGTTATCGTATCATAACCTCGTTTTCGTGTATAATAACAACATGATAGAGTCCTCGTGCATGCATGTCAATATAATAGTGTATTTTAATGCGCAAAATAGACATGCAATGTGGCTCAGTTGTATCGAAACGGGAGAATATCCATACGTTTGCAAAACTTTTGTTCATTTTATCAGGTCGAGAGTTCGAACCTCACAAAACGCATTACTTTTGTCGATATCATTCTGTTCTTTTTACGACTGGTTGCTGGGAAAGTGAATATTAAGTGAAATGGCGAGGGTTATAACTATTGCTGTATGACCGCAATGTGACATGGTCGGCTATCGCGTGCGCACGCAAAACCCTATCCCGTGCGCACGCAAAACATATTGCGTGCGCACGCGAGAGTAAAAAATATTCCATGTCCCCTCTGTGCCACCGTATAAATTGGAGGGCAAAATGTAAAATTTTACGGCGACGTTAGACAATTTGAATCGTATTTTTCCGACGTCGTTTACCGCTTTTCATGACGTTGTCATTAAGCCCGGTTTTCGCATGGCGCAGCCCATATATAGAGATATACAGGTGAAAGCCGAAATACATATATGAGCCGTGCCATGCGAAAACCGTCCTTAATGACAACATTTTCAGTTGTTTTTTTTTTCATTTAATATTTTATTCTCTTTGTTACATGTACATGTACAAATACAATGATATGATTATACATACAGTTCATTAAACATAGTACAGCTGTTCTGCCAGTTCAACAAAAACATGAATACATCATAGTCTGTATAATTAACCTAAGAATACATGTCTACATGTAACATTGAGTTTTTAAACTAAAATATAGGAGTTTATATAGGGCATATGGGCTATGAGATTGGTATAGGTCGGAGAAGAAAATGTCCAAAAGTGGGGGACGGGTGTCAAATAAATTGTCCGGGCTCATATATTTACATTCGTTGGTTCTTATATCAAATGATTGTGTCTACGTATTTTGTTCTATAAAGTCACTCCATTTTGAATGAAAAGTATCTAGGTTTTTCTTAATAGTTTTTACTTTTTCGCATATTCCGAATTGTACATCTTTTAAAAGCCATATACCTCCAAAATTATCAATGTATCCCAATTATTTTTCATTTTAGAAGTATTTTTATGACGCGTGGTAAAAACTTATATGACGTTTTAGATCAATGACGTTAAAATTACGACGTTTTTATCAACGACGTATACAAGGGGTGTTGATAAAATACCCGGACAAGTCCTATAGATTTGTCATCTTTTATCGCATGTCAACCAAATTTGGATATCTCGTAGCCTTTCCAAGTGTTTCCCATTAGGCCAAGACAAAGTGTGAAAATAATGTTTATTGCAGTTGCTATTAATGTAACGTCATGTTTTGGATTGCGGCCCAAGTAACGTAATTCCGTATGAATAATTTTCAAATAAGTAAGAGTGTTGACGTTTCCGTTGTTTGCTGCTGTCTGAAATAATTTTGGGGAATAATAGCGACATTATTTAACATTTCGTATGCGACGAAATATTTTAATGTAGGAAGTAGGCCGCTTATAACATTAATTTTGTAACAAAACACGACGTCGGGCAGATTTGCTAGCTTGATACCTTATAATTGTCGCCGTGTGTCTTTCTTGAGGATCGCATGACCGTCGCCTGATTCAGATATACATTATTATGCAGTCAGGTGATAATCTGATGATTTGATACTACAAATCGTGCAAAAAGCAAGTTTATGACCATCAAATTTCCAATTAATTTCAAGACTTTTCGAAAACTCCACCGACCTCACTGTGCGTTTTGTGCATTATGCATTGCTTATACACAACACATCAAGAAGCTGCATTGAAATCACTGATCTATTAGAGAGATTTAGATGCATTTGTTTTGCCAAAGTCAATACAAACCCTGGATATATATGTCATTATATAGATGCGGGTCTACCTCCGTTTATGATAAAATGAGTGGCATTAAATGGCACATCATTCACTAAGTACTGAATAGAATTGTTCAAAAGTGTCTCAATTTACCAAGATAATAGATGGTAATATCGTTGGCATACACTAGGTTGTTCATATTTAAGATTATTTAGGATTCAAGGTGCAGTGTAAGCGAAGACTTCGCTGATATGTAGCCAGTTAAATTATGTGTTCACCATTTTAAATTCATAAGGATAACCGACGAAAAAGAGTGACAATGTCAAAGAACGACAGTTAGGCGACAATGCACAGCGCCTGAAGCATTTTTAAGTAATTGATGCTGCGATCAACTCGTGCAAGTATCCTTGCTATAATATTTTGTCACGATACCATGGCCATAACGTCAAACATGTATTCACGTTCTATGACGTCACAAGTACGTGACGTCAAGTCATGACGTCATAATATAAATTTTCCATTTTCTGTTCACCCTTAATGTTAACTGACACCAGTAAACGTAAATGAGAGGTAAAATGTGACGCTGCAAACGTCGTTTTTCCGACGTCGTTTACCGCTTTTGACGGGATACAGAGAATAGTAGGTTAGTGCCGTGAATGGGAAAAAATATCTGGCAAGGCGTAGGAAACGGGATGGCCGAGGCTCTGCCGAGCACATACCGTTTCTGAGCCGCGCCAGATATTTTCCCCATTCACTGCACTAACCTACTATTCTATGTATCCCGTCAACTCCTACTAATGGCTTTAAAATGCAAACAAAATAATCCCAGCCACCGCACATATTCATACGCGGTGATTAGGTCGTATTTACAGGATATCAAAAATGTTTCACGGCACCGTGTTTCACGGCACATATGCACCGTGTTGACGGTATAAATATACTTGTGACTTGTGGCCATGGTGCCATTGAAAGCGACAAGGCTGTTCATATTGTTTTGATAATTCTCGACAATGCTTTGCTAAATACTTTGAATATACAACATTAAAGATACTGTGTCTCATCAGATATCCGTCTAAAGTGATGAAACAGATTAGCAAATAAAAACGATTTAAGTTTAGATTTATACCGTATTTATAAACCTAAATGCCCTAATGTTTTGGTGAAAATAAATATTTATAATGCTTAAAAAAAACATTAAAAGTGTTGAGTCGACAAAAGGAATGCAAGGTTAGAGAAAATTATAAAAACATGTGTATTTTGAGATATTTCCTATGGTAAAATTATAAATTTATGTTGATATCACGGTACTTTCCTATAAGTATATGGGTATATCTATAGACCGCCTTTCAGCGAATGACATGTCAAACATTGTCCAGCTACGAAAGGGGCAGCCATAAATCAATGTTGCATAGAAAATTAGAGCTAAATTTCAATTTAAGAATTATAATTTGTCGCAGATTATTTTTTTTGTGACCCCTTATTAGCCACATTCATTTGTGACCCCTCATTAGCATTTTCGTGTTTGGTGCCAAAACATGGTAGAATCTGCATATTTTGTACCCCTTTTTTTCTCAACATCTTTTAGTATTGTACTCAGACTGCGTGCCATTCGTGCACCATATCCTCCAAGCTATAATAGCAGTTTTCCAAGGAATTGTAAAATGTGACAGCTACTGGGTTTTCGGTTCCGCACGTATGCGATTTCACTTTTAGACGAAATAAGGCCGTCTGTAGTAATAACATAATGAGCAGAGTTTGTGTTTTTCAAATTGCAAGGCTCTCGTACACGATTTCTGTTATTTGAATAGGTTTACTCAAAGTTATGATAATAAATCTTACCTGAATCGGGTCGATCCGCCATTGTTTTTCGTGCCCCTGCTTAGCAAAATGTCACGTGGTACCCGCACCGTGAACTCACTACCTACGAAATTGACATCCGCCACTTTAACCCCTGGACTGTTGTCTAATTGCAAATCAGTATTGAAAAGGAATACGGCACGGGTATATTTACCTGTCTCACCAACTGTTGAATTCCGATAAAGTGGTAAGGGCAAAGGTCACAGGAGATTCCATGTTGAACCGTAATAGGTAAAGTAGGTGTGTTAAAAATGAAAACCCGACATTAGCATGACGATTTAGCATGCATGTCACCAATGTTGGCCCGAAATATATTCAAGCAACGTTCAGGAATATTCTGAATCAAGTTGTCACTTTTGTTGTTACGTATTTGCTGAAAATGAAAATAGTAAGCACAGGCACTCGAATCGATTATGTATCACACCAACATACGTCAAGTGGTCATTGAAAATACATTCATGAGCAAGTCAATATTAATCGACAACTATGCACCTGTGTTTCATTATCTAATTTTAGAACATACAATCATTGTTATACGTACGTGCACCTATATCAACCTGTGACCAATACTTACATTTCGTATCTGATGCATGTAGTGTAGTGGTAACAATTTTTTGTTTTGTTTAATTAATCCACGTTGAGGGTTGTGGGTTCTGTGCTGTATTTCTTTTATTGAATTATGTCCCTCACTTCATACTCTCAGATAGAAATCTGCCGTCGTTAATAGGTTAATGATTCTAAAATGTTGCCAAAGCAGGTTTTTTATGAGAATTATCGAAGAAAATAAATAAACAGCGGTCGACAAAATTTAATTCAGCATTAACCTCCTTACAACAGCCACCTCTCTACAACAGCCAGTTTTGCATCTTCCCATGGGTGTCTGTTGTAGAGAGGTTGTACTGTATTATATAAACATGAACTATGCATTTCCCACAATGTTGACTTGAACATGAATTTTCGGTTTTCTATTTCGTGTCGGCTAGATCTCGCTTGATAATACATATGTATTATATCCGCCGATGCACTGATTTCTAAATAAAATCTGCATTTTTTTCTTATTTCTCGTCAAAAGTGTACGAACGGTTCAACTGAGTGGTAACAACATACACTTTGGGTCTATGTGGTGGTGAAGGCACCCCTACCTTCGCCGAACTAATCGAATGAATCTTCCGACGCCCCTGATCATTACTACCATAGTCTTCTGTCTTAGGTACCTAGCTCTGCATTGGCGAAATACACACGGATAGATAACAATATATAACTTCAGGCATTTATGCTGATACAGTATGGAACGCCAAATCGACAATTAACTCAAATAAGTATTGCTAGCTGTAAATAATTAAAGCTGGCATTAAATATTTAGAGATAGCTCCAAATAATTTGAATAGCTCTCTAAATCATTTGGAGCTAGCTCTACTGAAATATTTAATGCTAGCTCCAATTATTTAACCATTTAATTATTCTAATTATAAATTATTATAATTATCTAATTATTTGGCCCTGTGAACTTGGGCGCACAACGAGGGACCGTGATTGCTAAATACTAACCAAAATGTACCAACAATATGTAATTCAGAGATGACGAATTTCGGGGACGAATTTCAATTGGGCTGAGAAGTATGTCACGGTTCGTAACTCACTGTGGAGAGAAGGTGTATAGTCCTTCCCGGTTAGCTCAGTCGGTTAAAGCGATGATATGGTAACCCACAAGTCCTCGGTTCGAGTCCGACCCGATGCGCATCTTTCTCACCGTGCGACTCATACGTACGGAACCCCGCAGGGGACGTATAATTATTTTTTTATATCGTGGGAACGAATTGTTAATTCAAGGGAACGAATTGTTAAATTGAGAAAACGAATTGTCATTTCGAGCGAATCACACATGTATAAGCGAGCGTATAATTGTGACACTTTTCAACCAGTTCTAAAAATTACGAGTGCCCGCTATACAGATACATGTATAATAATTTAGTAATATTTATTTTAATGATAGTGAGTCGCGGTGGTATCGTGCTATTTTCATATGCAAACGAGTCATTATATTTTGTAATTATTTATACTAATTAAAATTAAATGCGCCACCTGAACAAATAATATTGTCGACAGAGTATAAAGTATGATCATTGCACATCAAAAAATAAATACAGAAAATAAATAGTAACATTTTAAGGAAACACGGTTATCACCCATGATATCAATGTGGAACTTTATATCTGATATAAAATGTATAATAGTGTCAATCAATACGTGGGGTAATGGTGAATGAATGTTTATTTTGCCAGAAAATGTCTCAGATGTTATTTCGAATATGAAGAGTGGGCATGTACCTTTAACCCTTCCACCCCTAAGTAACTGGAATGAATTGGGATAATGGGTTAATTTTCCGACCAATCAAATCATTATAAAATGATTTTCAGACTAGTCCATTTATACAAAGGGTGTGTGTTTCTTTTTCTAATTAATATGAATAGTAGTTGCAAAACGTGCAGATCATGAAGAGACGGCTCGTCACGAGCCGCCTCATCTGGATCTACACTTTTTGCCAATACCATTATGTATAGGCCTGTGGTGCTGAACGGAGTAATGTCCTTTAGTTCAGCTTGTGGTAAGCCCCATGTGGACGATAATGTATATAACATTACGTACAGTACGATAACCAGTGGGTGGGGTAACGAGATGTTTTCAACAGGGATTTTAGGTCACATGTCCAAGTATTTCACCTTTACGGTATGTTTGGTACACATGCAGACACTAAGTACCATATACATGTACATGCTGATCATATACACGCCTACTGTCTGTTCCACGATTTGCTGCCGACGAACTTATTGGCTATTACACACATCAAATCTAAAAAATATTTAAATGTCAGTATTTTTACATCAATAATAAAAAGTCACTCTCCCTAATTTGGATGAAATTCCATCAAATAAGGATTTTATTGCGAAGAGATTTTCCTATGGGAATTTAACATGGGGATAAAAATAGATTTTCCCCCAAAAGAAAACGAACATTTGTGGACCTATTTTCAAAATCTAACTTGTTTTCTTAGTTACATTATTTCCTATCTTTCTCGCCAGGTTTCGAACTCAATTTCCATTTTCTTTCGTTTTTTGACCCTCCTCGTCACTCTGGAACCCGACACAATCATTGGATGACTATTCGTCAAATGTGGCTGTGACTGGAGAAACGGGGCTTATGGGATTTTTGACCAGTTTAGCACCTGGTCAAATTCCACACTCTTAGGGCCCGTTTCTGTAAACTTTGTATGATAACATTGTTCGTACGAATATTTCTATGAAGTTGCTTATCGCATCAACGCGTTTCTCTAATGCTACCATTTTGTATACCTACGTGTTCATGTCATTAACCCTTTCAACCCTAAGGAACTGGAATGGACTGTGATATGCTAATGTTCCGACCAATCCAATGGTCACAAAATGATTTTCAGATTCGTCCATTTATGAAATGGGGGTGTTTTTATTCTAAGAAATATGAAAATTACTTGCAAAAAGTGCAGATCCTGACGAGACGACTCGTTACTTTTTGCATAAACCGATATAGCGGGATTTCGGGTTCAAAGGGCTGGGCTGAATGGAGCACATTCACTAACGAATTAAAAGAATCGGCTGTCAGAACACATGTTATCGTGGATTTCAATTGTGCACTTACGAATTTCTTAGTCGTACGAAGTCACTAGTGAAACAGGCCCCTGTAATCTGGAAATGATATACATTCGATGAAGGCTGTTGCAGTGATGAAATGACGAACAGTGCATATCCTGATCAGACTATGAGGCTGCACATGCTCATCTTTATCTACACGTGACGCACAACCCATTATCCCCATTTCTCCAGTCACAGCAACAAATGTCGCCAGGTTGTCCGGTTGACACCAATGCGGCCCTGTTTCGATCCTCGATCGGGCAGTATTTGAGATGACACCGTGGTCGCGACACCGGCCGAGTGGCTACTATAGTTTTCTCACACATTAAAGATTACCCTTGCTCCACCATATGTGCCAACGATAGCATTTGTAAAATTGCTCTCGCGCATATTTGAAATCCTTGTAAAATCTCCGAGTACTCACGTTTTCTCCCATATTAAAGATTACCCTAACGCCTCATCTGTAACGCAATTTGCAGGGCGACGGAAACATCATAATATTGGTCCGGCGAATCTACTGGGTGCCCCCGCTACACACCAACAGTGTATGTTGTTACCACTCAGTTGAACCGTCTCGCCAAGACGTTTCAACTGAGTGGTAACAACATACACTTTTGATGAGAAATAAGAAAAATTGCAGAAAAATATATTTACGTTCCGTTGCTTTTTATACATGAATTACAAATATGTCAAAAGTATTGATCCGGCAGTGGCCGGACCAGCCGGACCTGTCGGACCTGCTCCGACGCCCCTGAATGTGTACATGTATGTATAAGTGATATTACGCTTGTTTGTAGTCGTTGCAAAATACGTATAGGGTAAGCTTTAAATGTCGCCAAATTTCCCTCTCCACAGGCGCCATGTTGATGGCGATGTCCATCCGTGGCCTGGACAACAAGGAGACCACGTACCTGACTCGGGCCATGACTAACTCGGGAGACGTGCTGTCGTGGCCGCAGGAATGGCAGGGGTCAATCGTGGACAAACACAGTACCGGCGGGGTCGGGGACAAGGTCAGCCTCGTTCTGGCACCCGCACTCGCTGCCTGTGGCGTTAAGGTAAGCAGTCGTAAGTGCAAATTTAGGAACGTCTGGAAATTTCAATTGATGAATTTACATTTATTGAGTATAGGCTGCATATGCAGCCTATGTTTAATATATGTAAATCCAATAAGTATTCACCATAAAACAGTGTTAATGTGAAATTTACAGACTTACAAACATTTTAGTTGTACAAAGTTTAGTGAAACGGGCCCCAGCTGCGTATTTCAATAAGGTAATATATAAGAAAATATATTACTGTTATATGTTATATTTAATGGGGTTTTTGGGACATAATCACCCACTGCTTACAGTGTGCTTAATATTGCGGTGAAGGACAAATGATGTGGACTATGTCCCGGAACATCCATTATAAATGCATATACATGTATATCTATTTTACAGACCACCTAACATATTGAATACTATATAACAAGTACTGTATAGTCCTGAGAAAATGTATATCAACAGTATTACATGGCAGAGATATTCAAGTCACGGGCATGATGTGCAGATTGTTACATGTCATACATTTGTCCGTGACATCGACTGATACAACACATCCATTACCTACGACTGATGTTCACAATCAGGTACTAGTTAATGATATAAATATAATGACGGACCATTGGGTAGACAATACTAGACATACATTAAACCTTAGCTACAATATTTCGCCTACGATATCCATCTAAGGGAGAATATCACAGCGAGGTGGCAATTTTGTTTCTAATTAACCCTTACGACGCTTTTTGTTTCTAATTAACCCTTACGACGCTAAATTTAATTGTGTCGTCTGCTGGAAATGTTTTGTTTTCAATATTTGTCGATAAAAAACCTGCTTTGCCAGCGCATGAGAATCGTCTCCACTGGAGACGATTCTCATGTGCTGTCAAAACTGTTTTTTTGTTTTAAGAATTAAGACAAAAATTAAAAAAAAAGCGTAGTGAGGGTTGAACCATGGACAGATCAGACACGTAACCAATAGCAACACAAGTGCCATTTTTGTTTTCGTGATGAGACGTGTCCCGACTTCCAGAGCTCCGGATAAGCTGCGTATTTGCTTAAGTACCCAATTCAATTTGCCAAAAACCCAAATTGAAATCAGAAGTAGCGAGTATCAAAAAGCAATAAAATGTTTGTGGTACCTATATCATGCTACAGAAAACAATAAGTAGACCGCAAATATAGCATCTTTTTCTTATTTTCCATGAAAACACATCTTTATCGGGGATTGTCAAGGTCATTACCAAGGTCAGGAATGAGCGAGACAAACTGTCTCCCCTATTATCATGTGAACCAAGTATACTTCAATGTTATGACGTTATGGCCAGTATAGCTTGATCTGATGAACGAAAAGTGGTAACAAGCAGTTTAAGTGTAAGGGATAGGCTAGAGTAGATAAGTACACGTAGTCACTTAATCACTTATAATGTACACTATATTGCATGGGGAACACGCAGGAATACACGATACATTGATATGCGAACATCACTGTACGGTGCATGATACTTTTCAATTACAAGGTTGTAAGCCAATCGACTGCTATACTCTAACGCAACTTGAAAGCTATAGACGAATAAACTCAGTATGTGGTATCTCAATGGTCCCGTAGTGGACAATAGTATGAATGCACAAGTGACAATCAAATGACAATCATCTGAGCTACCCCAGTGCTGGCGTATCTCAGTAGATAGTGGTAACCTCTAGTCAACTATATGGCTATAATCTAACTTCAAGTGGATTAATCAATAAATAATATATGAAGTCTTACTACAATCCCTTAGCCATAATATGCCATGATAGGAGTATTACCATACACTATCAAAGTATACATATGTATTGCCTATGCAATGTATTTCCAAAGTATGAATGTCAAAGTCAAAGCCGGATGTGGTTACATCACATGGTAGTCAATAACGTTAATGTTCCGGAAGCTGGTACCGGAAGTAAAGTTTCAAAGGTAGACTGTCGCGAAGAATTATTTCCGGTAGTGGTGGACCAGATGTAAAGTTCCTATGGTATCACTAGACTGTAGCAACCCGGATGTGGTGGACCGGATGTAAAGTATCCATGGTGAATCAATTGGTTGTAATACCGGAAGTGGTAGACCGGATGTAAAGTTCCGATATAATACAAATGGAGATTATCATGTTGGCTAAGACGCCGGGAAAAGTTTCACATGGGTGACATTCAACTCGGTGGTAGTATAATAATATGATATATGTGTATGGCGTTTCACTTCACTAATCTATGGCTGTGACTGTCTGCTGAACGCGATGTAGCTATCACACACTGCTCTATACAGGCCTGTACCTGGAGCTGCTACACACACTGCGCCAGACAGACGTACGGACACTCGGACGACCTGGTACTCTGCACTGACTGGGGTCAGCCCTCAACGAGTGGACCAAAACATCCAATGTGGCTCGTTGGAGCGATCTCGAGAGGCTACAAAATGAAATGAGCCTCCAATTACTGGACAAATACGCACAGATGGACAGACAGGATGCACAACGGACTAAAACGGGAATCGAACAACGGCAAATCACAGCTGAAATAAAATGTTGTAGGTACATACCAAAATTCTCCGTGTCACTGGTGAATAAAATACAGCACTATCCTTCTGCTACCAGAAAATATGTGTCCAAACAACACATTGCGAGACATCGCTTATATACGCACCAGCGAAACCACACACGGAATAATGAATATGCCTAAACCTAATTCGACATCTCAGTATAAATATTACAAAACTATGGCTTTTTCCATTTCACCCGCGGGATATATTTGGCATA
Organism: Conchocele bisecta; assembly: GCA_029237695.1. Lineage (NCBI taxonomy): Eukaryota > Metazoa > Mollusca > Bivalvia > Lucinida > Thyasiridae > Conchocele > Conchocele bisecta. The sequence goes on from CM055265.1 coordinate 220,701,078, forward strand.
AATATATGTTCCCACGCCATAAATTCAACCAAACTCGTGTACAGCCCTCGCGGAATAAATACCATCCAACTTGATATATCCCACACTACCATAAATCTGCACACTCTAGATCTCATAATGCAAAATGGACTCGACTGGTCTGGACATACGAGGGTCGCTATTTGGCCCCGCCAAACCCGTCCATATCGGTACTACGGGCTGTACACTCAAATGAGAGTGTAGCACATACTAAACTCAAATATCGTGGTTATTTACGGAAATATCACGACACAAAGCATCACCAGTATGGGATCTGATATATCCGTGTTGGCCAGTACCAGGCTATGCTGAAACACTAACCCGTGGCATACATAACAGGGCAGACCATGGTATGGTCTGCGCTATATACTGGCTTCACCTACAGAAGGTCCCTTATCTGGTGAACAACTGACAAGCGGACAAAGTCGGCCGCGCACGGATAGTGGACGTCCGTAATACCAAAAGGGGTCTTTTCACTAGCGAATCCAGCACACGCAGTCAAAGAGTCCTCTACCACACACATGCAGAGTCTGTGGCAAATATGGCGTGAAATCAGTAAAACATTGCTCTAAAATGGACGTGTATTTAAATCCGCAAAAAGGACACGCATAAACGTATTTCCCCCAATACAACATAAGCCCCGTTAGTACACGTACATTGTACATGGCAAATGTACATGCTAAATCACAGATATGTAAAAATCACAGGAATGTGAAATCACAGGTATGTGGAATCACAGGTATGTGAAATCAATAATACGCACACCAATACAACACAGTACCACACATCACAAATATGCAATTATACGGAAATCAGGAATGTACAAGAATGCACGTGTCACGCGACAGGGATATAAACTTGGAAAAGTCTATTCCAAGTTTATACCCCGATAAATTCCACAAAACGGCCATTCATTCCTATATTAAATTCCAATAAAGAACAGTGTGTGCCGACTGAGTGGGCGCGTACATTTAACACACATCAGGCATACACAAGGTGTATGATCACGTGGTACTAACAACAACAACAAGTACCGATTCAAAGTACGTATTATTTGATAGTGTCATTATTACGTAACTGATTTTGATGCAATATGGCGTCTTGTTAAGCTGCATTTTGGTGGTCTCTGTATTTTCGCCCAAACGTCTGTCGTTTTTGCGAAGAATCGATGTCCGTGTCTCCGACACGGAAATCGATTCTTCGCAAAAACGATATAATGCAGCTCATGAAGACGCGTTTGCTGCGCCATATTTCATCAAATTCCGTTGCATATTAAACATTTTAAAGAAACTATCAAATAATACTTTGGGCCAAAATTCGTCAGGAGTTCGCATACATGTGCGACACTCGCGCGACATTCACGCAACACAATTGCGATTTTTTTCCACTTGCAACTGTCGCAATTTAGTCACACATTGTCTTAATTATGTTGCAATTTGTTCGCAATGCATTCTCAATTTATTCGCAATTTTGTCGCGCTCCCAGGGGTCCCAGGGGTCCCAGACAGGGGTCCCAGACAGGGGTCCCAGACAGGGGTACCAGACAGGGGTCACAGACAGGGGTCCCAGACAGGGGTCCCAGACAGGGGTCTCAGACAGGGGTCCCAGACAGGGGTCCCAGGGGTCCCAGGACAGTTCGCGTCTGTCACGCGCCCGGAATGTCAGATTTTCATTTTTGTCTCCAATCAATCACAATTTAGTTTCATAGGTCGTCAAACACTCACAAAGTTGTCTCACATTTCTCGCTCTTTCTGACTCACGGAAACTAAATTGAGATGGGTTCGAGACGGGTTCGAGACACCCGCGACGACTCTGTGACTATTTTGAGAGAAAAATTTTTGCGCGAACATGTTCAAAATTCCAGCCGAGAGCGAGGCCCTGCGACTCACGCGAGGAAATTGAGATCCCCTGCGAACGTTTCGAGACATTTTGGAAAGTCCCTCGCGAAATCCGTTCGCAATTTGTCGCCAACAGTTTGCAGTAAGATACTAGCTTTACTGTCACTGGTCTACCAGCACACGCATTCAACCTGATGAAGAGGATCTATTCGGCTTGTTAGTAACTTGCTAGATGTGTCAGAACGTCGACTGTGTAGACGCTGATCAGACTGCGCGGATGCGCCGGCTGATCTGCGTCTACATGGTCGTCAATACAATAATCCCCATTTCTCCAGTCACATCCACATAAAACAGTGATCCCCAAATTTTCGAGCCAGTTATGAACATTATTCTGGGGCGACAAAGGCATTAAGGCGATTTCTAATGCAAATCAAACTTTTGTACCACCCGTTAAATAAATAACGTAGCATACGCTCAACTCATATTTGGGAAAGCGGACCTGCGAATCGCGCATCACAAATGTTCAATCGATTTGTCACGTGATACAACATTCAAGTCACGGGTTGCAGGTGCCCATGATATCAGGGCGCGGGCTGGAACACACGGGCGGCACCCTGGACAAGCTAGAGTCAATATCGGGCTTCACGGTGTCGCAATCTCAGGACCAGATGAGAACCGCCCTCGACACTATCGGCTGCTGCATTGTCGGCCAGACTAGCAATCTGGTACCCGCCGACAAAATCATGTACGCTACCCGTGACGTCACAAGCACTGTCCATAGCAATGGTCTAATTACAGGTGAGGTCACATAGATTCGGTTTTCTCTGCTTTCTACGGTATTGTTATAAGTGTGGCTGTGAGTGGATACACTGGGCTTATGGGCTTTGCGACCAGTGCAGATCCAGATCAGCCTGTGCATCCGCACAGTCTAATCAGGAGCTGCACTCTTCGCCATTCCATCTATGAAACGCCCGTCATGCATCTAGCAAGCAGTATAAATCGTTATCAGACTACACGAATGGGTTTCTGATCAACATTTACACCGGTCACAAAATCCATAGGCATATAAGGTTTGTTGATTTTGTATTGGTTATTGGTGTGGAGTCCTTTTAAGTTGGTGTTTTAAGACGTCTCTTATAATTCTTATTGAATGGCAATTGTACATGCACCTGTATTGTTTTATTGGTATGTATTTTATTATGTACAGTTGATGAGACGTAAATAAACAATTGAATATATTATAAACAGCAAAAGAAATGGCTCTCGAGGGGAAAAATGTACATGCTTTGCACTGGCACCTTGTATGTCCCCATCCGATAGGACTAGGCTAGCACGAAGTTATCTTGCCCAATGACACGCCGAATCGGCCATTCGGAGCAGGTCGAGGTGGGAATCGAACTCGGGGTCTCTTTCGAAGCAAGTCGAACACGCATGGGTAACATTGAAGACGCCGTGTCTCAGATGATATATTGGATAGGATATGCAGTATGTGGTTTCTCGCTTTGTGGACTATAAATAACATATCATATAAAACTTGTGACTTGCAGTGAAAACTTTGATAAACAGAAAATACCTGTTAACCAATCGCAGTGGGAATATTGGTCATGTATGGGAGATGACCACGATAAGTTCTGCTTTCGGTTAAATCCCATTAGTTACCATGTATCATTTATCACTTGTATTGAATGAATAAAATATTGTTTAAAGTAATATTGGTCAGGTGACAGTGGCAATTAGAGGCGACCCACAGGGGGAAGTAAAAGTAATGCTCCGAATAAAGAGGCTTTGCACTAAATGAGTACGACACAAGTGAACATACAATACGTTATAGTGGTGGCCATAACTTGCATATATCCACCAAATGCACCATTTTATTTCATCAAATTCGAAGTAGTATTTTATTCTACAATATAATAATATATGCCGTGATCCACTGGGGAGTCCCAATTGCATTTATTTCAGTCAACTTATACGTACGTGTGTTCGTGAATTCGATATAAATCTACAATTACAGTGATGAAACAGATTAGCAAACAATAATTGTGTTTATTAATGTGTTGCATCACTAAAAAACAAAAGAAGAGTATACCAGCCTGACATGGCTTTGTTTACATGCTTTGTTTATATAAACATTGGTGTATAAATAAACATGGAATTCCTGTAGGTATTTCCCTGTTTATTATGGCGCGTCGCTAGTCATGATCGATATATTGCGATTACAAAACAGTTTCTCATACTGGAGCTGCATGCGTTCGATCCTCACTTTGGCCATACACATACAATTTATTAAAGTAATCATTTAATGGATAAGACGTTATGATAGAATTAAGACACTCCGCTAAACTTCTTAACCACGAACGGACACACGGACGGATGGACACACGGACGGGTGGACACACGGACACACAGTGCAAACGCTATACATGTACATCGATACATGCATCCCGACTCTACAGAGACCGGGGACATACAAATGGAATTTAATGTCATCGTTGAAGTAGAATGTTGATTGAAATTATAAGGAATTATTTACAACATTGTTTTTAAGGATTTATCTTGGATATATTTTTGTAAAGTACAACAATGCAGGCTTCTAACATTCATCCTATTGTTGAACATTTCAGTGGTTATATCAAGATATTTTCGCAAAATAAATGAATTGTATTGTGTATTTCTATAATACGTATACATGCCTGTTATTATTTGGAAACAAATATCAGAGCGAATAAATAAATATCTGTATCTGTAGCGGTGTCGGTTGTTTCAAATGTTTGTAGAACCCCCTACTGTTCACCCACCCCTTGTGTAACGGAGGTTACACTGGGGTGGGTGAACAATAGGGGTTCTTCAGTGTTTTAAAGGGCTAGTATGAATCCTATCTGGGCTGCAGGAAGGCACCAGGTGTTATACAAAGTTCTTGTCTACTAACCTGTCTTATTTTATCTCGAAAATCACGACCCTGCAAATATAGATTGTGAATATCACTTAATTAAGACATTCATAGACGTGTGCTGCACACGGGGTTTGAATAAACAAGTTGATTTGCGTATCTAGACCTCTGTGTTTTGCACGTCTGTGTTTTGCACTTGGCACGATCGTACGCTATATTTGCATCTGTCGGGGTAGATTGTCACGGACGTTGGTGTAAACATATTTTATTTGTATATCAGTTACAAGCATGATAGTGGAGGGGTGCTTTGAACAGAAATGGCTTAAAACGACTTCTGTTCAACCCAAGAGAGCAAAAGCAACGACTATGCTAGATTGATACATCATTCCTTCATGAACATGAATGCGGTGTCGGTCAATCAAATTAGGTGGGACTATGTCACTTTTGGGGTCATTATGTGCAAAGGGGTCAAACGAGTTCAAAAACTTAATTTATATCATATGTACGTGCATATCATACTTGAAATATCAGATAAAGTTATTTAAATTGTTTAGTATTCTTCCTTAGAACATATATGAAACGATTTGGTTTTATGGTGGTTCAAATCGTTGTCTATTTTGCGATTTTCAAGATGACCGCCAGTTATCAACGTTTTGTCTTAAATATATTCAGACTTGATTATTATATGGCGTTCGGCACTTACTTTATGCGCTTACATTAATAGAAGTACGTTTAGGTAACTTATAAAAACAATTCTCCACTGACAAATTCATATAAATACAAGATGGCCGTCAAATATTCACACAGACGTGCAGTAAATGTGTGTGGAATAACAAACATAAATAGCTACACTTTCACGAACTTTTATAGTTCAGATGTTTGCATTTATTTCGGTATTATTGCATGTATTCTTTACAAAAAATAATGAGTCCATGTAATATACTTATTATTTGACCATGTGGGGATATTCAAGATGACCGCTAATTATAGCTTAATTTCTTGGGAGCTGTTGGTCGACAAAATAGTAAAGAAATAGAACATAATTGGAGATCATATTTGTAATATTTTAATGCGAAGCTTGTGTTCCAAACTGTACCGAATGATCTTTCACAACAAACAAAGGTAAATCAAAGATGGCCGCCAACATGGATACAATTATGATACGTCTATATTAAGTAGGGTAGCATATGCTACACCCTAACATCTATGTTTCAGTGTGAATGGTAATTTAACGATGGGTTTAATTCTTGCCGGGGAGCGCGATATCTATGGCTTGGCCCTTATTCGCATGTTTAGCTTTCTTGCAGGCGAGAGATGAATCCGGCTAATCCCGTTATAAGAGTAATGCGATCAGTGCTTATCCTACTACATTTATAGGGAGTGGTGGGGAGGGGGGGGGGGGCTAAGTTACAATAGTGTGGTGAAGACCTGACAGTAGATCCGGTTTGTCTAATGTCAGGGCTGGATAGAGATTGTATTCAAATATTCAGTTACCCGCCCCATCCATGCTGATGACAGTCAAATATCAAGCAGATCCGTGTAAGGAAACAAAAATTATAATACATTTACCCGAGTGTTAATATTTCTAATGCATCAACTATGTGACCCTGACCCTGGGAGGGGGGGGGATCGTGGATTTATCACAGTGCGGGGGCAATACACATGAGATAGTGACTTTTTTGTTATTGATGAAAATTATAAATATTTTTTAGCTCTAATGCGTTTAATAGCCAAAACTCGTCGGCAGGAAAGGAACAGACAGTAAATTGTTCTTAACTTATTACGCAGACAATTTATTTCCTCTCCTGATCCGTAATTATCCGTTTTTAACGGCGTAATAATTACATTAGCCGTGGTACTGGACCATCCCATTTGATCAATTACACACACCATGCACGCGTTCGCCAATCATTACAGTTACCGTTACAGATACACAACCACCAAGATCTTTCCTGTATAAACAAACCAATGACCACACATTTTGCTATTCTCCGCTACTTCCATTTTTTCGTATTGATGTCGTGGAACCTAGGTTTAATTATTGTTACGAAAGGTAAATTCAATCTCATGTGCCCACCTTGGTGGTGGCGCAAAAGCTCAGCGGCTGTAATTGAAACCGCCTCACATGACAAACATTCTCCGACTTATAAAATAATCCCAAAGCATATGCTTGAAACTGATGTAAATGATACATTAACATGCCTATGAAGTAGATTAGTACATCAATCGACACCGCGCATGAATATCTGATGATTTAGTGTAATTAAACTACACCAGACGTACCAGATGGTACCGGTCCCGACTTATAGAGGTCGCCCAAAAATGGCGACCGACAGCCATAGTTAATGCTTCTAAAAATAGATAAATAAAATGGCGATACCTAAAAATAGTAACATACATCGGACGCTTACATTCTGTAAAAAAGTGGACCTGAACAGCCGATGCATTATTATATAAATGATTATTAAATACATGTAATTAAAGTTCAAACTTAATTTTAGATTCGCTGAACGACTGGTGGATATACATGTACTGTCAGTTAAGCTTATATGTAAATATTCTGAGCTGCTCAGCAACCATTTACAGTGGGGTCAGCGTGTAAGTGCACACACGAACGAACACGACAGGTTGGTTCCAACATGTCGTGTTCGTTCGAGTGTGCTCTTACACGCTGACCCCACTGTACGAGAAATCAAAAATAAATGAGGACAATGATAATAGGAGGCCGCTCTAAGCGGGACACAATGGGAAGACAGATGGAAGACTCGGACCTGTGACATACCTCACCCACCTGTTGTCGTACTGTACGCTACGTTTCTATAGCCTATAGAAACCTAGCGAACATTACGAAAACACGTGTGCGGGGTAATGGGAATTTTTTCAATGGGCATTATTTTTTATATCACAGGTCCGAGTCTTCCACGTGTGGTCCAGGATAGGGAAGTTCCATTGTAGCAGATCTGTAGCCGATTTCATCAAAATTGCAAAGTATACTTATATATATTTCCAATACAGACGAACCTGTAACAACACGCTCCTTTGCAATGTGCAATGTATCATCAGTCTCCTGACCAGTTCTAACTTCATTCATGTCGATGCTGCCAATTGGATTCGTCACATTAAGTGGTTTAAACTTACCTTCATTAGCAACTTGAGATCTGGTTTGTACTGCACTCACTTCACATTGACCATCATCACTGGTTTGACAGGACCAAAATTTATCTGGATTACCAGGATCTCTGGCATTTGTGATATTACCTAAAATGAGTTCAAAAACAGGATTCTCCGCACATAGGGCCTCTACATCACCTGTAAAAAATGGTGTGTCTATGTGAATCATTGCTATGGGAAGCTGCCTCACTGTACCGTCTAATAGCATACAGCCCTTGGAATTCCCAGTCAACTGATTTGCTTGTACTAAATCTCTCCGAACTACGACGCCAGAACAATCTGTATCTTAGTACCTATTGACCTTCATTCTATTGACGAAACCATAATGTACTGGTAGATTGTCAACCTTCAAATCTTTGGAAGTACTCTTACAAGCCGCCGTCATTACAGAAAACTCATGCCCGCACTGTAATGTAACTCTACGGTTGCTCACACAACACTCTTCAAACTGACCCAAGTCCTCCTCAATACCACAACTAACAACTGTCTTCACCTCAGTATCTTCATCAGAACGATGATCTGAGCCCATTGAATTCAACCCACTTGTGAAACCAACTCTACCTCTATAACCACCTCTATTATGGTGTCGTGTACCGCGACATCTAGCCTGGTCTTGAGCATGATCTGTCAAACATGCTGCTTTGAAGGAAGGACCACGCCCGAAATTTCCCTTCTTTGGACAATCTTTAATGAAATGGGTATTGGAGGATTTGCAATGGTAACAAATTCGTTCTCTTACCTTTGCATCTGAACTGAACGACTTAGACTGTGATGACTGATCAAAACATTCAAAATTGCCTTTCGAGTCTGGTTTTTGACGGATTGTCTCATTTACACCATGTGCCTCCTGATACTGTTCTGTGAGTTCCGCCATTTCCGTAACTGAACTAATTTTTCTCTCCTTGAGAAATACCTGCAAATTCTTGCTGGATGTCTGCATGAACTGCTCACGGATAATCACATCTCGCAAACCCTCAAAAGATTCGGGTGCCTTAGCCAATTCCATCCAACTTGCCAAGTAATCTGTCAACCTAACAATGAACTGAGGGACGGTTTCACCTACCTCTTGTCTGCTATTCCTAAAGTTCTGTCGAAACCCGTCTTCCGTCAGCTGAAACCTTTTTAACAATGCTTTCTTCAATATATCATAGTCCAATGCATCAGATGGAGATAACCGTGAATACACGTCTAGTGCCTTCCCTTGGACAAGAGCACTTAAATTAGTAGCCCAATCAGTTCTATCCCAACCCGCGTTTTCAACAAACCTCTCAAACCGTTTCAAATATGCATCCATTTTATCTTGCCGTTCATTAAAAGCAGATAATTTGGGCGATTTTGCTTTTACGTGACTAACACCTGAACTGAAACTAACATGGGAGCCATCAATCTTCTTCAGCTTCTCCATCTCTACTTCCATCTGAAGCATTTTAACTTTTGCCTCAGTCTCTTTCTTAGCCAATTCAAACTCATGCTCTCTCTCTTTCGCCTCTTTCTCCAACTTCAACTTATGCATTTCTCTTTCACTAGCCCTTTCCTCTCTATCTAATCTTTCTGCCTCTTTCTTCTCAAAAATACTAACAGTGTCTCTCCCTGTAAGGCTAATGCCTTCCCACAGTCAATTAATTTCTCATAACTAGCCATGTTCCTAAATGTTTTTTTGTTATTGGTCAGACTAAGACTTTAATGTGCATGCACTATGCAAAGCGATTTCCAGATCCTGCCGGGATCGCCATATGTCACAAAATTGTGTAACCGAAATCACACAATTGTGAGACAGGTTCTTTTAATATAGATCTGGTGTGGCTGTACATAGGCATAGACCAATAGTCAAAGTCAATTTACACATTTTTAATCAGTCAATGATAACTATGGCACTATTTATCCAGCAAAACACAAGTTACAGTATCTTCTAAACGTTCCACATACTTAAGTTTCCCTGTGAATGCATAAGTCCTAGGTTGTCACTGAATACACAAATGTTCATAGATGCACAACAAATATTCACCCACATGGTATGTGCACGAGACTAAATAATATGAACTGAGAATCCCAACATTCAAAATGGTACACTAAGGTGTCACACTGGTGTCATGGAGGACAGTAAACCACAAGTACTATGATGTCACAAAGATGTCCACTAAGAAAAATATACCACGAAGATGTCCAATATGGATAATATGTCACTAAGATGCCACGAAGAATTCCACTCAGGATTGCATACCCACAAAGATGTCCACTAAGGACAATATGTCACTAAGATTCACACGTGTTCACTCCACCGACAATCTGTCATAATGGTGATAATACCCCAGTAATGTTAGTCTATCTCATCAATGTTCACATCAGTTCACTCCCAAAGGATACAATATCTCTCATTCACACAAATGACATCGCCTCATGTCATTCTCGGTTATTTCCATCTCTTCAAACCACACTGGTAGTTAGTGGTAATGACCACTTAATTGCAGGTGGCTTATGTTGATGGGGCGATTCCTGGGTGTCCATCCTCTGGGGGATTCCTTTCCATTCCAAGGCACGGGCATTGCCATTCCTGAGCAGCATATGGCGGGTCGAGACTGACATTTCCATAGATGGAAATAACCGAGAATGACATGAGGCGATGTCATTTGTGTGAATGAGAGATATTGTATCCTTTGGGAGTGAACTGATGTGAACATTGATGAGATAGACTAACATTACTGGGGTATTATCACCATTATGACAGATTGTCGGTGGAGTGAACACGTGTGAATCTTAGTGACATATTGTCCTTAGTGGACATCTTTGTGGGTATGCAATCCTGAGTGGAATTCTTCGTGGCATCTTAGTGACATATTATCCATATTGGACATCTTCGTGGTATATTTTTCTTAGTGGACATCTTGTGACATCATAGTACATGTGGTTTACTGTCCTCCATGACACCAGTGTGACACCTTAGTGTACCATTTTGAATGTTGGGATTCTCAGTTCATATTATTTAGTCTCGTGCACATACCATGTGGGTGAATATTTGTTGTGCATCTATGAACATTTGTGTATTCAGTGACAACCTAGGACTCATGCATTCACAGGGAAACTTAGCTATGTGGAACGTTTAGAAGATACTGTAACTTGTGTTTTGCTGGATAAATAGTGCCATAGTTATCATTGACTGATTAAAAATGTGTAAATTGACTTTGACTATTGGTCTATGCCTATGTACAGCCACACCAGATCTATATTAAAAGAACCTGTCTCACAATTGTGTGATTTCGGTTACAAAATTTTGTGACAATCTCTAAGAAGGCGGTGTATATCGGGTTTATTGTGCTGATTCCAGGGTCCATTATCTCTCACAAGGCGGTGTTTTGAGCGGTTATTGTGGTAATTCCAGCGTCCATTATCTCTATGAATGAGGCGTATATGCGGTTTATTGTGCTGATATCAGCGTCCATTATCTCTATGGAGGCAGTGTATATGGGGTGCATAGTGCCGAGTTCAGCGTCTATGATGTCTACGAAGGCTGTGAATATGTATATTGTGCTGATTTCAGCGTTTATTATCTCTATGAAGGCGGGATACAGAGCGTTTAGTGTGCTGATTGTATCGTCCATTGTCTTTCTTAAGGCGGTATATACAAGTGTCATTGTGTTGATTTCATCGTCCGATATGTCTATGAAGACGGGATATAGTTTGGTTTAATGTGCTGATTCAGCGTCCATTATACATGTATAATGATGGTATGGGTGATTTATTATTGTGCTGTGTCAGCGTTCATTATCTCTAAGAAGACGGGGTATGGGTGCGGTTTATTGCGCTGATGCGGTGCATTGAAGGTTTGCGCTGATGTCAGCGTCCATTATCTCTAAGCAGGCGGTACATAGAGCGATTGTTGTGCTGATGCGGTGCATATACAGTAGCGCTTTTCTGCTCCTTACGTATTTGTATATACTAATATCGTATACATATCGTAATCGTATAGTATTGGTATATTTAATGAGCATATCGTATGATCATATAATATTGGTTTGCTTTGTACCGTATCATCGTATAGTACAAACATACTATACAAATATTATACAAACATACGATATCCGTTCGTATATACGATATATCCGTACGGATATGGTATGAATATACCAGAATGCTGATACGGTGCATATAAGGTTTGCGCTGATTTCAGAGTCCATTATCACTAAGCAGGCGGTGCATATAGGGTTTTCTGCGCTGATGCTGTGCATATAGGTTTTATTGCGCTGAGTTCAGCATCCGTTATCTCTAAGCAGCCGGTGGATAAATGGTTTATTATGCTGATGTGGTACATAGAGGGTTTATTGCGCTGATTTCGGCGTATATGGCGTTTATTCTGGTGACTTCAGTGTCCATTATCTCTAAGAAGGCGGTGTATATAGGGTTTATTGTGCGGATTTCAGCGTCCATTATCTCTAAGAAGGCGGTGTATATAGGGTTTATTGTGCGGATTGCAGCGTCCATTATCTCTAAGAAGGCGGTGTGTAGGTTTATTGTGCTGATTTCAGCGTCCATTGTCTCTACGAAGGCGGGTTATGGATGATTTATTGTTGCTCTGTGTCAGCGTTCATTATCTCTAAGAAGGCGGGGTATAGGTTTATTGTGCTGATTTCCGCGTCAATTTTCTCTACGAAGGCGGGGTATGGATGATTTATTATTTTGCTTAGTCAGCGTTCATTATCTCTAAGAATGCGGGGTATGGATGCGGTTTATTGTGCTCTAAGAAGGCGGTGTAGTGGGTTTACTGTGCTGATTTCAGGGTCCATTATCTCCAAGAAGGTGGTGGAGAAGCTGGATGTACTGGTTCTGGACGTGAAGGTGGGGAAGGGCGCCTTCTGCAAGAAAGAGGCCAAAGGCCGCGAACTCGCCACCCTCATGGTGAGGGCAAGACACATTCTACTGGAGAGATGGATCTTATGGGTCTTGTGACCAGTGTGGCTAATGATCAAATCGTGCACTCCTGTAGACTGATAATTATCTATATTGCTTGTTGGTAATCATGACGGGTGATCATTGATGGAATGGCGAGCAGTGAAGATCCTGATCAGACTGTGCGGACGCACACGCTTATCTGCATCTACACTGGCCGCAAAACTCATAAGTCCTATTTTTTCAGTCATTTGCATACGTCGGTTAACACTTTCACCCCTATGTAACTGGAATTGAATAACCAATTCCGCTTTCAGATCATTCAATTAATCAGAAAAGAGGAAAATGTTGAAGACTAAAATGTAAAACATTCACAAGTAGTGCAGATACAGATGAGACCCTTTGTTTTAAGTCGGCTCATCTGAATCCTCACTGTTTGCAAACATTGGGATAGAGCCAAGTGGAGTTGAAAATGTTAAATGCTTTGGGTCTCATATATTCACAGAAAGTGGTGAAACATATTAGTTCAAACTATTTGCACGATATTTCTGAACCCATTTGTACCTATGAGGCCTGAAAAAGTGTCATGTTGAATATTTATCCCGTCAACACAGTGCGTATGTGCCGTGAAACACGGTGCCGTGAAACATTTTTGATATCCCGTCAATACGACCTAATCACTGCGTATGAATATGTGCGGTGACTGGGGTTATTAGTTTTGCATTTTAAAGCAGTTTGTAGGGGTTGTCCTGTTAGCGCAATCGGTAACGAGCGCGCTTCTCACCAATGCGGCCCGGGTTCGATCCTCGGCCGGGGTAGTATGTGAGGTGGTATGGTAGTCGCCAGATCGGACAAGTGGGTTTCTTCCGGGTACTCCGATTCCTTCCACATTAATGACCGCCCTTACCACTTCATCTGTGCCAACGAAAGCATTTGTATAAGTGCTCTCGCGCTTGTTTGGAAACGTTGTAAAATAAATACAGTTTAAACCTACTATCTCTATATTACTGACAAAATATCTAACAAACGCTACTTTGTTTGTGAAATCGATAGTTAATAAACTAATGCAGCTAGTATTAGAATATATTGGTGGAATAGTATTATCAATGTCTATGATACTACGTAGTGGAATAAAACAGAAACTTCTCAAACTTTGACCACATAAACTAGTGCGATTGGTGTATCAACCAATCTGAAGTGCATGAAGCTAAACATCACATATTGAATATACGAGCCATCATCTGAGATAGTTGCGAACAGTAACACATGCAATCTACAATCGTACCGTTCGTAGCAGCGACGGATAGTACGGGAGTAGATTACAAGAGTTACTGTTCGTAACTATATCTATAGATAGAGTGTCTCTGAATATGATAATTTGATAGTTCAGGGTGTAGTAATTGACCCTTTGAACCATAAAGCCCGCTGTAGCGGTTTTTGCAGACCCTAACGAGCCGTCTCCTCAGAATCTGCACTTTTTCAGGAAAAAATCATATTTTTGAGAACAAAACCATCCCTTTTCGTCTGAAAACCATTTTCTGACTTTTGGATTGGCTGGCTGCAAAATTAACTTAGGGGTGAAAGGGTTAACGTACTGTTCATATATGTGCCACTTGTATACACTTGTTCGTATTTATTATTTTCGCCTGTTCATTACTAGGTGACTGTATTATTGTCATACAATATGTACCCCATCGTCATGTCTGTAAATGGCAGCCGGAAGGGTGCGGGCAACTGCTACACGTGAATGTTTGCAACGTCATTGCAATCTGTAACGATGTACCAAGTTTATCTGGCAATGCTAGGAAACGCGTAGGAATTCCTCGGCTCGCCGAGGAATACCTACGTGTTTCCTAACCTTGCCTGATAACAGTTGTTGAGTTAACTTAATCGACTCATCATATAATTATATGTATCACATGAAAACATTGTTATTTTGTGCTGTAACCTATTTCATACAAACATGTAATAACAACTGAGAGCCAATTTGATTCGCTGGCCGCATCACCCTAATTATGTATTCGTATTTTGCGCCAACGGTATGTCAAATGAATTAAATGGAGACGTTCCAAATGACGTCCGTATTGGCGCGACAAAGCAATGATGTTTTTACGATGACGTCATCATATGTGAAACGTCATTATAAGTGTCAGTGACTCTTTAACATTACTGAAAGTGTTCGAATGTGCACCCGTTTGGTAATATGAAGTGTTTACAAAGAACATGAACCAATTATATGGCATAGTATAATAGTTTTCTATTTTCTAGTTTGCTCAGATTAAAACTACATGTATATTTCTTTGTGGAGATTTTTAACTAGATGCGAAAATAGTCAATGGCGTCTGCTGAATGAAACGTATTGGATATCTCCACGTTGGCTGCTCTTTGGAGGATGAAGTCATGTGATAAACAGAATCTCAAACTAGTTTCCATTTTATATGAGATTTATGAAACTCCGCAATGTATGCACCTCGCCAGAGGCTCGGAGCATAAACTGTGCTCGACACACTTCATAAATTTCATATCCAATTTGAACTCGTTTGAGATCCTCTATTTATTTATGTATTTTTAAACTATTTGAAAATGCACTTTCAATCGTGTATTACATAATTACAATGCAAGTAGGGTCGGCAGCGTTTCGCTCGGCATGGTTGGGTTGCCAGCACCACAATATATGCTTAACCCTTACAGCGCTATCTTATTTTGTTGTTGTCTGCTGTTTATTTTCTATTTTCCATTTTTAACATAAAAAACATGCTTTGACATCACTTTAGAATAATTTACAACATGCTTTGACAGCTCTTCAGAATAAATTCCATTGGAAATGATTCTGAAGTGCTGTCAAACCATGTTTTTATTGAGAAATATGGCAAGATATAAAAGCAACAGCAGACGACAATTATTGTGTGTAGCGGTCTAAGCGTTAAGTAGGCATTACCAATAACCACAGCAAAAATTATCATATGTTCAAATAAGCGGGAATATACCTTTTAAATGTATTTATACATTTAAAAGGTATATGCTCGCTTATTTCAACTTTACTATGCTTATATCACTCGACAATTTAGGTAGTATTTGTACCATATTTACTGGGCGTGTACATTGCCAACGTAGGTTGACGTGGGGAAAGAGTGTGGTATGCGCACATTGGCCCTCCTCACAACAATGGACTCGCCCCTCGGCCGGATGATCGGCAACTCCCTCGAGGTGGCCGAGTCTATCGCGTGTCTCCACGGCGACTGCGCAGGCGCCGAGGACGTCGTTGATCTGACTGTCAGGTTAGGTACGTATTATGAAGTTGGAAAATGCGACAAATGTAGACCCAGACCAGCCTGCGCATCCGCAGCTGATCAGGGTCTGCACTGTTCGCCATACAGATGCACATACCCCACCTCAAACCATACTCTGGAGTGTGTACCGGGGCTACATGTCCACTCAGTATGCACAAACGTTCTTCATATCAGAGACATCATCCGATACATTTTCTGGCAAAATAAACATTCATTCACCATTACCCCGCGTATTGATTGGCATTATTATACATTTTATATCAGACGTAACTTTTCACACTGATATCAGGGGCGATAACCGTGTTTCCTTAAAATATTAACGTACATTACTATTGAAACTCTGTATTTATTTTTTTGTGTTCAATTATCATACTTTATAATCTGTCAAAAATATTGTTTTTTCAGGTGACGCATGTAATTAGTGTAAATAATTAAATAATACCATGCCTCATTTGCTTATGAAAATAGCCTGATGCCAACGCGCGTCACTATAGTAAAATGAATATTATTTAATGAGTATACCTGTATAGCGGCGACTCGTAATCTTTAGAACTGGAGGAATGGTGATACAATTATACACTTATTTATTTCCGAATAGTTTGTGCCTACTGACTGGGCATGTACCTTTAAAAGAATTAGACACGGTATGGACATGGCGGTGGGATAAATCACTTTGAGCAGGTTGTCCTGATGTACGATCGTGGATTATCTCCCCGATAAAATAGATCTGCTGTACGAAGCCTTATAAGGGACATGAGAAGAGAAAAAAATGTTCTGACAAATTTGATTATTTCGTTAGAACGCATTCGAATTCGTTCTAACGCATTCGAATTCGTTCTAACGATTTAAATTATTTCGTTCTAACGAATTCGAATTCGTTCTAACGATTTAAATTATTTCGTTCTAACGAATTCGAATTCGTTCTAACGATTTCAATTATTTCGTTCTAACGAATTCGAATTCGTTCTAACGCATTGCAATTCGTTCTAACGCATTGCAATTCGTTCTAACGCATTCAATTATTGCGTTCTAACGCATTCAAATTCGTTCTAACGATTTCAATTATTTCGTTCTAACGAATTCGAATTCGTTGTAACGCATTGCAATTCGTTCTAACGCATTGCAATTCGTTCTAACGCATTCAATTATTGCGTTCTAGCGCATTCAAATTCGTTCTAACGATTTCAATTATTTCGTTCTAACGAATTGCAATTCGTTCTAACGCATTCAATTATTGCGTTATAATGCATTCAAATTCGTTCTAAGAGTCACTGACAGAAGATAACATATACACTTACTGTCTGCCAGTGATTCATGAAAGCGTGCCCAAATAAACAATTCAAAAACAATATTGTTTTCGATAACATTAAATTAAAGGAAAATTTTAAAATGAGCCTCCTTTTTATTTCGTGAAATTTTGTCAAATATTGATTTTATTGCGAAAAAACAATTTCCCCATGTTAAATCCCTATAGACATTTTCACAGAGTGAAGATGTCTATGGGGATTTAACATGGGGAAATTTTTATAATTTCAGAAATACTGAACCGATTTTCAAAATGTGACTTTTGTTTTCTTAGATCATTTCCAAGCTATCTAGCCAGGTTTCGGAGTCAATTTCTTTTTTTTTTCTTTTTCTGACTCCTCCCACAGCTCCCCCACCACCTTTTCCCCCATGTTAAATTCCCATAGACAAATCTGTTTTTCGTAATAAAATCAATATTTGACCAAATTTCACGAAATAAAAAGAAGGTTCATTCTTAAATTTTGATTTAATATAATATTATCGAAACAAATATTGTTTTTGCATTGTTTATATAGTCGTAAAATTTGGGCAGATTTCGTGAAACAGACAGTAGCCAAATGTTCAGTGGGACCCGCTGTCTTAGCAATAAATCCAGCACACACAGTATATGCTTTTGACTGTTGAAATGGGACTTATGTATGTTGCAACCAGTGTAGATCCAGATCAGCATGTGCATCCGCACAGTATGATCAGGATCGGCACTGTTCACCATTCTATCCATCACTGAAAGGTCATGCTTCCAACAAGCAATACATATCGTTATTAGTCTACATGATTTTACTATTTTATCAGGAGCTACACTGCTCGCAAAACCCATAAGCCCCATTTCTCCCGTAACAGCCACAAGTACTGTACAGTAGAACCTCTCTAAACAGGACACGCAGGTCGTCTTTGTGTCCGTAAGTTTACTGATGTCATTGTTATCTATCTTTGATAATAACACCTGTTCAAGTTCGCAAAGCACACCCACATGCTTTCGCAAGGTTATATGTCTGGTTTAAAGTGGAACCTATCTAAACCGGACACCATGGGGACCTCCCAGGGTGTCCGTTTTTGAGAGGCTCCACTGTATCAATATTTGTAACACTAACTGTCTATCACCTGCAGGCGGCGAGCTCCTCCATAACTGCGGTAAGGCCGCGAACCTCGCAGAGGCGAGTCAAATGATCCGTGACTCGCTGCACGATGGGAGCGCCATCGCCAAATTCTGCGCCATGTTGAAGTCTCAGGGCGTGTCGTCGGAACTAGCAGATAAACTGTGCGCCAAGGGCACAGACGTTATGACGGTTCTTCCGAGGGCGAAACATGTAACGGACATCAAATCGCAGGGAACAGGTTTGTACGAGATATAATTGCGAACGGTAACTCTTGCAATCTACTCCCATTGCAATAGTTACCGTTCACAACTATACGAGATATTGAATGTATGTTAGACAACGAAAGTGTAGCTACTCAGATATATATATTTTTTTCTAATAAATGAAATGGAAACCGGTGGGGTTGCTACACTACTGGCTGCGCTAATCATGTCAATAATTGCCAGGTTCCTTATCCCAGAATGCTTGAATATTGAAATCAAGCAGCTTGATTGGCTGAGCCTGGACTGTGATACAGCTCAGGCTCAGCCGTTAACATTGCTTGAATATGGGTTGGTGTTGTCGGTGTTCAGAAACGTTGATAATTCATGCAAGATAAGGCATGCGGTTGTGTAAAATAAATGGGTAAGAATGAACTTTCAAGCTTAACCCTTACACTGCCGAATTAAATGTTGTCGTTTGCTGTTTATTTTTTATTTTTCATTTTTCTCATCAAAAACATGGTTCTGACAGCATTTTAGAATCATTTCCAGTGGAAATGATTCTAAAGTGCTGTCAAACCATGTCTTTATTGAGAAATAAGGCAAAATATAAAGTATCAGCAGACGACAATTATCGTGCTAAGCAGTCTAAGGGTTAAGTGTAATATGTGCATTTATCACATGAAAACCTTGTTATGACGTGCTGTAGTCCATTTCATAAATGTGATATGACACACGTGTAATAACACCTGCAGCGAATTTGATTGGCTAGCCGCGTCACCCTAATTATATGTTCGTATTATGCGCTAACGAATAAAACGAAGACGTTCAAAATGACGTCCTAATAGCGCGAAAAAGCAACGTCGTTTTAACCTTAATGTCATCCTATTTTCAAAGTCGTTAGAAGCCAAGGTGTGGGATCATGTGGTTTCCGAACCCGATTTTCCGACGTGACATAATCTGTGATGTAAGTTTTACAGTAGATTTTCTTTATTTAAACTCTTCCTAACAAACAGACGGATTTTGATGATATGTGGCGCATCAAATACGATGACATAATTGTTTTATGGGGGGCTCGGAAAGTTATTTACACTAACTTATAACTTTCACAAAGAATCGAGTACTGTTTATTTCTTACATTCACGTGCTCTAGTTTGTATGTACATTTACGTTAAGTTAACCGATTCTTCGTCAAAACGACAAAATTATTAGATTAAAGCCGCCAATACAATAATTGGTTACGTGTACCGCATTTGCTGCAGTATATTTCATAAAAAAAAGTATGTCATTCGATTAGAAAGCTATTAAAGGAAATATACTGTAAACACATATAAAAAACATGAAGACACGCCGTTCGGAAACACGAGATCCCACACCTTTGAAGCGTCGGTGACTCAATAAAGTCACTATACTTGTTAAAATGTGCTCCCGTTTGGTAATACGAAGAGCTTACAGTACGGGAACCTATACTATTGCATATTTATAATATATTTGTTGCTAGTATTAAAAGTATTTTTCTCGGTGGAGACTTTCAACTTGATGCAAAAATAGTCAACGGCATCTTCACCGGATATCTC
>CM055265.1:220721843-220866843 GCA_029237695.1 Conchocele bisecta
CAACAGTCAAAAGCATATACTGTGTGTGCTGGATTTATTGCTAAGACAGCGGG
This sequence comes from Conchocele bisecta, assembly GCA_029237695.1. Taxonomy (NCBI): domain Eukaryota; kingdom Metazoa; phylum Mollusca; class Bivalvia; order Lucinida; family Thyasiridae; genus Conchocele; species Conchocele bisecta. The sequence continues at coordinate 220,721,897 of CM055265.1, forward strand.
TCCCACTGAACATTTGGCTACTGTCTGTTTCACGAAATCTGCCCAAATTTTACGACTATATAAACAATGCAAAAACAATATAGTCCCATTTCAGCAGTCAAAAGCATATACTATTCTGATGGACAGCACATCTATTTTATCGGGGAGATAATCCGCGATTGTACATCAGGACAACCTGCTCGAAGTGATTTATCCCACCGCCATGTCCATACCGTGTCTGATTCTTTTAAAGGTACATGCCCAGTTAGTAGGCACAAACTATTCGGAAATAAATAAGTGTATAATTGTGTCACTATTCCTCCAGTTGTAAAGATTACGAGTATTTATTTTACTGTAGTGACGCGCGTTGGCATCAGGCTATTTTCATATGCAAATGAGGCATGGTATTATTTAATTATTTATACTAATTACATGCGTCACCTGAACAAATAATATTTTTCACATATTATAAAGTATGATAATTGCACATAAAAAAATAAATACAGAGTTTCAATAGTAATGTACGTTAACATTTTAAGGAAACACGGTTATCGCCCCTGATATCAGTGTGGAAAGTTACGTCTGATATAAAATGTATAATAATGCCAATCAATACGCGGGGTAATGGTGAATGAATGTTTATTTTGCCAGAAAATGTATCAGATGATGTCTCTGATATGAAGAACATTTGTGCCTACTGAGTGGACATGTAGCCCCGGTACACACTCCAGAGTATGGTTTAAGGTGGGGTATGTACATCTGTATGGCGAACAGTGCAGACCATGATCAGCTGCGGATGCGCAGGCTGGTTTGGGTCTACACTGGTCGCATTTCCCAACTTCATGACACGTACCTAACCTGACAGTTAGTTCAACGACGTCCTCGGCGCCTGCGCAGTCGCCGTGGAGACACGCGATAGACTCGGCCACCTCCAGGGAGTTGCCGATCATCCGGCCGAGGGGCGAGTCCATTCTTGTGAGGAGGGCCAATGTGCGCATACCACACTCTTTCCCCACGTCAACCTACGTTGGCAATTTGTACACGCCCAGTAAATATGATACAAATACTACCTAAATTGTCGAGTGATATAAGCACAGTAAAGTTGAAATAAGCGAGCATATACCTTTTAAATGTATAAATACATTTAAAAGGTATATTCCCGCTTATTTGAACATATGAGCATTTTTGTTGTGGTTATTAGTAATGCCTATTTAACGCTTAGATCGCTACACACAATAATTGTCGTCTGCTGTTGCTTTTATATCTTGCCTTATTTCTCAATAAAATATGAGATTTATGTAGTGAGTCGAGCACAGTTTATGCTCCGAGCCTCTGGCGAGGTGCATACATTGCGGAGTTTCATAAATCTCATATAAAATGGAAACGAGTTTGAGATTCACATGACTTCATCCTCCAAAGAGCAGCCAACGTGGAGATATCCAATACGTTTCATTCAGCAGACGCCATTGACTATTTTCGCATCTAGTTAAAAATCTCCACAAAGAAATATACATGTAGTTTTAATCCGAGCAGGAAAACTATTATAATATGCCATATAATTGGTTCCTGTTCTTTGTAAACACTTCATATTACAAAACGGGTGCACATTCGAACACTTTCAGTAATGTTAAAGAGTCACTGACACTTCTAATGACGTTTCACATATGCTGACGTCATTGTAAAAACACCATTGCTTTGTCGGGCCAATACGGATGTCATTTGGAACGTCTCCATTTAATTCATTTGACATACCGTTGGCGCAAAATACGAATACATAATTCGGGTGATGCGGCCAGCCAATCAAATTGGCTCTCAGTTGTTATTACATGTTTGTATGAAATAGGTTACAGCACAAAATAACAATGTTTTCATGTGATACATATAATTATATGATGAGTCGATTAAGTTAACTCAAAACTGTTATCATGCAAGGTTTGGAAACACGTAGGAATTCCTCGGCGAGCCGAGAAATTCCTGCGCGTTTCCTAGCATTGCCAGATAAACTTGATACATCGTTACAGATTACAATGACGTTGCAAACATTCACGTGTAGCAGTTGCCCGCACCCTTCCGGCTGCCATTTACAGACATGACGATGGGGTACATATTGTATGACAATAATACAGTCACCTAGTAATGAACAGACGAAAATAATAAATACGAACAAGTGTATACAAGTGGCACATATATGAACAGTACGTTAACCCTTTCACCCCTAAGTAACTGGAATGGATTTTTATATGTTAATTTTGCAGCCAATCCAAAAGTCAGAAAATGATTTTCAGACGAAAAGGGGATGGTTTTGTTCTCAAAAATATGATTTTTTTCCTGAAAAAGTGCAGATTCTGAGGAGACGGCTCGTTAGGGTTTGCAAAAACCGCTACAGCGGGCTTTATGGTTCAAAGGGTCAATTACTACACCCTGAACTATCAAATTATCATATTCAGAGACACTGTATCTATAAATGTAGTTACGAACAGTAACTCTTGTAATCTACTCCCGTACTATCCGTCGCTGCTACGAACGGTACGATTGTAGATTGCATGTGTTACTGTTCGCAACTATCTCAGATGATGGCTCGTATATTCAATATGTGATGTTTAGCTTCATGCACTTCATATTGGTTGATACACCAATCGCACTATTTGATGTGGTCAAAGTTTGAGAAGTTTCTGTTTTATTCTACTACGTAGTATCAGACATTGATAATACTATACCACCATTATATTCTAGTACTAGCTGCATTAATTTAGTAACTATCGATTTCACAAACAAAGTAGCGTTTGTTAGATATTATGTCAGTAATATAGAGATAGTAGGTTTAAACTGTATTTATTTCACAACGATTACAAACGAGCGCGAGAGCACTTATACAAATGCTTTCGTTGGCACAGATGAAGTGGTAAGGTCGGTCATTAATGTGGAAGGAAATCGGAGTACTCGAAGAAACCCACTTGTCCGATCTGGCGACTACCATACCACCTCACATACTACCCCGGCCGAGGATCGAACCCGGGCCGCATTGGTGAGAAGCGCGCTCGTTACCGATTGCGCTAACCGGACAACCCCTACAAATTGCTTTAAAATGCAAAAATAATAACCTCAGCCACCGCACATATTCATACGCAGTGATTAGGTCGTATTGACGGGATATCAAAAATGTTTCACGGCACCGTGTTTCACGGCACATACGCACTGTGTTGACCGGATAAATATTCAACATGACACTTTTTCAGGCCTCATAGGTATAAATGGGTTCAGAAATATCGTGCAAATAGTTTGAACTAATATGTTTCACCACTTTCTGTGAATATATGAGACCCAAAGCCTTTAACATTTTCAACTCCACTTGCCTCTATGCCAATGTTTGCAAACAGTGAGGATTCAGAGGAGCCGGCTTGAAACAAGGGGTCTCATCTGTATCTGCACTACTTGTGAATGTTTTACATTTTATTCTTCAACATTTTCCTCTTTTCTGATTAATTGAATGATCTGAAAGCGGAATTGGTTATTCAATTCCAGTTACATAGGGGTGACAGTGTTAACCGACGTATGCATTTGTGCAAATGACTGAATAAATAGGACTTATGAGTTTTGCGGCCAGTGTAGATGCAGATAAGAGTGTGCATCCGCACAGTCTGATCAGGATCTTCACTGCTCGCCATTCCATCAATGATCACCCGTCATGATTCCAACAGCAATATAGATAATTATCTGTCTACAGGAGTGCACGATTTGATCATCAGCTACACTGGTCACAAAACCCATAAGATCCATCTCTCCAGTAGAATGTGTCTTGCCCTCACCATGAGGGTGGCGAGTTCGCGGCCCTCGGCCTCTGTCTTGTAGAAGGCGCCCTTCCCCACCTTCACGTCCAGAACCAGTACATCCAGCTTCTCCACCGCCTTCTTGGAGATAATGGACGCTGAAATCAGCAGAGTAAACGCACTACACCGCCTTCTTAGAGATAATGTATGCTGAAATCAGCACAATAAACCAACTATACATCGCCTTCTTAGAGATAAAAGACGCTGAAGTCACCAGAATACACACCATATACGCCGCTTTCTTAAAATGCACAGCCTCGCCCATCCCGTTTCCTGAGCCTTGCCAGATATGTTTTCCCATTCACGGCACTAACCTACTATTCTCTATATCCACCGCCTGCTTAGAGGTAATGGATGCTGAACTCAGCACAATAAATCCTCTATGCACCGCATCAGCGCAGAAAACCCTATATGCACCGCCTGCTTAGAGATAATGGACGATAAAATCAGCGCAAACCTTATATGCACCGCATCAGCGCAATAACCCCTTTATGCACCGATTTCTGAGAGATAATGAACGCTTAAATTAGCGCAATAGACCATATATACATCGCTTTCATTGAGATAATCGACTCTGCATATCAACACACTAGATAATGGACGCTGAAATCAGCACAATAAACCGCATCCATACCCCGCCTTCTTAGAGATAATGAACGCTGACACAGCACAATAATAAATCATCCATACCACGCCGTCGTAGAGAAAATTAACGCGGAAATCAGCACAATAAACCTATACCCCGCCTTCTTAGAGATAATGAACGTTGACACAGCGCAACAATAAATCATCCATAACCCGCCTTCGTAGAGACAATGGACGCTGAAATCAGCACAACCTACACACCGCCTTCTTAGAGATAATGGACGCTGAAATCCGCACAATAAACCCTATATACACCGCCTTCTTAGAGATAATGGACGCTGAAGTCACCAGAATAAACGCCATATACGCCGAAATCAGCGCAATAAACCCTATATGTACCACATCAGCGTAATAAACCATTTATCCACCGCCTGCTTAGAGATAATGGATGCTGAACTCAGCACAATAAAACCTATATGCACCGCATCAGCGCAGAAAACCCTATATGCATCGCCTGCTTAGTGATAATGGACTCTGAAATCAGCGCAAACCTTTTTGGCACCGCATCAGCACAACAATCGCTCTATGTACCGCCTGCTTAGAGATAATGGACGCTGACATCAGCGCAAACCTTCAATGCACCGCATCAGCGCAATAAACCGCATCCATACCCCGCCTTCTTAGAGATAATGAACGCTGACACAGCACAATAATAAATCACCCATACCCCGCCTTCTTAGAGATAATGGACGCTAAAATCAATTCAATAAAAACTATATGCACCGTCACCATAAAGATAATGGACGCTGAAGTCAGCACAATAAACCCATTATATCCCACATTCTTAGAGATAATGGACGCTGAAGTCAGCACACTAAACCCATTATATCCCACATTCTTAGAGACAATGGACGCTGACATCAGCACAATAAACCTATAGCCGCCTTCTTAGAGATAATGGACGCTGTAACCAGCACAATAAACCCTCTATGCGTCACCTTCTGAAGGACAATGGACGCTTAAATCAGCAGATTAAACCCGCTATACACCACCTTCTTAGAAATAATGGACGCTGAAATCAGCACAATAAACACCATAATTATACATACCCCGCCTTCCTACAGATATTGGACGCTGAAATCAGCGCAATGATAAATCCTCCATACCCAGAATTCTTAGAGATAATGAACATTGAAATCAGCACAATAAACCACTTATACACCGCCTTCATACAGAAACAAAAACGCCATATTCATGTACTCCGCCTTCTTGGAGATCATAATATAAGCCGATATCAGCACAATAAACCCTCTATACGCATCCTTCGTAGAGACAATTGACGCTGATATCAGCACATTATACATGTATAATGGACGCTGAATCAGCACATTAAACCATTCTATATCCCGTCTTCATAGACATATCGGACGATGAAATCAACACAATGACACTTGTATATACCGCCTTAAGAAAGACAATGGACGATACAATCAGCACACTAAACGCTCTATATCCCGCCTTCATAGATATAATGAACGCTGAAATCAGCACAATATACCTATTCACAGACTTCGTAGACATCATAGACGCTGAACTCGGCACTATGAACCCCATATACACTGCCTCCATAGAGATAATGGACGCTGATATCAGCACAATAAACCGCATATACACCTCATTCATAGAGACAATGGACGCTGGAATTACCACAATAACCGCTCAAAACACCGCCTTCTGAGAGATAATGGACCCTGGAATCAGCACATTAAACCCGATATACACCGCCTTCTTAGAGATAATGGACGCTGAAATCAGCACAACCGCATTCTGAGAGACAATGGACGCTGCAATCAGCGCGATACACCCTCTATCCACCGCCTGTTTAGAGATAATGGACGCTGAACTCAGCACAATAAAATATGTATGCATCGCATCAGCGCAAGCAACCCTCTATGCACCACCTGCTTAGGTAACATGGACGCTGAAATCAGCGCCATACACACTCTATGCACCGCATCAGCGCAACAAACCCTATATGCACCGCCTTCTGAAAGATAATGAACGATAAATTAGAGCAATAAACCATCTATACACCGCTTTCATTGAGATAGTCGATGCTGCATATCAGCACAACAGATAATGAACGATGAAATCAGCGCAATAAACAATCAAAACCCCGCCTTCTTAGAGATAATGAACGCTGACACAGCACAATAATAAATCATCCATACCCCGCCATTGTAGAGAAAATGGACGCGGGAATCAGCACAATAAACTCTATACGCACAAGTATGATGTATTGAAATATTAAAGTAATCCTTCAATGCATATAGAAGATATGACATAATTGATTAACTCCGGCAAACTTCTTAATGTGAGAACAAGCTAACAGTTGTGAAGGTCAAAAGGTCAAGGTCATAGTACGGGCAGCATGGATATGTGGCATTTGTCCACAGGTTTGATGTATTGAAATATTTGTTTTAAAGTAATACATCAAGGGATATAAAAGTTATGACAGCATTAGGAAACTCCGGCGAACTTATTAATGTGTGAAAACGTTCGACGTTGTCGTGGTCAAACGGTCAATGTCATATTAAGGGCAGCATGGATGTGTGGCATTTATCCACAGGTATGTTGTGTGGAAATAAGTCATCGTTCAAGGACTATAGAAGTTATGACAGAATTAAGAAACTCCGGCGAACTTCTTAATGTGGGAATTTTTCAAAGTGTTGACGGTCAAAATGTCATATTAAGGGCAGCATGGGTGTGTGGCATTCGTCCACACGTATACTGTGTTAAAATATTTAATTCTATAAGTGATATAGAAGTTATGACATAATTGACATAATTGAGAAACTCCGGCGAACTTCTTAATGTGCCGGACACACGGACCCACGGACACAAAGGCACACAGACCGAACACTATGTACCTCCTGCTCTACTGAGACCGGGGTATAAACATTGTGGATTTGTCTACGATGTGTTATTACACGGACTTCAATCGGTAAGGCAACGTAACTCCCACTTCCGACGAATGGAACTGCAGAGAAATTAGTGGCGACCCTGATAAGCATATCTAGTTGATGCCAATTTGTTATCTGTCAACGTGTAGTATGTCAATGCAAGGCGAGTTTTCTGATAATTGTATGTGCAGTGGAACCTCTAGTTCCCAGGGTGTCCGGTTTAGAGAGGTTTCACTGTAATTCCGATGTATGAGCACTGAAACACATGCTTGTGTGCATTGCAATCATGTGTACACCGATAAACATCAGCGATATTTGACAGTGAAATCGGTCATTATTTAACACATCGACGTCGCAAGGTTGTTCGGTTTAGAGACGTTCGTCTGTATTGGAAATATATGTTGATGATCGTTATGCAAATACATACGTCTTTAAGTACTCATATACCAGTAGCCGAATTCACCAACATTGCAAAGAATACTTTTCTAGCAAAGTATACTTTGAGGGAGAAATTTTCAATTTAAGGATAAATTTATTTATTTTTATTATACTGAATCTATTACATTATCACAGCCATTTTGGCTGTGATAATGTAATACATTCAGTATAATAATTCTGCATAGTTTTAATCATCAAATATATGCAGTCGTTAGTTCTATATGAAATAATGAATTTCGGGAAAATAAATGATTACTCCCTAAAAGTATACTTTGCTATATAAGTATGCTTTGCAATTTTGATGAAATCGGCTACAGAGCTGCTACAATGGAACCTTCCTAACCTGGACCACACGTGGAAGACTCGGATCAGTGATATAAAAATAATGCCCATTGAAAAAAATCCCATTACCCCCCCCGCACACGTGTTTTCGTAATTTTCGCTAGGTTTCTATAGGCTATAGAAACGTAGCGTACAGTACGACAACAGGTGGGTGAGGTATTTCACAGGTCCGTGTCTTCCATCTGTCTTCCCATTATGTCCCGCTTAGAGCGGCCTCCTATTATAATTGTCCTCATTTGTTTTTGATTTCTGGTACAGTGGGGTCAGCGTGTAAGTGCACACACGAACGAACACGACAGGTTGGAACCAACCTGTCGTGTTCGTTCGTGAACCTGTCGTGTTCGTTCGTGTGTGCACTTACACGCTGACCCCACTGTAAATGGTTGCTGAGCAGTTCCGAATATTTACATATAAGCTTAACTGACAGTACATGTATATCCACCAGTCGTTCAACGAATCTAAAATTAAGTTTGAACTTTAATTACATATATTTAATAATCATTTATATAATAATGCATCGGCTGTTCAGGTTCTCTTTTTTACAGAATGTAAGCGTCCGATGTATGTTACTATTTTTAGGTATCGCCATTTTATTTATCTATTTTTAGAAGCATTAACTATGGCTGTCGGTCGTCATTTTTGGGCGACCTCTATAAGCCGGGACCGGTACCATCTGGTACCTCTGGTGTAGTTTAACTACACTAAATCATCAGATATGCATGCGCTGTGTCGATTGATGTACTAATCTACTTCATAGGCATGTTAATGTATCATTTACATCAGTTTCAAGCATATGCTTTGGGATTATTTTATAAGTCGGAGAATGTTTGTCATGTGAGGCGGTTTCAATTACAGCCGCTGAGTTTTTGCGCCACTACCAAGGTGGGCACAGGAGATTGAATTTACCTTTCATAACAATAATTAAACCTATATTTTAATTAGTGAATATCCAGAGCAGAATGGGTGCAGGTTATGGGAAAATAGGTCCCACGACATCCATACGAAACAATGGAAGTAGCGGAGAATAGCAAAATGTGTGGTCATTGGTTTGTTTATACAGGAAAGATCTTTGGTGGTTGTGTATCTGTAACGGTAACTGTAATGCTTGGCGAACGCGTGCATGGTGTGTGTAATTGATCAAATGGGATGGTCCAGTAACACGGCTAATGTAATTATTACGCCGTTAAAAACGGATAATTACGGATCAGGAGAGGAAATAAATTGTCTGCGTAATAAGTTAAGAACAATTTACTGTCTGTTCCTTTCCTGCCGACGAATTTTGGAGCTAAAAAATATTTATAATTTTCATCAATAAAAAAAGTCACTATCTCATGTGTATTGCCCCCGCACTGTGATAAATCCACGATCGCACCTCCCCCCCCCCCCCTCCCGCTAAGCCCAGGGTCAGGGTCACATAGTTGAAGCATTAGTAATCTTAACGCTCGGTAAATGTATTATAATTTATGTTTCCTTACACGGATCTGCTTGATATTTGACTGTCATCAGCATGGATGGGGCGGGTAACTGAATATTTGAATACAATCTCTATCCAGCCCTGACATTAGACAAACCGGATCTACTGTCAGGTCTTCACCACACTATTGTAGCTTAGCCCCCCCCCCCCCGCCACCCCCACCACTCCCTATAAACGTAGTAGGATTAGCACTGATCGCATTACTCTTATAACGGGATTAGCCGGATTCATCTCTCGCCTGCAAGAAAGCTAAACATGCGAATTAGGGCCAAGCCAGGGATATCGCCCTCCCCGACAAGAATTAAACCCATCGTTAAATTAAATTACCATTCACACTGAAACATAGATGTTAGGGTGTAGCTTATGCTATGTCTACCCTACTTAATATAGACGTATCATAATTGTATCCATGTTGGCGGCCATCTTTGATTTACCTTTGTTTGTGGTGAAAGATCATTCGGTACAGTTTGGAACACAAGCTTCGCATTAAAATATTACAAATATGATCTCCAATTATGTTCTATTTCTTTACTATTTTGTCGACCAACAGCGCCCAAGAACTTAAGCTATACTTAGCGGCCATCTTGAATATCCCCACATGGTCAAATAATAAGTATATTACATGGACTCATTATTTTTTGTAAAGAATACATGCAATAATACCGAAATAAATGCAAACAACTGAACTATAAAAGTTCGTGAAAGTGTAGCTATTTATGTTTGTTATTCCACACACATTTACTGCACGTCTGTGTGAATATTTGACGGCCATCTTGTATTTATATGAATTTGTCAGTGGAGAATTGTTTTTATAAGTTACCTAAGCTTTCTTCTATTAATGTAAGCGCATAATGTAAGTGCCGAACGCCATATAATAATCAAGTCTGAATATATTTAAGACAAAACGTTGATAACTGGCGGTCATCTTGAAAATCGCAAAATAGACAACGATTTGAACCACCATAAAACCGAATCGTTTCATATATGTTCTAAGGAAGAATACTAAACAATTTAAACAACTTTATCTGATATTTCAAGCATGATATGCACGTACGTATGATATAAAATATGTTTTTGAACTCGTTTCACCCCTTTGCACATAATGACCCCAAAAGTGACATAGTCCCACCTAATTTGATTGACCGACACCGCATTCATGTTGATGAAGGTATGATGTATCAATCTATCATAGTCGTTGCTTTTGCTCTCTTGGGTTGAACAGAAGTCGTTTTAAGCCACTTCTCTTCAAAGTACCCCTCCACTATCATGCTTGTAACTGATATACAAATAAAATATGTTTACACCAACGTCCGTGACAATCTACCCCGACAGTTGCAAATATAGCACACGATCGAGCCAAGTGCAAAACACAGACGGGCAAAACACAGAGGTCTAGATACGCAAATCAACTTGTTTATTCAAACCCCGTGTGCAGCACACGTCTATGAATGTCTATGAATTAAGTGATCTTCACAATCTATATTTGCAGGGTCGTGATTTTCGAGATAAAATAAGACAGGTTAGTAGACATGTAGAACCTTGTATAACACCTGGTGCCTTCCTGCAGCCCAGATAGGATTCATACTTGCCCATTAAAACAATGAAGAACCCATATTGTTCACCCACCCCAGTGTAACCTCCGTTACACTAGGGGTGGGTGAACAGTAGGGGGTTCTACAAACATTTGAAACAACCGACACCGCTACAGATACAGATATTTATTTATTCGCTCTGATATCTGTTTCCAAATCATAACAGGCATGTATACGTATTATAGAAATACACAATACAATGCATTTATTTTGCGAAAATATCTTGATATAACCACTGAAATGTTCAACAATAGGATGAATGTTAGAAGCCTGCATTGTTGTACTTTACAAAAATATATCCAAGATAAATCCTTAAAAACAATGTTGTAAATAATTCCTTATAATTTCAATCAAAATTCTACTTCAGCGATGACATTAAATTCCATTTGTATGTCCCCGGTCTCTGTAGAGTCGGCATGCATGTATAGATGTACGTGTATAGATGTACGATGTACGTGTATAGATGTACAAGTATAGATGTACGTGTATAGATAGGTACGTGTATAGATGTACCATGTATAGATGTACTGTGTATAAAGATTTACGGTGTATAGAATGTACATGTAAAGAATGTAAGCGTTAATTAAGAATGTAACATTGATTAATAGAATGTAACGTGTATATAATCTAACGTATTATAAGCTATACATTATTAGATGTTACGTGATATATGTCACGTGTATAGATGTACATGTATAGATGTACGTGTTACCAGATGTACGTGGTATAGCTTATAAACATGTAATAGATGTACGTGGTATAGATGTTACGTGTAAAGGATGTACGTGTATAGATGTACGTGTATAAAGATGTACATGTACAGAATGTACGTGTATAGATCTAACGTGTATAGATGTAACGTACATAAGATTATAAACGAGTAGATAAATGTACGTGTATAGAAAATGTAGCGTGTAGATATGTACGTGCATAGATGTACGTGTATAGATGTACATATATATATATGTGTATTTATAGATTTAAGTGTATAGATGTACGTGTATAGATGTACGTGTATATATGTACGTGTATAGATGTACGTGTATAGATGTACGTGTATATATGTACGTGCATAGATGTACATGTACAGATGTATTCGTGTACAGATTACGTATAGATGTACGTTTATAGATGTACGTGTATATATGTACGTGTATAGATGTACATGTACAGATGTACGTGTACAGATTACGTGTATAGATGTACGTTTATAGATGTACGTGTATATATGTACGTGTATAGATGTACGTGTATAGATGTACGTGCATAGATATACGTGTATATATGTTATAGATGTACGTGCATAGATGTACGTGTATATATGTACGTGTATAGATGTACGTGTATAGATGTACGTGTATATATGTGCATTTATAGATTTACGTGTATAGATGTACGTGTATAGATGTACGTGTATATATGTACGTGTATAGATGTACGTGTATAGATGTACGTGTATAGATGTACGTGTATAGATGTACGTGTATAGATGTACGTGTATATATGTGCATTTATAGATTTACGTGTATAGATGTACGTGTATAGATGTACGTGTATATATGTACGTGTATAGATGTACGTGTATAGATGTACATGTATAGATGTACGTGTATAGATGTACATGTATAGATGTACGTGTATAGATCTACGTGTATAGCTATACATGTATAGATGTACGTGTATATATGTACGTGTATAGATGTACATGTATAGATGTACGTGTACAGATGTACGTGTATAGCTTATACCAAGTATAGATGTAGTAATGCCGTGTATAGATGTACGTGTATGTACGTGTATAGATGTACATGTAGATGTACGTGTAGATTCTACGTGTATAGATGTACGTGCATAGATATACGTTATAATTATGTACGTGTATAGAGTACGTGTAATACATGTACTGCATAGAAGTACGTGTATATGTACATTTATTTATATAGATTTGTGTTATATGTTTAGTGTATAGATGTACTGTATAATGACGTGTATATATTGTACGTGTATAGATGTACGTGTATAGATGTACGTGTATATATGTACGTGCATAGATATGGACGTGTATACGATGTACGTGCACCATAGTGTATAGATGTCGTATTTATATGATACGTGTATAGATGTACGTGTATAGAAGTACATTGTAACAGATGTACGTGTACGTACGTGTATAGATGTACGTTATAGATATACTGTATGTACGTGATAGATGTACGTGTATAATATGTACGGCATAGATGTACTGTAAGATGTACGTGAAGATACGTGTCTAAGATGTACGTTTATAGATTACGTGTATGTATTGATGTACGTGTATAAGGATTGTACATGTACAGATGTACGGTGTACAGAATTGTGTATAGATGTACTGTTTATAGATGTACGTGTATATATTGTACGTGTATAGATGTACGGTATAGATGTACGTGCATAGATACGTGTATATATGTTATAGTGTACGGCATGATGTAAGTGTATATATGTACGTGTATAGATGTACGTGTTATTAGATGTACTGTATATATTGTGCATTTATAGATACGTGTACCAGATGTTACGTGTATAGGTGTACGGGTGTATTATATTACGTGTATAGATGTACGTGTATCCGTTGTAGTTGTATAGATTACGTGGTATAGATGTACCGTGTATAGATTGTTCGTGGTAGATGTGCATTTATAGATGTTTAACGTGTCTATGTTGCATTTATAGATTTACGTGTATAGATGTACGTGTATAGATGTACGTGTATATATGTACGTGTATAGATGTACATGTACAGATGTACGTGTACAGATTACGTGTATAGATGTACGTGTATTGATGTACGTGTATAAATGTACGTGTATAGATGCACGTGTATAGATGTACATGTATAGATGTACGTGTACAGATGTACGTGTACAGATGTGCGTGTATAGATGTACGTGTACAGATGTACGTGTATAGATGTACGTATATAGGTGTACGTGTATAGATGTACATGTATATATGTACGTGTACAGATGTACATGTATATATGTAAGTGTATAGATGTACGTGTATAGATGTGCGTGTATAGATGGACATGTATAGATGTACGTGTATAGATGTGCGTGTATAGATGTACATGTATAGATGTACGTGTACAGATGTATGTGTATATATGTACGTGTATAGATGTACGTGTATAGATGTACGTGTATAGCGTTTGGACTGTGTGTCCGTGTGTCCACCCGTCCGTGTGGCCATCCGTCCGTGTGGCCATCCGTCCGTGTGTCCGTTCGTGGTTAAGAAGCTTAGCGGAGTATCTTAATTCTATCATAACGTCTTATCCATTAAATGATTACTTTAATAAATTGTATGTGTGCACAATACTTAAAAAAAAATATATATATGTATAATGGCCAAAGTGAGGATCAAACGCATACAGTGCAAAATTAAAATCAAGTGCCACCGTTGGCCGCCAGTTTACACACTGCTCCAGTATGAGAAACTGTTTTGTAATCGCAATATATCGATCATGACTAGCGACGCGCCATAATAAAAAGGGAAATACCTACAGGAATTCCATGTTTATTTATACACCAATGTTTATATAAACAAAGCATACAAGCAACGCCATGTCAGGCTGGTATACTTTTTTTGTAGCGATGCAACACATTAGTAAACACAATTATTGTTTGCTAATCTGCTTCATCACTGTAATTGTAGATTTATATCGAATTCACGAACACACGTACTACGGGGCGCCAAGTGGGACATGGCTCAATTTTGTCAACAAAATTCATTTTTGTGCCAAAAATTCAATTCTGTGTCACAAAATTCACTTTTGTGCCACAGAATTCAATTCTGTGTCACAAAATTCAATTCTGTCAATTCTGCACACGCATGTAAGAAGGACTACCATTGGTCAGAAACTGCACTGGAGAAATGGGTCACGGTCGCCGATCTACACATTCAATGTCGACGATTCATTTCTCATTCTGCCGATGATTCATTTCTCATTCTGCCAGTTTGCTTCAACTATCTCCAAACAGTCAAACGTTGACAAACCCATTCGTATTTAAACTCATTTGCGTTATAATTGTACACATAATTCATGTACATGTAGATCTCCCGCGAGTACTGACGTCATTTAGTGTGTATTGCACGGTACATCTGCCCCAGTTAAATCAATAATACACGCGCTGTGGCCTGTGTTCTGACTGCTGTCTGTGTTTATAAACAGAATGTGTGTATTGGGCCATTTGAGGAAACCATTTGTAGTATTTGTGTAGATACCATGGATACTAAGATGGTGTATACTGTAAATAATGCATGTAGACATAGTTGCGAACACGTAACTTCGCAACTAGTAGACACAGATCCAATACCATTTGTTTCACAAGGTTAGATCTACTGTTAGAATACGACGTCATCTAATGTCATTTTCGAGCATAAAACGTTACCTGATAAATAGAATACCAGGCTAGTGTATTTTAATATCAAGTTTATCAGGCTCGGCTCGGAAACGGTAGGAATTCCTCGGCAAGTCTCGGAATTCCTACGCGTTTCCTAGCCTCGCCTGATAAACTTGATATCAAAATACACTAGCCTGGTTTTCTCTATATATGGGTATGCTCTCAGGTCTAGCTATGTCCAGGCTACTTTATGTTTGACCCTATTTACATAATTGAGGGAAAATTCTGAATATTGTTCTTATTTCTCCTTCAAAGTATATATGCTTATGTGGTGTGACCACTCATTTGTAATCATAATATAACCAAAATAACTGTCCATAAAGAAGTATAATATTGATATATTGGGTTATATTTTCGCATTGAAATATTTAAACCTGCAAGTGTACTCCACCATCTAGCAAAATGGACTAAGACCGATCTCAACCAATCAACGTAGAGATGACATAGACTATCCTACGCAAACTAATTTTTGTGGACAAAAATGAATTCTGTCCTACAAAACTGAATTTTCTTCACAAAACTCAATTCTGTCTTACAAAATTGAATCCTTTATAACAAAAATGAATTTTGTATACGAAACGTATGCAGAATTGAATTTTGTGACACAGAATTGAATTTTGTGACACAGAATTGACAGAATTGAATTTTGTGATTTTTAGTGTTACAAAACTCAATTTTGTACACATAATTAACCTGTCCTGCATGGCGCCCCGTACGTACGTATGAGTTGACTGAAATAAATGAAATCTGGACTCCCCAGTGGATCACGGCATATATTATTATATTGTAGAATAAAATACTACTTCGAATTTGATGAAATAAAATGGTGCATTTGGTGGATATATGCAAGTTATAGCCACCACTATAACGTATTTTATGTTCGCTTGTGTCGTACTCATTTAGTGCAAAGCCTCTTTATTCGGAGCATCACTTTTACTTCCCCCTGTGGGTCGCCTCTAATTGCCACTGTCACATGACCAATATTACTTTAAACAATATGTTATTCATTCAATACAAGTGATAAATGATACATGGTAACTAATGGGATTTGACCGAAAGCAGAACTTATCGTGGTCATCTCCCATACATGACCAATATTCCCACAGGTCTTTTCTGTTTATCAAATTTTCACTGCAAGTCAACTTCGTGCTAGCCTAGTCCTATCGGATGGGGACATGCAAGGTGCCAGTGCAAAGCATGTACATTTTTCCCATCGAGAGCCATTTCTTTTGCTGTTTATAATATATTCAATTGTTTATTTACGTCTCATCAACTGTACATAATAAAATACATACAAATAAAACAATACAGGTGCATGTACAATTGCCATTCAATAAGAATTATAATAGACGTCTTAAAACACCAACTGAAAATGACTCCACACCAATAAGCAATACAAAATCAACAAACCATATATGCCTATGGGTTTTGTGACCGGTGTAAATGTTGATCAGAAACCCATTCGTGTAGTCTGATAACGATTTATACTGCTTGCTAGATGCATGACGGGCGTTTCATTGATGGAATGGCGATGAGTGCAGCTCCTGATTAGACTGTGCGGATGCACAGGCTGATCTGGATTTGCACTGGTCGCAAAGCTCATAAGCCCAGTGTATCCACTCACAGCCACACTTATAACAATACCGTAGAAAGCAGAGACAACCGAATCTATGTGACCTCACCTGTAATTAGACCATTGCTATGGACAGTGCTTGTGACGTCACGGGTAGCATACATGATTTTGTCGGCGGGTACCAGATTGCTAGTCTGGCCGACAATGCAGCAGCCGACAGTGTCGAGGGCGGTTCTCATCTGGTCCTGAGATTGCGACACCGTGAAGCCCGATATTGACTCCAGCTTGTCCAGGGTGCCGCCCGTGTGTTCCAGCCCGCGCCCTGATATCATGGGCACCTGCAACACGTGACTTGAATGTTGTATCACGTGACAAATCGATTGAACATTTGTGATACGCGATTCGCAGGTCCGCTTTCCCAAATATATGAGTTGAGCGTATGCTACGCTTATTTACAACGTGTGGTACAAAGTTTGATTTGCATTAGAAATCGCCTTAATGCCTTTGTCGCCCCAGAATAATGTTCATAACTGGCTCGAAAATTTGGGGATCACTGTTTTATGTGGATGTGACTGGAGAAATGGGGATTATGGTATTGGCGACCATGTAGACGCTGATCAGCCTGCGCATACGCGCAGTCTGATCAGCGTCTACACTGTCGACGTTCTGACACATCTAGCAAGTTACTAACTAACAAGCCGAATATATCCTCTTCATCAGGTTGAATGCGTGTGCTGGTAGACCAGTGACAGTAAAGCTAGTATCTTACTGGGCTGCGACTGTTGGCGACAAATTGCGAACAGAATTCGCGAGGAATTTTCCAAAATGTCTCGAAACGTTCGCAGGGGTTCTCAATTTCCTCGCGTGAGTCGCAGGGCCACGCTCTCGGCTGGAATTTTGTACATGTTCGCGCAACAAATTTTCTCTCAAAATAGTCACAGAGTCGTCGCGCGTGTCTCGAACACGTCTCGAACCCATCTCAATTTAGTTTCCGTCAGTCAGAAAGAGCGAGAAATGTGAGAAAACTTTGTGAGTGGTTGGCGACCTATGAAACTAAATTGTGATTGATTGGAGACAAAAATGAAAATCTGACATTCCGGGCGCGTGACAGACGCAAACTGTCCTGGGACCCCTGGGACGCCTGGAACCTGTCTGGGACCCCTGTCTGGGACCCCTGGGACCCCTGGGAGCGCGACAAAATTGCGAATAAATTGAGAATACATTGCGAACAAATTGCGACATAATTAAGACAATTTGTGACTAAATTGCGACAGTTCAAGTACAAAAAAATCGCAATTGTGTTGCGTGAATGTCGCGCGAGTGTTGCGCGACATTCGCACATGTATGCGAACTCCCGACGAATTTTGGCCCAAAGTATTATTTGATAGTTTCTTTAAAATGTTTAATATGCAACGGATTTTGATGAAATATGGCGCAGCAAACGCGTCTTCATGAGCTGCATTTGGTGGTCTATGGAGTTTGGCACAGACTTATGTCGTTTTTGCGAAGAATCGATTTCCGTGTCGGAGACACGGACATCGATTCTTCGCAAAAACGACGGAAGTTTGGGCGAAAATACAGAGACCACCAAAATGCAGCTTAACAAGACGCCATATTGCATCAAAATCAGTTACGTAATAATGACACTATAAAATAATACGTACTTTGAATCGGTACTTGTTGTTGTTGTTAGTACCACGTGATCATACACCTTGTGTATGCCTGAAGTGTGTTAAATGTACGCGCCCACTCAGTCGGCACACACTGTTCTTTATAGGAATTTAATATAGGAATGAATGGCCTTTTTGTGGAATTTATCGGGGTATAAACTTGGAAAAGTCGCGGGAATACTGGACGAAGGCCGGAAGGCCTCGTCCAGTATTCCCGCGACTTTTCCAAGTGTATATCCCTGTCGCGTGACACGTGCATTCTTGTACATTCCGGATTTCCGTATAACTGTATATTTGTGATGTGTGGTACTGTGTTGTATTGGTGTGCGTATTATTGATTTCACATACCTGTGATTCCACATACCTGTGATTTCACACTCCTGTGATTTTTACATACCTGTGATTTAGCATGTACATTTGCCATGTACAATGTACGTGTACTAACGGGGCTTATGTTGTATTGAGGGAAATACGTTTGTGCGTGTCCTTTTTGCGGATTTAAATACACGTCCATTTTAGAGCAATGTTTTACTGATGTCACGCCATATTTGCCACTGACTCTGCATGTGTGTGGTAGAGGACTCTTTGACTGCGTGTGCTGGATTCGCTAGTGAAATGACCCCTTTTGGTATTACGGACGTCCACTATCCGTGCGCGGCCGAGTTTGTCCGCGTGTCAGTTGTTCACCAGATAAGGGACCTTCTGTAGGTGAAGCCAGTATATAGCGCAGACCATACCATGGTCTGCCCTGTTATGTATGCTACGGGTTAGTGTTTCAGCATAGACTGGTACTGGCCAACACGGATATATCAGATCACATACTGGTGATGCTTTGCGTCGTGATATTTCCGTAAATAACCACGATATTTGAGTTTAGTATGTGCTACACTCTCATTTGAGTGTACAGCCCGTAGTACCGATATGGACGGGTTTGGCGGGGCCAAATAGCGACCCTCGTATGTCCAGACCAGTCGAGTCCATTTTGCATTATGAGATCTAGAGTGTGCAGATTTATGGTAGTGTGGGATACACCATGTTGGATGGTATTTATTCCGCGAGGGCTGTACACTAGTTTGGTTGAATTTATGGCGTGGGAACATATATTTATGCCAAATATATCCCGCGGATGAAATGGAAAAAGCCATGGTTTTGTAATATTTATACTGAGATGTCGAATTAGGTTTAGGCATATTCATTATTCCGTGCGTGGTTTCGCTGGTGCGAATATAAGCGATGTCTCGCAATGTGTTGGTGGGACACATATTTTCTGGTAGCAGAAGGATAGTGCTGTATTGTATTCACCAGTGACACGGAGGATTTTGGTATGTACCTACAACATTTATTTCAGCTGTGATTTGCCGTTGTTCGATTCCCGTTTTAGTCCGTTGTGCATCCTGTCTGTCCATCTGTGCGTATTTGTCCAGTAATTGGAGGCTCATTTCATTTTGTAGCCTCTCGAGATCGCTCCAACGAGCCACATTGGATGTTTTGGTCCACTCGTTGAGGGCTGACCCCAGTCAGTGCAGAGTACCAGGTCGTCCGAGTGTCAGTACGTCTGTCTGGCGTAGTGTGTGTAGCAGCTCCGGATACAGGCCTGTATAGAGCAGTGTGTGATTGCTACATCGCGTTCAGCAGACAGTCACAGCCATAGATTAGTGAAGTGAAACGCCATACACATATATCATATTATTATACTACCACCGAGTTGAATGTCACCCATGTGAAACTTTTCCCGGCGTCTTAGCCAACATGATAATCGCCATTTGTATTATATGGGAACTTTACATCCGGTCTACCACTTCCGGTATTACAACCAATTGATTCACCATGGATACTTTACATCCGGTCCACCACATCCGGGTTGCTACAGTCTAGTGATACCATAGGAACTTTACATCTGGTCCACCACTACCGGAAATAATTCTTCACGACAGTCTACCTTTGAAACTTTACTTCCGGTACCAGCGTTCGGAACATTAACGTTATTGACTACCATGTGATGTAACCACATCCGGCTTTGACTTTGGCATTAAGACTTTGGAAATACATTGCATAGGCAATACATATGTATACTTTGATAGTGTATGGTAATACTCCTATCATGGCATATCATGGCTAAGGGATTGTAGTAAGACTTCATATATTATTTATTGATTAATCCACTTTTGAAGTTGGATTATAGCCATATAGTTGACTAGAGGTTACCACTACCTATTGAGATACGCCAGCACTGGGGTAGCTCAGATGATTGTCATTTGTCCTCCAATGTTCGTTCTGCCATGTTGTACTTGTATGTTATTTCACTTTGATTAGCGATCATCAAAGTACTTGTGCATTCATACTATTGTCCACTACGGGACCATTGAGATACCACATACTGAGTTTATTCGTCTATAGCTTTTAAGTTGCGTTAGAGTATAACAGTCGATTGGCTTACAACCTTGTAATTGAAAAGTATCATGCACCGTACAGTGATGTTCGCATATCAATGTATCGTGTATTCCTGCGTGTTCCCCATGTAATATAGTGTACATTATAAGTGATTAAGTGACTATTAAGTGTACTTATCTACTCTAGCCTATCCCTTACACTTCAACTGCTCGTTACCACTTTTCGTTAGTCAGATCAAGCTATACTGGCCATAACGTCATAACATTGAAGTATACTTGGTTCATATGATAATAGGGGAGACAGTTTGTCTCGCTCATTCCTGACCTTGGTAATGACCTTGACAATCCCCGATAAAGATGTGTTTTCATGGAAAATAAGAAACATATGCTATATTTGCGGTCTACTTATTGTTTTCTGTAGCATGATATAGGTACCACACATTTTTTATTGCTTTTTGATCCTCGCTACTTCTGATTTCAATTTGGGTTTTTGGCAAATTTAATTGGGTACTTAAGTAAATACGCAGCTTATCCGGAGCTCTGGAAGTTGGGACACGTCTCATCACGAAAACAACAGTGGCACTTGTGTTGCTATTGGTTACGTGTCTGATCTGTCCATGGTTCAACCCTCACTACACTTTTTTTAATTTTTGTCTTAATTCTTAAAACAAAAAACCAGTTTTGACATCACATGAGAATCGTCTCCAGTGGAGACGATTCTCATGCGCTGGCAAAGCAAGTGTTTTATCGACAAATATTGAAAATAAAACATTTCCAGCAGACGACACAATTAAATTTAGCGTCGTAAGGGTTAATTAGAAACAAAAAGCGTCGTAAGGGTTAATTAGAAACAAAATTGCCACCTCGCTGTGATATTTTCCCCTAGATGGCTATCGTAGGCGAAATAGTGTAGCTAAGGTTTAATGTATGTCTAGTATTGTCTACCCAATGGTCCGTCATTATATTTATATCATTAACTAGTACCTGATTGTGAACATCAGTCGTAGGTAATGGATGTGTTGTATCAGTCGATGTCACAGACAAATGTATGACATGTAACAATCTGCACACCATGCCCGTGACTTGAATATCTCTGCCATGTAATACTGTTGATATACATTTTCTCCGGACTATACAGTACTTGTTATATAGTATTCAATATGTTAGGTGGTCTGTAAAATAGATATACATGTATATGCATGTATAATGGATGTTCCGGGACATAGTCCACATCATTTGTCCTTCACCGCAATATTAAGCACACTGTAAGCAGTGGGTGATTATGTTCCAAAAACCCCATTAAATATAATATATAACAGTAATATATGTTCTTATATATTACCTTATTGAAATACGCAGCTGGGGCCCGTTTCACTAAACTTTGTACGACTAAAATGTTTGTAAGTCTGTAAATTTCACATTAACACTGTTTTATTGTGAATACTTATTGGATTTACATATATTAAACATAGGCTGCATACAGCCTATACTCAATAAATGTAAATTCATCAATTGAAATTTCCAGACGTTCCTAAATTTGCACTTACGACTGCTTACCTTAACGCCACAGGCAGCGAGTGCGGGTGCCAGAACGAGGCTGACCTTGTCCCCGACCCCGCCGGTACTGTGTTTGTCCACGATTTTCCTCTTCCATTCCTGCGGCCACGACAGCACGTCTCCCGAGTTAATCATGGCCCGGGTCAGGTACGTGGTCTCGTTGTAGTCCAGGCCACGGATGGACATCGCCATCAACATGGCGCCTGTGGAGAGGGAAAATTGCCGACATTTAAAGCTTACACTATACGTATTTTGCAACGACTACAAACAAGCGTAATTGCACTTATAAATACATGTACACATTCAGGGGCGTCGGAGCAGGTCCGACAGGTCCGGCTGGTCCGGCCACTGCCGGATCAATACTTTTGACATATTTGTAATTCATGTATAAAAAGCAACGGAATGTAAATATATTTTTCTGCAATTTTTCTTATTTCTCATCAAAAGTGTATGTTGTTACCACTCAGTTCAAACGTCTCGGCGAGACGGTTCAACTGAGTGATAACAACATACACTTTTGGTGTGTAGCGGGGGCACCCAGTAGATTCGCCGGACCAATATTATGATGTTTCAGTCGCCCTGCAAATTGCGTTACAGATGGGGCGTTAGGGTAATATTTAATATGGGAGAAAACGTGAGTACCCGGAGATTTTACAAGGATTTCAAACATGCGCGAGAGCAATTTTACAAATGCTATCGCTGGCACAGATGGGGGAGCAAGGGTAATCTTTAATGTGTGAGAAAGTGAGAAAACTATAGTAGCCACTCGGCCGGTGCGCTCGACCACGGTGTCATCTCAAATACTGCCCTATCGAGGATCGAATCAGGGCCGCATTGGTGTCAACCGGACAACCTGGCGACATTTGTGTCTGTGACTGGAGAAATGGGGATAATGGGTTGTGCGTCACGTGTAGATAAAGATGATCATGTGCAGCCTCATAGTCTGATCAGGATATGCACTGTTCGTCATTTCATCACTGCAACAGCCTTCATCGAATGTATATGGTTTCCAGATTACAGGGGCCTGTTTCACTAGTGACTTCGTTCGACTAAGAAGTTCGTAAGTGCACAATTGAAATCCACGATAACATGTGTTCTGACAGCCGATTCTTTTAATTCGTTAGTGAATGTGCTCCATTCAGCCCTTTGAACCCGAAATCCCGCTATATCGGTTTATGCAAAAAGTAACGAGTCGTCTCGTCAGGATCTGCACTTTTTGCAAGTAATTTTCATATTTCTTAGAATAAAAACACCCCCTTTTCATAAATGGACGAATCTGAAAATCATTTTGTGACCATTGGATTGGTCGGAACATTAGCATATCACAGTCCATTCCAGTTCCTTAGGGTTGAAAGGGTTAATGACATGAACACGTAGGTATACAAAATGGTAGCATTAGAGAAACGCGTTGATGCGATAAGCAACTTCATAGAAATATTCGTACGAACAATGTTATCATACAAAGTTTACAGAAACGGGCCCTAGGAGTGTGGAATTTGACCAGGTGCTACACTGGTCAAAATTCCCATAAGCCCCGTTTCTCCAGTCACAGCCACATTTGACGAATAGTCATCCAATGATTGTGTGGGGTTCCAGAGTGACGAGGAGGGTCAAAAAACGAAAGGAAATGGAAATTGAGTTCGAAACCTGGCGAGAAAGATAGGAAATAATGTAACTAAGAAAACAAGTTAGATTTTGAAAATAGGTCCACAAATGTTCGTTTTCTTTTGGGGGAAAATCTATTTTTATCCCCATGTTAAATTCCCATAGGAAAATCTCTTCGCAATAAAATCCTTATTTGATGGAATTTCATCCAAATTAGGGAGAGTGACTTTTTATTATTGATGTAAAAATACTGACATTTAAATATTTTTTAGATTTGATGTGTGTAATAGCCAATAAGTTCGTCGGCAGCAACACGTGGAACAGACAGTAGGCGTGTATATGATCAGCATGTACATGTATATGGTACTTAGTGTGTGTACCAAACATACCGTAAAGGTGAAATACTTGGACATGTGACCTAAAATCCCTGTTGAAAACATCTCGTTACCCCACCCACCGGTTGTCGTACTGTACGTAATGTTATATACATTATCGTCCACATGGGGCTTACCACAAGCTGAACTAAAGGACATTACTCCGTTCAGCACCACAGGCCTATACATAATGGTATTGGCAAAAAGTGTAGATCCAGATGAGGCGGCTCGTGACGAGCCGTCTCTTCATGATCTGCACGTTTTGCAACTACTATTCATATTAATTAGAAAAAAAACACACACCCTTTGTATAAATGGACTAGTCTGAAATTCATTTTGTAATGATTTGATTGGTCGGAAAATTAACCCATTATCCCAATCCATTCCAGTTACTTAGGGGTGGAAGGGTTAAAGGTACATGCCCACTCTTCATATTCGAAATACCATCTGAGACATTTTCTGGCAAAATAAACATTCATTCACCATTACCCCACGTATTGATTGACACTATTATACATTGTATATCAGATATAAAGTTCCACATTGATATCATGGGCGATAACCGTGTTTCCTTAAAATGTTACTATTTATTTTCTGTATTTATTTTTTGATGTGCAATGATCATACTTTATACTCTGTCGACAATATTATTTGTTCAGGTGGCGCATTTAATTTTAATTAGTATAAATAATTACAAAATATAATGACTCGTTTGCATATGAAAATAGCCCGATACCACCGCGACTCACTATCATTAAAATAAATATTACTAAATTATTATATCTGTATAG
This sequence comes from Conchocele bisecta, assembly GCA_029237695.1. Classification (NCBI taxonomy): domain Eukaryota; kingdom Metazoa; phylum Mollusca; class Bivalvia; order Lucinida; family Thyasiridae; genus Conchocele; species Conchocele bisecta. The sequence goes on from CM055265.1 coordinate 220,747,499, forward strand.
CGGGCACTCGTAATTTTTAGAACTGGTTGAAAAGTGTCACAATTATACACTCGCTTATATGATTCGCTCGAAATGACAATTCGTTTTCTCAATTTAACAATTCGTTCCCTCGAATTAACAATTCGTTCCCACGATATAAAAAAGAATTATACGTCCCCTGCGAGGTTCCGTACGTATGAATGTGTCGCACGGTGAGAAAGATGCGCATCGGGTCGGACTCGAACCGAGGACTTGTGGGTTACCATACCATCGCTTTAACCGACTGAGCTAACCGGGAAGGACTATACACCTTCTCTCCACAGTGAGTTACGAACCGTAACATACTTCTCAGCCCAATTGAAATTCGTTCCCGAAATTCGTCATCTCTGAATTACATATTGTTGGTACATTTTGGTCAGTATTTAGCAATCACGGTCCCTCGTTGTGCGCCCAAGTTCACAGGGCCAAATAATTAGATAATTATAATAATTTATAATTAGAATAATTAAATAATTGGAGCTAGCATTAAATATTTCAGTAGAGCTAGCTCCAAATGATTTAGAGAGCTATTCAAATGATTTGGAGCTATCTCTAAATATTTAATGCCAGCTTTAATTATTTACAGCTAGCAATACTTATTTGAGTTAATTGTCGATTTGGCGTTCCATACTGTATCAGCATAAATGCCTGAAGTTATATATTGTTATCTATCCGTGTGTATTTCGCCAATGCAGAGCTAGGTACCTAAGACAGAAGACTATGGTAGTAATGATCAGGGGCGTCGGAAGATTCTTTCGATTGGTTTGGCGAAGGTAGGGGTGCCTTCACCACCACACAGACCCAAAGTGTATGTTGTTACCACTCAGTTGAACCGTTCGTACACTTTTGACGAGAAATAAGAACAAAATGCAGATTGTATTTAGAAATCAGTGCATCGGCGGATATAATACATATGTATTATCAAGCGAGATCTAGCCGACACGAAATAGAAAACCGAAAATTCATGTTCAAGTCAACATTGTGGGAAATGCATAGTTCATGTTTATATAATACAGTACAACCTCTCTACAACAGACACCCATGGGAAGATGCAAAACTGGCTGTTGTAGAGAGGTGGCTGTTGTAAGGAGGTTAATGCTGAATTAAATTTTGTCGACCGCTGTTTATTTATTTTCTTCGATAATTCTCATAAAAAACCTGCTTTGGCAACATTTTAGAATCATTTCCAATGGAAATGATTCCAAAATGCTGTCAAAACATGTTTTTATTGAGAAAGAAGGCAAACTCAATAGATGACGACGACAATGTTCGTGCTCAGCAGTCTAATGGTTAGATACAGAGGAAATCATCCATTTGGGATATACAATGGCGGCTGTTATAGAGAGTGTGTTGTTGTAGAGAGGTGGCATTTGTTGCACTTATAAATTTGGTCTAGACAGACATATGGATGTAACTAAGACGATGTAAATGACAGTATGCAATATACGTCTTTATCAGCTTTTGAACCAATACAACAAATATATGTTTCTGTAAGTTACATTAAATAATGTTAATAAAATAAACCTATTAACGACGGCAGATATCTATCTGAGAGTATGAAGTGAGGGACATAATTCAATAAAAAAAGACAGCACAGAACCCACAACCCTCAACGTGGATTAATTAAACAAAACAAAAAATTGTTACCACTACACTACATGCATCATATACGAAATGTAAGTATTGGTCACAGGTTGATATAGGTGCACGTATGTATAACACTGATTGTATGTTCTAAAATTAGATAATGAAACACAGGTGCATAGTTATCGATTAATATTGACTTGCTCATGAATGTATTTCCAATGACCACTTGACGTATGTTGGTGTGATACATAATCGATTCGAGTTCCTGTGCTTACTATTTTCATTTTCAGCAAATACGTAACAACAAAAGTGACAACTTGATTCAGAATATTCCTGAACATTGCTTGAATATATTTCGGGCCAACATGGTGACATGCATGCTAAATCGTCATTTTTTCAATTCTTTATTTCCTGAAGCTATACAGCTTATGGGAGAGTACAAAACAAACATATATACATACAAAAGCTGTGGAGCTTGTTCATCCTGGGAGACGCATGATCATTGTCTCCCAAAATGGGCAAGCACCAGCAAATAATGACATTACATGTAATAAAGGGTATGCTAACTATTGCAAAATTACTAGTCGAAATTACAAATGAAAAACATATTCATATTCATAGATGTAGGTGCGCAACAAGCAAAGCGATTAGATTGCGTGTAGCATTTATGTTAACTATTGCAGCATGCAGTAGTCTCTGAAAACATTTTCGTATTCATAAGCGCACAAAAAGATTGCGTGTAAGATGGTGTATGCGATATATTGACAATTTTACTAGTTTTAGTTACACCGAAAATATGTTCAAATTCCTAGGCACCCAACAAGCAAAACGGCTGAGAAACATGTTCAAATTCCTAGACACACAGCGAGCAAAACGATGAGATTAGAGTAAAATGGAGTTTGCTAATTATTGTAGCATTTACTAAGATCATGTTCAGTTACCTAGGCGCGTAACAAGCTGAATTGTTGAGATTACGTCTAAAAACTATGAGATTTGAGTAAAAATAGAGTATGCTAACTATTGCGTAGTTTACTAGTATCTAGCCCAAATGAGAAACATGGTAATAATGGGGTTACATGTAAATTAGAGTACGAGAATTGTGGAAAATAAACAATGGCTGTGTGTATACCCCCACTGTCCCAATCTCCAGTTTATGGAGAATGGGACTTGGGTAAACGTAGATGATTTGTCGTGAAATGCATACTAGCTGGTACCCTCACATTGGTGCGAAAACGAAATACGTGAGGCTATCAGACAGTCCAGTAAAAGCAGTTATTTATTGCACCTCAATAGTAAAGATTGTATTATTATAATGGTTGTAATTATATCAGCACTAGTTACAAGAAAGCGGGGATTGCAATTCATTGTCGTAAAGTTCATCATAGGTGTAGTCGCCGATATTAATCGATATATCAAACGACCATTGGCCGCTGGGTATAGCGAGTAATCTCGCGAATATTACCTTGACTAATCGGTGTGATCACTTGAAGTTCCGAAAACAGTATGTTCCTGTTCCGTTATATACCTAGTAAGTTACCTAGTAGTTCCGAAAACAGTATATGTTCCTGTTATCACAATCACGAATACCCGTTCATATTTCGAGGCGCACGGGCACACACATTCATCGCAGATGCATGTATGTGCCCACCATGCCTCGCAACACGAGCGGGCATGTTCGTAGTGTCAGCATATGAATCCTACACGTGTCCTTCGCTCAAACGCATTGACAACGTTATATACCTAGTAAGTTACCTAGTAGTTCCGAAAACAGTATATGTTCCTGTTATCACAATCACGAATACCTGTTCATATTTCGAGGCGCACGGGCACACACATTCACCGCAGATGCATGTATGTGCCCATCATGCCTCGCAACATGAGCGGGCACGTTCGTAGAGTGTCAGTATATGAATCCTACACGTGTCCTTCTCTCAAACGCATAGCCAACGTTATATACCTAGTAAGGTTTGTAATAGTCTTTATATCGCCCGCGTCCAATAGTTCCACTAGTTTCTGAGCGCTCGGTCTGCGGTAAAAGTATGGCCGGATAAGTCTCGCCCTCAGTTCGCTGTACTTGGGGCATATTAGAATCAGGTGATATTCATCCTCAATAACGTTCAACTCGCACATTGCGCAGACTCGATCCCGTCTATCCGTTCGGTTATATCGGCCCGTTTCAATGGCTAGGGAGTGTGCGCTTAACCGAAATCTCGAGAGCGTCTTTCTACGTAGTTCCGGGATTGGTTTGCACAGGTACTTAGCTAGACCGCGTGTTTTGTCGAAATACTTGTATATTTCACATTTCGAGCATGTTTCGATTGTAGAGTCGTTGGTTTGGAAGAACTGGTCGGCTAGTCGTTGTCGTACTCTCGCAAGGAAAATGTTCACGTCACCCGGTTCCTGCGAAATCCAGAACTCATTCATTCCGAGTTTGAGCAGAATATCCTTCACGCTGCGGAGCCAGTTATGTCCCGTGGTATTTGCCTCGCAGTCTTGGAGCCTATCTTCGTATAATGATTTTAGTATACAGTTATTTGTTGATAGTAATTTAGTCCAGTACTTGACGATTCTATTGCACCGTGTTAAATATAATGGCATTCTAGCGACCTCATTATACACCATAGCGTTACTTGCCGACCTTTTGACCCCTAAGATGCGTTTTATGAACGATGTGTGTACGCGTTCAATTTCCGGTGCCTTATTTGTTCCCCATAGTTCAGACCCATAGTTCAGAATCGGGGCCAGGTAAGTGTCAAATAAGTCCAACATTGTGGTTACATTGAAGTTACTCTGTTTAATAACTTTCATCAGATTGAATTGAGCCTTTCTTGCTTGTTCGGCGAGATGTTTTTGTGTTGTGTTAAATTTACCGTTATAATTTAGCATGATTCCTAAGTAGCAGAATTGGTTTACTATCTCTATTTCAGTCCCTTTATAAAACCACTTCTCCTCTTTTCGCAGTTGCCACGACTTCCGGAACACCAATACTTTCGTTTTGGCGACGTTAATGGTAAGACCCCACTCTGTAGTGTAATTGTCCAGTTGGTTGATAATTGTTTGTAGTCCGGCCGCCGATTCAGCCAGCAGCACAGTATCATCCGCGTACATCAAAATAAAAATGTTTATTTCCTCTATATTGATTGATGGGCATGAGTTGTGCATCAGGTCAAGTTCAAGGTCATTTATTAACAGGGAAAACAGAAATGGGGACAATGCCTCGCCTTGAAGGAGGCCAGTACTGCATTTGTAGAAGTCCGAAGTTTCGTTGCTATGCCGTATCGCCAACCTGATGTTTTTGTACATAGAGTTGATGACTTGGAACAGCTTGCCGGTTATACCACTTTTGATCATCCGTCTCCACAACTTGTAGTGATCCACGGTGTCGAATGCCTTTTTATAGTCAATGAAACAGGTGTACAGACGACCACTACTGTTCAGGTACTTTGAAACAATCGCATGGAGCGCGAAAATCGCGTCTGTTGTGCCGAAGCCTGGTTTAAACCCATATTGGGCGTCTGTGATGATATCGTTTTGTTGGCTCCATGCCAATAGTCTAGAGTTTAATACCGATGTGAACAGTTTTGCTAGATGACTGATAAGTGTAATAGGCCTGTAGTTACCGGCATCATTTGGATTGCCTTTTTTAAATACTGGTATCACTATACCCGTAGTCCATTCCGTAGGGTATTCACCTCGAGTAAGTATTTTGTTGAATAATTTACACAATAGCGGAATTAAACACGTTTTACCAGCGATAAATACTTCGTTCAACAGCTCGTCGTTTCCTGGTGATTTATCCTGTTTTAATTTCCTCACTTCGGTCAAAATCTCAGATTCTGTAAATGGCACCTCTAGCTCACCGTACACTGGATCGCCGATATTTAAATGTGCAGTTTGTTCGTCCGCGGTTGTGTTGTCCATCAGTGATACAAAGAAGTTCTTAAAGTCTTCAGCCTTCAGGTTGGTTTTTACTTTATTTTGTTTTCTTTTCTTGAATAATTTGTAGAACTGTTTGGGGTTGATGCGTTCAGTTGAGACAACATGTTACCTTCAACGCTTTGGAAGTTTTGTTTTGACCTATTTGCATATTGTTTGTATATTTTCTTCCTTTCAGCTAATGCCACTCTGTTCGCGTGCGTTTTATTGATGTTAAAACAGTGTAAGGCCCTTCTGTATTCAGCGTTTAGTTGCCTACAGCGCTCGTCAAACCACGGTTTGTCAGTTGTGGCAGCTGGGACGTTACGGCGTTTACTCGAGTCCACGTTACTATCACATGTGCACTTCTGTACTTTGATTACTTTGACACAAAACGGGTCCACTAATCGTTTTAGTGATGCAGTAAAGTTACACACAGTGGAATTAATGTCATCTGATGAGTCAATACTTTCGCGAAGAGTCCGTGCTCCATCATTTAGGACTTCGTTCATACGCTCGGTATTTGCAGTAGACCAAGTTCTGATATTGGTGTCAGACTTTGCGCAACGACATTTACGTGTGTCTGTTCCATCTGTGTACAGCGATTTACATTGGAGCGTGATATCAATGGGGGCATGATCCGAGAATGTGTTAAAAAGTTGAACTGCAAAGTCTTTAAGTATTGGTAATGCGTCGTAGTGTAAAACAGCGTAGTCTATCACACTGGTTCCTAGTCTATTTTGGAATGTTATACTACCATTCGCGTCAGATATCACGACCGCCGTTTACGATTCTGAGTCCGCTCTGCTTACATAACGAAATTAGGCGCCTTCCAAAATTGTTCAGATGCGAATCTTGTGATTTTCTGGTACTAGTATTATTGGGGTCATTTGGATACATAAAGCACTGTTCTAACGTTTGCCTTAGACTGCGATCTATGACGTCACTTTCTATCTGGTCCGAGACTTGCGCCACTCGTGAGTTCAGATCGCCGAGAATACCAACGTGGCCTAAATTCATATAATGACATACGTCTGTTTCTATGCTCTCGTATATGTCACAGTCGTACTTGTTATAAAAATCGTTACTTTCAGGTGGAATGTATGCGAAACACAGGTACACGGATTTATCGTCTGTAAACATACACCTGTCTAACTCTACCCAGATGAGGCTGTCGTGTATAATTTTAATTACTTTGATATAGCGTGACAGGTTTTCTCGATACATTAACATCAGGCCGCCACCCTTACATCTAGTCCTTGGGAATTGGTGTACTTTTAAACCTTGGAGGTTATAGTCACTGATATCGAAGTCGGTTGGTATCCAACACTCCGACAAAAATCCGATATCACATTCATTCAAGTATTGCAGAAATTCAAGGTCTCTCAATTTTCTGTCTATACCTCTTTGTATATTCCAGCATCTAACTTTTAATGCACTCCCCCGGTATTCCTATTGACTTCCGGTCGTGTCACGCGTATCTTTGTGACTATCATTATCGGTGGTCACACTGTCCGATGTTGGTGAGAATGTACGCGTTGGTGATTCCGAGTTACGCGGGGGCCCGCGCTCGGCGGTTGCTGGTGTCGGCGAAGAACGGTTGGCAGGTCGTTGCTATCGCCGCAAGCACCGGGAGCGCCGGAAACGCCGAAAGCGCCGGAAGCGCCAGTAGTTGTAGGTATGACATCACAGTTCTGCTGTCCGGTTTGAACGTGTGAGAAAATGCCAGTTTCTCTTTGCTTTTTCGGAGACTGCTGATCCATCAGTGGTGACGTGGCCTTTTTCTTGCGAGCGTTTGTCGTTGCCGGGAATATAGAGTCTGTCTCCATAATGTCACCGTCGTTCATCGAACTGAAACGCGTAGCGTCTGCAAATGATCGCACCGGCGTGTGTAGTTGACCGATTCCTGGTGTTTGTTGTGCGCGATTTGTCGCCCCTGGCTGATTTGGTTGGGCGTGGGCATTTCTGTAGCGCCACTCATTGTCGATAGGTGGTATGGGCGCATTATACATGTCTCTACGGTGATTGTGGTTATAAGCGGGTGGTGGTATATTTGGCGGTCGGTCATTGGCCTGTCTTGGGTGGTACTGTTTACCGTCAATGTACAGTTTATCACGTACTAAATTCACTTCTCGAACTGTTGGGTCATTCTTTGCTATTCGCAGTACGGATAGAGAATTTTACGTTTGTGTTCTATTTCCATCGGGAATTGCTCCCTCACACTGTACTTCCGGTCTGTGATACCCATGCTAGCGACACGTACTGTTTCACGATCTTTGAAACGAGTGAATTTAGCGACTATCGGTCTGGGTCGTAATAAATTTCCGGACTCATCTGTACGCTGTCGTCCCAATCTGTGAACTCGTTCGAACTGTAGTGATCCTACGAAGTCTGCCACATTTGTATTATCTTCGTATTTCAGTTCGTCGCATCGGAGGAAGCTTTTTAATACCAATTCTGTGTTTTCTCTGGTGTCACGGTAACCACGCCTTTCTTCGGCTACGCCAAAGAAGAGTAAGTTGTCGGTCATTGAGCGACACTGCATTTCTAAAAGTTTATCACGTATTTCACCGTTATCGCGCCGCAAATCGGAAAGTTCGTTTTTCATAGAGGCGTTTTCGGATCTCAGGTTAAGTATATCGTCTGATGTAGTTGCCTTCGTGCGTAGATAATCTTCACACACTGAATTTATTGACTCACAATACTGCTGGCATTCGCCCACCTTCGATTTAACGTCTAATTGTTCGTGTTTTAATGAGCACATTTCTGACCGCACAACCGAAATATCACTCTCGATATTGTTTAACTTTGACATGTTCTGGTCAATAGCAGACAGTCGGATTGTCATTTGAGTTTGCATTTGCTGTATTAGATCGGCGATATAATTCTGATCCGGAAGGCTTGTTTTCTCACTCGATTGACCAGGTGCAGTATGCATCATAATCTGACCGTTATAACCACTGTATGTATTGTTCGCTTGATTGGCCGGCTGTGCGTTGGTACCCATTGCTCTGTTGTAGATTGTGTGCGATATTGCCCCGGGGCTCGTGTTGTTGCAATTTGCGCACCTGCAATGGTTCCCGGCATTTGCGTGTATGGAGTGATGCCCGCCTGCATCTGGGGTTGCTGGGGCGGTTGGGCGACCTGCGGCAGCTGGGGTTGATATGTTGACATTATGGGCACTGGTGGGGGCATATGGTTACTCGCTAGTCCGTAATATGGCCCGTATAGAGTTTCGTTAGCACCATTCAACACATTGCCTATTGACGAGTGCTCACTTACCCCAGCGTTCTGTTCGGTTGGAGGTGTCGACTGTACAATGACACTTTTGGGGCACTTTTTTACATTTTTATTCCGCATATTCACTCACTACACTGTACATGGTATCACTGGTAACTATAGCTACATGAACACTGTCTATCTTTTTATTAATCCATGTTTAATGTTTATTTTCACAAGCTCGTAAAATTTTCTGACTTGCCGCCATTAGCCTCGTTTCCATGCTAATGTCGGGTTTTCATTTTTAACACACCTACTTTACCTATTACGGTTCAACATGGAATCTCCTGTGACCTTTGCCCTTGTCATGTTATCGGAATTCAACAGTAGGTGAGCCAGGTAAATATATTCGTGCCGTATTCCTTTTCAATACTGATTTTGCAATTAGACAACAGCCCAGGGGTTAAAGTGGCGGATGTCAATTTCGTAGGTAGTGAGTTCACGGTGCGGGTACCACGTGACATTTTGCTAAGCAGGGGCACGAAAAACAATGGCGGATCTACCCGATTCAGGTAAGATTTATTATCATAACTTTGAGTAAACCTATTAAAATAACAGAAATCGTGTACGAGAGCCTTGCCATTTGAAAAACACAAACTCTGCTCATTATTGTATTACTAAAGACGGCCTTATTTCGTCTAAAAGTGAAATCGCATACGTGCGGAACCGAAAACCCAGTAGCTGTCACATTTTATAATTCCTTGGAAAACTTCTATTATAGCTGGGAGGATATGGTGCACGAATGGCACGCAGTCTGAGTACAATACTAAAAGATGTTGAGAAAAAAGGGGTACAAAATATGCAGATTCGACCATGTTTTGGCACCAAACACGAAAATGCTAATGAGGGGTCACAATTGAATGTGGCTAATAAGGGGTCACAAAAAAAATAATCTGCGACAAATTTTGATTCTTAAATTGAAGCTTAGCTCTAACTTTGTATGCAACATTGATTTATGTCTGCCCCTTTCGTACCTGGACAATGTTTGACATGTTATTCGCTGAAAGTCGGTCTAGAAATATACCCATATACTTATAGGAAAGTACAGTGATACCAACATACATTTATAATGTTACCATAGGAAATATCTCAAATACACATGTATTTATAATTTTCTCTAACCTTGCATTCCTTTTGTCGACTCAACACTTTTAATATTTTTTTTAAGTATTATAAACATTTATTTTCACCAAAACATTAGGGCATTTAGGTTCATAAATACGGTATAAATCTAAACTTAAATCGTTTTTTTTTGCTAATCTGTTTCATCACATGAGACGGATATCTGATGAGACACAGTATCTTTAATGTTGTATATTCAAAGAATTTAGCAAAGCATTGTCGATAATTAGAAAACAATATGAAAAGCCTTGTCGCTTTCACTGGCACCATGGCCACAAGTCGTATATTTATCCCGTCAACACAGTGCATATGTGCCGTGAAACACGGTGCAGTGAAACATTTTTGATATCCTGTCAATACGACCTAATCACCGCGTATGAATATGTGCGGTGGCTGGGATTATTTTGTTTGCATTTTAAAGCCATTATTAGGTGTTGACGGGATACATAGAATAGTAGGTTAGTGCAGTGAATGGGGAAAATATCTGGCGCGGCTCGGAAACGGGATTTGCTCGGCAGAACCTCGGCCATCCCGTTTCCTACGCCTTGCCAGATATTTTTTTCCCATTCACGGCACTAACCTACTATTCTCTATATATGGGCCATGCCATACGAAACCGGTCTTAATGACAACGTCATGAAAAGCGGTAAACGACGTCGGAAAAACGACGTTTGCAGCGTCGCTGTAAAAGTTCACATTTTGCCTCTCATTTACGTTTACTGGTGTCAGTTAACATTAAGGGTGAACAGAAAAGGGAAGATTTGTATTATGACGTCATGACTTGACGTCACGTACTTGTGACGTCATTGACCGTGAATACATGTTTGACGTTATGACCATGGTATCGTGACAAAATATTATAGCAAGGATACTTGCACGAGTTCATCACAGCATCAATTACTTAGAAATGCTTCAGGCGCTGTGCATTGTCGCCTAGCTGTCGTTCTTTGACATTATCACTCTTTTTCGTCGGTTATCCTTATGAATTTAAAATAGTGAACGCATAATTTAACTGGCTACATATCTGCGAAGTATTCGCTTACACTGCACCTTGAATCCTAAATAATCTTAAATATGAACAACCTAGTGTATGCCAACGATATTACCATCTATTATCTTGGTAAATTGAGACACTTTTGAACAATTCTATTTAGTACTTAGTGAATGATATGCCATTTAATGCCACTCATTTTATCATAAACGGAGGTAGACACGCATCTATATAAAGACATATATATCCAGGGTTTGTATTGAATTTGGCAAAACAAATGCATCTAAATCTCTCTAATAGATTCTGAATCAGTGATTTCAATGTAGCTTCTTGATTTTTTGTGTATAAGCAATACATAATGCACAAAACACACAGTGAGGTCGGTGGAGTTTTCGAAAAGTGTTGAAATTAATTGGAAATTTGATGGTCATAAACTTGCTTTTCGCACGATTTGTAGTATTAAATCATCAGATTATCACCTGACTGCATAATAATGTATATCTGAATCAGGCGATGGTAATGCGATCCTCAAGAAAGACACACGGCGACAATTATAAGGTATCACGCTACCAAATCTGCCCGACGTCGTGTTTTGTTACAAAAGTAATGTTATAAGCGGCCTACTTCCTACTTTAAAATATGTCGTCGCATACGAAATGTTAAATAATGTCGCTATTATTCCCGAAATTATTTCAGACAGCAGCAAACAACAGGGAAACGTCAACACTCTTACTTATTTGAAAAGTATTCATACGGAATTACGTTACTTGGGCCGCAATCCAAAACATGACGTTACATTAATAGCAACTGCAATACACATTATTTTCATACTTTGTCTTGGCCTAATGGGAAACACTTGGAAAGGCTACGAGATATCCAAATTTGGTTGACATGCGATAAAAGATGACAAATCTATAGGACTTGTCCGGGTATTTTATCAACATCCCTTGTATACGCCGTTGATAAAAACGTCGTAATTTCAACGTCATTGATCTAAAACGTCATATAAATTTTTACCACGCGTCATAAAAATACTTCTAAAATGAAAAATAATTGGGATACATTGATAATTTTGGAGTCATATGGCTTTTAAAAGATGTACAATTCAGAATACGCGAAAAAGTAAAAACTATTAAGAATAAACTAGATACTTTTCATTCAAAATGGAGTGACTTTATAGAACAAAATACGTAGACACAATCATTTGATATAAGAACCAACGAATGTAAATATATGAGCCCGGACCATTTATTTGACACCCGTCCCCCACTTTTGGACAGTTTCTTCTCCGACCTATACCAATCTCATAGCCCATATGCCGTATATAGACTCCTATATTTAGTTTAAAAACTCAATGTTACATGTAGACATGTATTCTTAGGTTAATTATACAGACTATGATGTATTCATGTTTTTGTTAAACTGACAGAACAGCTGTACTATGTTTAATGAACTGTATGTATAATCATATCATTGTATTTGTACATGTACATGTAGCAAAATGAATTTAGAATGATAATAGAAATGGACAAAAAAATATACAAAAAAGTAAAAAACTGAAAATGTTGTCATTAAGGCCGGTTTTCGCATGGCACGGCTCATATATGTATTTCGGCTTTCATCTGTATATCTCTATATATGGGCCGCGCCATACGAAAACCGGGCTTAATGACAACGTCATGAAAAGCGGTAAACGACGTCGGAAAAATGACGATTCAATTTGTCTAACGTCGCCGTAAAATTTTACATTTTGCCCTCCCATTTATACGGTGGCACAGAGAGGACATGGAATATTTTTTACTTTCGCGTGCGCACGCGATAGGGTTTTGCGTGCGCACGCGATAGCCGACCATGTCACATTGCGGTCATACAGCAATAGTTATAACCCTCGCCATTTCACTTAATATTCACTTTCCCAGCAACCAGTCATAAAAAGAACAGAATGATATCGACAAAAGTAATGCGTTTTGTGAGGTTCGAACTCTCGACCAGATAAAATGAACAAAAGTTTTGCAAACGTATGGATATTCTCCCGTTTCGATACCACTGAGCCACATTACATGTCTATTTTGCGCACTAAGATACACTATTATATTGACATGCATGCACGTGGACTCTATCATGTTGATATTATACACGAAAACGAGGCTAGGATACTATAACACACCTGATCTACCTATATTTGGACTCATCGATTGACCTCCAGCAACTTATTATCGTCTGTCATTTATACGGTCTGTTGGGTGTGTTTACAGTATAGAACGGTGAATGTGTAGATAATCGATTTCTGTCTTGTGTAATAATTCAGCATTATCAGTTGCACAAAACTATGTAAATTACACAAAACCAACGAAATCAACTAAAATCCACCAACATATCCACATGGCATCAAAATAATGACCATCAAACACCTGTGTGAGAAACGTGTGTATCAACACTAACCAACCTGTACATTCGGTGCTTTTGAACACTATCGGCGTAGTGAAGTGGTATAACTTTCCATACACGAAGTAATGTAGATGGTCACCGAATATATAGTTGTGCAATTGGCAAATAAAAGACCCAAAAAGCAAGCCAACATAGTAGTTTAAAAGATACGTTTTTCTAAAATATAGTTTTCATCTATGTGGCAGTTACTGCAGAAATGGGGATTGCGTGTTTTGCGAGCAGTGTAGATCCAGATCTGACTGTGCATCATCCGCACAGTCTAATCAGGATCTGCACTGTTCGCCACTCCACAAATGAAGCTCCCGCCATGCCTCTAACAATCAATATAGCGCATTATCCGGCTACAGGAGTGTGCTATTTGATCAGGAGCTAAATGGGTCATAAATCCCATAAGCCACATTTCCCCAGTCACAGCCACGTATGCCCTGAAACACGTTGTTGGCGATAATGGCGTTTTTCGCGTAATGGGATATCATTAATATTCGATTTATGGATTCAGTTTGTATATATACAGCATATGTTTTGCCGCGTTATTGAGCAATATTGAGAAGACAATGTATCGTCCTTTGTCATACAGCTTTATGAAGACTTTCAACACATTCCCACATATTACCGGACCATATGATTGGTTAATGTATGTTTAATATGGGTAGCATTAGTGATTTCGGCAGCCTTCGTAAAGAAATATGGTAGTTTTACTCATATGTGGGTGTGGCTGGAGAAATGGGGCTTATGAGATTTGCGCCCAGTGTAGCCCCTGATCAAATAAATATCACTCCTGTCGCCTGATAATGGCCTCTATTGCTTGCGAGAAACTTAGCGGGTGTTTCAATGATGGAATTGCGAACAGTGCAGATCCTAATCAGATTGTGCGGATGCACTGGCTGATCGGGGTCTACACTGATCGCAAAACCCATCAGTCCAATTTGTCTAGGCACATGCACACAATTATACAGTTAGACGAACGTGTATATTCATTAGGGCTCGTGTAACAGTTTGACAGCTGGCGCCTGTAGTGAATCCTATAGATCTAGATAAACGCACCACCCACGACACGGCACATACATTACGCCGATATTTCCTCTGAAAAACTACTATTAAAGGTACATGCCCACACAGTAGGCACACAATGGTCTCCCTATATATATATAAATTTAGTATGTGTTATTGTGTCACTATTCCACCAGTTCTAAAAAGTACTAGTGACCGCTATATAGATATAATCAGTTAGTAATATTTATTTTACTGATAGTGACGCGCGGTGGTATCAGGCTATTTTCATATGCAAATGCGGCGTGATATTTTTTAACTATTTATAATAATTGTCACCCAAAATATAATATTTTCGACAGATTTTAAAGTATGATCATTGCACATCAAAAAATAAATACAGAGAATGAAAAGTCATGCAGAGCATGATGTTATTAGCCGATCAAATCAGGGTTCAATATATGTCCACATTTTAGTAGTTACGGAATGTCAGGGAAAAGTGAGAGAAGTGTTGATTTCCTCCCCAACCAAATTCTCAGTTATATTTAGCTATCATTAATATCTGATCATAGTAATACTTATGGTAGTCAAATGTAAACAATATTATTCCAGTTGAAATAATTAACCTTTGAATATAGGTTAAGGCGCTTAGCATTACACAAATATGTAGCAAGTCAACCGAAATCTCATAAATACCCGATTTTTGGCGGCCATCTTGAAAATATGATAATTATATTCTGAATATTAGTGCAGTTTACGTAAATTCTTTAATATATCCATCTGAAATGTTTGTTACAACTTACACCAATTTCCAAGTTAAGGACCATGACCTATTGGCTCATATATTGGCAATTTTCGACTTCCGTCAAGCATAAAGTTCAATGACCTTGAAATGACCTTCAACTTGGTTTAAAAATGGCACCCGGATTTTTTGGAAACCTTATACATTCAAGTTTATAAAAACACCGGGTGCCATACATTCAAGTTTATAAAAACACCGGGTGCCATAAATTAACACGAGGTGCCGGAATCTTATATATATACCTACAATTGCCCCTGGACTAGAAGGCAAACCGCCTAACTTTAGTTTACCGTGTTTATTTATAGCCAAATTGCAAACCGCCTAACTTTAGTTTACCGAACTCTGGTAGTGAAAACGTTTATTTATAGCCAAATTGTGTTATTTCGCTATATTTAAAGTTTTCAACAGAGATAATTGCCAAAAATGAAACATTATCCGGTTGATGTAATTTCGCGTTTGTAGATTACAGAATATAGGAGAAAAGGGTGGTTACAAACTTTTTCACAAACCATATAGCCGATCTATAAAAAGATCGGCTAATAATAAATATCAATGTCTGTTATCATTTGAATGAAACACGGTTATCGCCCCTGATCAGTTTCATTAGAATGCTAGCGGACAATACCACATGATTATTAATATGTACCCATGTACTTATACATGCATACTTATCGCCATTGCTGTTAAATTGCTGTATTGTTGTAATACTTGGGCAAGGGCTGTAACTAATGTTGTGAGAACTTGTAACCACAGGCATACGGCGTGTTTCGGCTTTCATCAGTATAACTCTATATATATGAACAAGGCTTCGAATTTTGGTTGGACACGAACTCGTATCATAACAAAATATCATGTTTAGTAGGGTCATTTTCTGAAGATTCCGTGACCATCATGTTCCTACCTTTTTATTGTTGATTTGTCAACTTGTACCATTTTAGGAAAAAAATAGCTTCTATGCATTTTTCAAAAATGATGGGAAAACTTTTTAGAGCACAACATTCAAATTGGCCGCTAACACCATTTTGAAATATATAAAATGAATTATCTCTGTAATGAGGTAAGCAAAAAATGCAAATGAGGTTTCGTTTCCCAATAATTATAACATGCCAAAACTACTGGTATGGTTATTTTTCAGTTTTTACCTTTAAATCCAAGATGGCCACCGTCCACTGTCATAAAATACATACTAGTCCATAGTGTTAGTGGAAGCTAAGCTAAAAATAAAACTAATGTGTATATCATCATTCAAATTAGCATGCTATACCTGTTGGAGGGGTTGTGTGTTGATTTGGAAGCCACTAAGCCATTTAAATCCAAGATGGCCGCCACCCGCAATCTTGGACAATATAAAAAACAATATTTCTGAGCGGAAGATTAAACTAAAGGCACACATGGTGTGATATTTTCACTCATTTCAGCAGACCACACCTACTGGAAGGGTTGTTTGTTAGGTTGGTTGTTATCGCGGCTTGGAAATCCAAGATGGCCGCCATCTTCCATCTTGAAGAGACAAAATACAACATTTCCAAGATGGCAAATAGGCTAAAAGTATCAAGTCCACATCTGCTGTAAAAGCAGTTTGATAATTTAGAGACTAGTATTGCATTGAAATCCAAAATGGCCGCTGTTTTGTAAAATCCGTAATGTATTATATATGGGGCAATATAAGTTACAATTACACAACAAATCTGTTTTCTTACAAATAATTTATTACCTTGCATACCTTTTATTGCTTGGCTGTATATTATACTTAGTTTTAAGTTCAAGATTGCCTGTGTATTCCATCTTGAAATTAAACATAAACTGCCATATATCTAAGCCAAATAAGATGGAGAATCAAAGTGTGTGGCTGTTCTTAATGGTACCAGCTGGGAGAAAACCACAGGAATTAATTTGTATTGTTTAATCCACTAGCAGCTGTTTTAAAAATCATACACTGCTCCACTATTGGGATTATTAGGTCTAGTGAACGCAGAAGTACACATTTTTTGTATCCAATCCCATTCAAATCATGACTCCAAATTGGTGACATTATTTCATATTTAAAGGCATTCACATTACTATTAGTGTTATGTTATTATGAGTTCTAAGGTTGCTACATGAGTCCCAGTAAGTTAATGAATTTAGAAGATGTGTTTCATGACTTACCTCTCCAACCACATATATGGCATGTACGTACGGCGTGATTTGTAGAACTACCATGAGTGAAGAGTCAGTGGTCACCTAACTACTAATAAATGAAAGAAACATAGAGGATATTCATATTTTTGCAACGAATATGTCGTATATATTCATCGAGTGGTGTGAAATGTCCATATTTCACGAGTGCCGTTGCACTCATTATTATATACCGCTCCATGGAAATTAGCAGCATTTTAGGCTGTATACGGTAATGAATGTGTATTAGCAGCATATTTACAGTCCGGCGCTGCAGGTGCGCGTTATGAATATAGATAGCGGAAGTTGTCGTATTTTCATCGGAAAATGTTTATTTCATCGATGAGAACATATGACTTTTATTTACATCGTATGCTATTTATTTCATGGGTAGGTATATAATAAAATTACATATTGACATACTCCCCTTCTACACACCGAGTCTGACCATGTTCATCATTACACATATAAACTGTATATGTTTCTCAGCATAAGATGGTGTGGAAATATATCTTGATCACTGATTGATGCTATTGATAAGAAATTCCAACACCCCAGACAATGTGACCACAACTCAAATTAAATAATTGCAGATAGACCCGCATTCTAAATAGGAAATATGATTGTACTATAGGGTTGACAAGTCCATAACACCACACGTAATGCATATTGACAAATTTGTCAATCCATTCCCAGAGCATCAACTAAGAATAAACTATCAGGAAGATTGTTGTTGTTGTTGGTTGGGGTTTAACGGCCTATTAATAGTTGAAGTAATTTAAGGCTTCCATTGGTTTAGTGCTAAGCCCTATATATTACCTGTACATGTACAAATGGGGGGAAATCCCAAACTCAGAACTGAATATTTACAATAAAAATAAACTCGCCACACCAGAATCGCTTAGCCCCCTCCCAAAAGCAGTATGATAAGTAATAATCTTACTACTTTTATAATGGGCAATAACCCAAAACAACTCCCAGGTTACCAAAGAGCCAAAGATAAAAACGTACCTGAGGCCAAACCAGGAAGATCGTGATTCCTATCAGGAGGAATCCCTACCGTTAATTTACACAGTCGCGTTCGCCCGACCAGCCACTCACTGGCTGTGGTCAGGCTGTGCAGATCGGTCTAGGACTACAGTAATCAGAAAAACAATAGTTGACCAGGCAAATCGTGATTCCTTGAAGGAGGAACCCATACCGTTAATTTACGCCGTCGCGTTCGCCCGATCAACCACCCATCAGGAAGAGGATGTCAATGATAATACTGATAAGAATTGTGATTTTGACAACTGACAATTTCTGATGCAGTAACTGCAAAATATAGACCCAGCTAGCTAATTAAAGTCAAATATCCAATGCCATATCACTATCTATAATCTTAGAAATATATGTACACTTATATAAATGCATTTATCTGATGCATGAAGTCACTGGAGTTGCACTCCTTAGATAACTCACATACATCAAAAGGAAGCATGTTGCTGGTTATGATAGCTTCTAGCACCAAAGCAATGAAGAAATGAGGATAGCATACACACTATCACACATACATGTCACTGCCTGTGGCTCACTATCATGTTTTAAAGTACTGAGTGTCGTGCATTTTTAGATAGGAATATACCGGACCGCTTCGCTTGTACTATATCGACTTGCTGTACCAGTGATATCAACCTCCCAAGTTAACAATCATTATTATCGGACTCAAAATATATTACCAATCTTTGATCACTTTGTTACTGTGTGTTTTCTTTTCAATATGGTAAATACTAAGCAGTTAACATTTTGGATGTCGCAGTAAGATTAATATGTACAGGTAAATTAAAATGAAAGCCAACCTTTTCGCGGGATTGTTGTGCATAATAAATCATCCAGCATACCCAGTGAGCAACTTGTAATGCGCAATATATAACATGTTATATGAGATACGTCATGTGAATTTGTACGTTCGGACATCTGCGTAATTTCAATAAATACGTTTACAAAATTTACAATATTTTTTCATAAATAAAGTAAAAAATTATATTAATTTTCAGAGGACACGCGGAATATAATTCCACATGTACGCTGAATATTGTTGTCAACTTTTGACGCCATTTACGGAAAATGTTGTAAATTTTGTAAACGTATTTCATGAAATAACGCAGATGTCCGAAGGTACAAAATCACATGGCTTGTCTCATAAATGATATGGTTGCAATCTTGAAATTTGACAGTCATCATTATCTCTAAGGTAACAAAACATCACATAAAGCCATATAGAATGCCAAATTAATGAGCAATCGCACTGTCTGTACATTTACTTATACGCAGTCTCAAAATTATTGTATTTTAACTTTTTCAAGATGATATAAGGTGGCCATTTTGGATTTCCTGATCATGATCGCATCCAACCTGACAAATAACCATTCCAGTAGGTGTGGTCTGCTAAAATTAACAAAATGTCACACAATTATACATTTAGCTTAATTCTCCCCACAGAAATATTGTGTTTTATATTGTTCAAGATGGCAGATATCGGCCATCTTGGATTTAAAGGACTTTCAAACCAACACGCAACCCCTCACGCAGGTGTGGCATGATAAAATTAGTAAATTTTCAAATTAATTTTACTAGTATTGTGTATTTTTAGATGATGGACGGCAGCCATCTTGCATTTCAAAGTCAAAACTAATAATTAACCATGCAAGCAGTTTTATAAGCATTGGGAAACGAAACCTCATGTGTGTTTCTTGCTTATCTCATTACAGAGATAGTGCATTTTATATATTTCAAAATGTCGTTGGCAGCCATTTTGAATCTTGTGCTCTAAAAAGTTTTCCCATCATTTTTGAAAAATGCTTAGAAGCTATTTTTTGTCTAAAATAGTTCAAGTTGACAAATCAACAATACAAAAGGTAGGAACATGATGGTCACGGAATACCCGGAAATGACCCTACTAGTTTCAAATTGTAATGTTCTATGCATTCTATGTATTTCTGCAGGATATCGACAATTCTCAAATGATCATATGAACTTGCCACTACAATATTGACGTTAGAGCCTGAAGCACATTAATTCATTTGTTATGATACGAGGTTGTGTCCGACAGAGGAAAAGGAGCTGTAATTCGATATTATTTGCATAAATATGTTCTAACTACATGTATGTTATTTTAGCAAGGTAATAATAATTCTCAAATAAAAACATTAGCGCTATAAAATCGCAGAATTTGTTGTGATACGATGTCGTGTCCGACCAAAGTTAGAAGCCTTGGTCATATACATCTATAGTTATACCGATGAAAGCCGAAACACGCCGAATGCCTGTTCTTGTAGCCCAAGCCCGTTGTGCTTATATTATGCAATACACTATGTTTAACTCTTTGCATGCTGGGAAACGTGTGGGCTATAAATAGTTCAAAACTAGCGGACACAAATTCATCATATTTTCTTGTATTTCTCCACGTAAATATCATGAATATGTCTTGGAATTTAATTAGAATTGAGTCCTGAGGACTCAATTCTAATGAAATTTCAAGACATATTTACAGAGAGAAATAAAACATATACTCCTAATTCGTTTGGCGGATATTTTCGCCGCTAGCATGCAAAGAGTTAAATTAACTAATTATGAAAACATGTCATACATGCGTTTATTTTCTATTTTGGCGAGTTGTGTTCGCTAAGTCTCAGTAGTGAATACAGTCGAACCTCTCTAAACCGGACACCAAGAAAACACCCGTGATCTTATTTTTGATGAGTTTCTTGGTCATTTATCTCGGGTGATAATGTATGTTTTTGATCACATAGCACACAGCTATGATTCATAATGATCAAATGCCTGATTTACAGTGAAACCTCTCTAAGCCGGACACCCTAGGCACCTCCCAGGGTGTCCGGTTTAGAGACGTTTTACTCTACATCCAAATGTTACAACCGCGTATTGATATACTGCCAGCCACGAACGAAGGGTGCACCGATACCGAAACAATACAAGCGACCAACGCGTGTTTGACATGTTTTCAACTTCTGACACACAGATCTTATTGCCGATACAAGCCACGACCCGTCTTTAACAAATTTGATAGATTTCAAATTAAGTACGCAACGGCCTTCAAAACATCTATGCATCTATATAGATGATTTAAAATTAGAATCATTGTGTTGACATAATATAAAAAAGTCACGTATTGCAGATATTGGAAATAATCTGCATGCAATCTGAAGCCTCATACAGGTACAATGATTATCACAAGGACGGGGTTCGTTATAGATACAGCAATTATAGGTTGATATGTTTTCTATATGTGCATATATGCACGAGCTAAGTAGCATGCGATATTGCGCGAATTTAGTCGGAACGAGTGGCATATAAATACAAATCAAATAACATTTTTTTTATGATATATGTAAATCACTCACAACTAAGATGCGCCTAAAAATATACAAACTATAAATGAAGTAAGCAAATTACTGATGATTTAGAAGGAACTATTTTACAATGTGAAAAGTAATTCTGGCACTGATCAATATAGTAAAATATTGAAAATTTACTTTCCATTGTGTTTCAATGGCAAACGAATGTACGTATGTTTTATTCTCTGATAAAATATATATCAAGACTATTTGTATTTATTTCCTATGCTGGATGCAAGAAAGACTCCAGTGAATGAAATGGTAATGAATGGTAACATTCAATGTGAATATGCATGGTAACATTCAAGTTGGTTACTTTCCACGGTGCATGATCACGTGGTTACAATAACAGCAACAATAGCTGAAAGTGTTGAAATATCTCCCACTCCAAAGTAAGTATTATTTGATATCTTCATTAAAAATATGCAACGGATTTTGATGAAATATGGAGCAGAAAACGTGTCTTCTGAGCTGCATTTGGTGGTCCGGGGAGTTCGGCACATACTTATGTCGTTTTCGCGAAGAATATTCGCAAAAACGACAGAAGTTTGGGCCAAAGTACAGAGACCACCAATTGCAGCTGAACCAGACGCGTTTGATGCGCCATATTTCATCAAAATTCCGTTACATAATAAGAACAAAATAAAATAATATGTACTTTGAATTGGAGGGCTTCTGGAAGTTTCAGTACGTGTTGTTGTTGTTGTAACCACGTGATCATACACCTTGCTTTACATCTAGGCAAACGCAGAACATTGAGTTCGTGGTTCCCGGTAACTTAAAATATTCGGCTTATTTTTGGTGACCGTGTCAAATCGCAAACTTTTAAAGGAATATTCATTGACCGTCTAAATAGTTCTTCCGGTCCTGGATAACGAACAACATGTATAGTTTACTTAGCACCCGGCGAGCATATTTAACGTATGACTTACTATAAAGTCTATGCTACTTACTGAATTTATGATGAAGAAGAAGAAGATTTTATTTGACGTAAACTATACAGTTTCTAGTCATACTAATACGATGCTATTGTTATATTAACATATTCAACGATTCTAATTATTCAAACTTATTTGTCATGAAATAATATAACATTTTATCCAGTCAACACAGTGCGTATGTGCCGTGAAACATTTTTGATATCCAGTCAGTACTATTTTTACATTTTAAAGCCATTTTTAGGTGTTGACTTGATAAATAGAATAGTAGGTTAGTGCCGTGAATGGGAAAAAATATCTGGCGCTGCAAGGAAACGGGATGTGCTCGGCAGAGCCTCGCCCATCCCGTTTCCTGAGCCTTGCCATATATTGTTTCCCATTCACGGCACTAACCTACTATTATCTATTTGTAAGGCGCGCGATTATAAATATTTCCTATCACGCATCTCGTTCCCGCGACCGAAGTCGGGAAGCGAGATCAGCCGATGCTGAGCCATGCTCAGGCACGACCAATCACCCATCTCGACCTCGCGTACACGTCCCGAGTACGTGCTCAGAAAGCTCTATAAGCGCGGGCCTAGTTGTTCGATGTCTGTATTGAGGATGAACTATATATTCAATGTCATAGTGAGAGAATTACGCAAATTAAACGCTTGTTGTAAATATATAATAATAATACTATACATGTAGTGGATAAATGTGTGAATTGTGATGAAACAAAGAGAACTTTCTGTGTGAGTACATACAAATTTAGCACGAAAACGTCACGACTCGTCTGGTCCTCTGTCCGCAAATATTAATAACGACGACGTAACGTACGGCATGTAAAACAACGTCGCTGCGACAAAGTGACGTAAGATGGGTATCTTTGTTGGTCTAGGAAGATGGTTTATCAGTTGAATACAAAATTGGTTTATATATCATAACGTATTTTCTAAATATGTTGAAAACTCAATTTCACATTTTTGACACATAAAGGAGGTTTTTACTTGGCGCATCACTATTATAATTTATGTTGTGAAGAACATGTAACTTTTACTTATTTTGTTGGCAATCTTGGAAGCCATATTGGATATTTGAAAGGTTAAAATGCCCATACTTATTGGAAAGGTTAATATATGCATTTCGCAGTGATATGCTGCCACCCTAGGCGTGAATATGTTCATTATAGTAACACGCGAACTGGTGCAATCTTCAAAATAAAAACGTCCCCATGGTAAACGGCCCCAAATCGTACATGTCACCCAAGCTTTACGGATCAAACCATATCACAAACGCTTAACTTCTCAACATTTATGTTATAGTTAGTTTACAGTTACGAATATATATTTGTATTAAACATTCATGATCAACGCTGACCTTCTCGATAACTTTCAGACCAGTGTAGACCCAGACAAGTATGTGCATCCACGCAGTCTGATCAGTAGCCGATTTCATCAAAATTACAAAGCATACTTATCTAGCAAAGTACATGTATACTTTGAGGGAGTAATCATTTATTTTTTTCCGAAATGCATTATTTCATATAGAACTAACCACAGGCAATTCTAGCGTGTCTTGGATGGTCAATTATTGTTTGTATAAACATAAAACACCTTTCTAAACAATGTACAAAACAATTCAAAAGTGCCCGGGTGTAAATATAATAATACTTAGAAAGGTACAAAACTCCCATTCGCCACCATTGTAACGAAAAGCCACAGAATGTAGACAATTGGAACTCGCCTATACAACGCATTACAGCGTTTCGAAACCGCTGCTTGGGGTGGGTTTTCGGCATAGATTTTATAGTTGCTAATACATTAACATGAATCTCAAAGAAGAATTTAGGTTAGTGAGACGCGTTTTTAGTGCAGTTTACACTCGAAATCTTTGAGATTTATGTTAATGTATTAGCAACTGTAAAATCTATGCCGAAAACCCACCCCAAGCAGCGGTTTCGACACGTAATGCGTTGTATAGGCGTATCATTATTTTGTTTTATTAATTCGTTCCCACGAAATAAAAATTCGTTCCCTCAATTTAACAATTCGAATTGTTATTTCGTGGGAACGAATAAATAAAAAACATCCATGTCCCTTTCAGGGCTCCGTAGGTTGCAGTTACATATTTTAATGAAAAATATCACACATATGTGGCTGTGACTGGAGAATTGGATTTCTTTTAGCAGCGTAGCTCCTGATCAAGTAGCACACTCACGTAGCCTGGTAACGATCTATATTGATTGTTAGACACACGATGGATGTTTCATTGATGGAATAGCGAATAGTGCTCCTGTTCACACTGTACGGATGCACAGGCTGATCTGGATCTACACTAGTCGCAAAACCCATAAGCCCACTTTCTCCCAGGCACAGCCACATATCCAAGGTGCGTTATCACGAACAACAATAGTGGCTGAAAGTGTTGAAATCTTGCCCGCTCCAAAGTAAGTATTATTTTATATTTTCCTTACTATTAAACGGATTTTAATGAAATATTGCGCATGTCTTCATGAGCTGAATTTGGTCGTCCATGGAGTTCGGCGCATACTTTTGTCGTTTTTGCGAAGAATCGATTTCCGTGTCGGTAGACACGGAAATCGATTCTTTGCAAAAACGACAGCAGAAGTTTCGGCGAAAATACAGAGATCACCTAATATGCTTAACAAGACGCGTTTGATGCGCCATATTTCATCAAAATCCGTTACGTAATAAGGACAATATGAAAGAATACGTACTTTGAATCAGATTGATTGTGGAAGTTTCAGTACATGTTGTTGTTGTTAGTACCACGTGATCATACACTTTGATATCATGAACATCATCCATCACACTGAGTAGGCCTACAAACTTCGAAAATCTGCAAATTTATTTTACTCTTTATTTTAAGCAAGTTGTCTTTGCCATGTCACAACAGTAACTATTTATGGTAAATAATACAAATATGACGAGGCCGGCCCGACGATCGAGAACTTGAGAAGCAGGACACTCAGAACCCCTCGCACCCTGCCGTAAATCGAGAATAATGTAAATACTATTCTAATTACTATTTTACGTGTTTGTAAAGTCAATTTAAATATCTTGGCAACATTATAAGTGTGCAGAATAACGCGAGAAAGTCGGCACTATTTCTTGCGGATACACGATTTTGACCTCAGTTTTGTTGCGAATTCCGTTCAAAAAAAGGCTCCTGTTTGGTTACAGGAACCAGTCGGCCAATGAATAATGTGACCGTAAACCAGTCCTAGTACAGCTTAGCAACAAGGAGTAAATGATATGGACAACGGCACTGATTGTTATTATTATGACAGAGAGATGAATAAAATAGATGATGCAGGAAATGTATGTCTGTGCCAAACATTTTATTATATTATTTGCATGATCTACACATGCAGGTTAAATTTTCTGTGTGCGACTTAAGAGGGTGAGATAGAGATTTTGAAAGTGAAAGTACATGTAGACGGTTCCGTCAAAAAAGGGGAAATAACTCATGCAAATCAACTCATGACCCCTTGTTTGGCATGGATCGAGAACTGGCTTAGGTCACTGACTCCATGAATGGAAGTAACAATATGGATTTTGTCGCATGTAGTTTGCGATTGTCATGTTTGTGTGAATGTGGGTCTATGGGAAATCAATTGGTTGCCTGTTTCCTACAGAGTCATCTTCGACGCCATTTTTGTGCCATTAAACGCGAAAAGATGACGCCGTGGACATACTGACAAGAGGAGAGTAGTCGTACTAGTGTTCGTAGATCTATGTACATGTACTTACATTCAACGTCACTCACGCCACTAGAGATATAGTGTTCATGTTAAGCTAGGGAGAACCAGCATCCGTCTTGATTCCAGGGGCCCGTTTCACTAAACTTCGTACGACTAAAATGTTCGTAAGTGCAACGTTATGATAGTCTATAATATCACATTAACAATGTTTTCTTGTAAACATTTATTGGATTTACATTTATTGAGCATAACCTATGCTCAATAAATGTAAATCCATCAATTGAAATTTCTAGACGATCCTAAATTTGCACTTACGAACATTTTAGTCGTACGAAGTTTAGTGAAACGGGCCCCAGGCCGGAGACTCCAGGGTTCGCACTCGCGGCGTGTATGTCTTTCGTGTTTGTTAAACGTACATTCCCACTCAGTTAGCACATAATGTTCTTTATTGGAATTAAATAAGTGTATGTGTCACTATTCCACCAGTTCTAACAATTACGAGTGCCCGCTATACAGATATAATCATTTAGTATATTTATTTTACGCACGGTGGTATCGGGCTATTTTCATATGCGAATGGGGCATGCTATTTTTTTAATTAGTTATACTAATTAAATGCATCACCTGAAAAAAATAATATTTTCGACAGATTATAAAGTATGATCATCGCACATCAAACAATAAGTACAGACAATAAATAGTAATGTCCGTTAAAATTTTAATGAAACACGGTTATCGCCCCTGATATCAGTGTGGAAACTTATGTCTGCTATATAATGTATAATAATGCCAATCAATACGTGGGGTAATGGTGAATGCATGTTTATTTTGCCAGAAAATGTCTCAGATGATGTATTTGATATAAAGAACATTATGCGCCTACTGAGTGTTCATGTACCTTTAATAAAGAACATGTAATTACTTAGGACATATAAACGTTAGCCGCCCCACCCCGCTATTTCCGACCGGGAATAGTATATGTACGTGTACAGAGCAGAGTGAGAAAGATAGTAAATTAGAGCATATGAAAATCGCCGTCACATACACTCACTTCACACCAGTGTTGGTGCCAACAATCCCAAAGAGTACCTTAACATCGATAACAGTGCAATCTTAGACGCACAAACGTAAAAAGGTAACACTTAGGCAAGTATTTGACACTAATTAGGAAACAGAACATCAATCAGGTGTGAATATTATTCAAAATTATGTTTAAGTGTCGATGTTCACTAAAACCGGTGTTGCTGAAAATATGGTGAAATAATGATTATCTATGCCTCGACAAAAAGTGAGTCCTGTCAGTAAAAAGCCTTTGAAGAAAAAACGGCGTGTAAAATCGAAAAGTGATAATATGGATAACAATGCTCAGGGAGGCGCCAACGGGGGAGACAGTCCGAGCGGGGTAAGACAATTTGACAATACTTACAGCGGCGTACAGCAGTTTACCCCTACAATGGCGTTCATGAACAACAACATGCAACAACCTTTCCCAACATCACAGCCGATGAATATGCACAACAACATGATATCGACGCCCATCATGTATTCTCCTACGTCCCAGGGCCCCGCCACAAACCCCATCGTGAACCCCGCCATGAACCAGATGTCATTCCGGCCTGACTGGGCGAGTGAGCTTATAGACAGCGTGAACTCTATTAAGAAAGATATGGGGAAACTAACAACCATTGAAAAATCACTGTCAACATTATCCCTCAAGTTTACAAACCTTGAAACAAAAGTATCGACCATGGAACAATCAGTCACAAATTGCAAAACGAGTTGTACATTTCTCAGTGCATCATATGATGACCAAAAGAAAACCATAACTACATGTAATGAAAATGTTGAACGTTTACGAAAAAATGTCAAAGATTTAGAATCAAAGGCGTCGGATCTCGAATCATGTAAAAATAAGGCCGAAGACAAAATAACTGAAATGGAAATGCGAAGTATGAGGGAAAATTTGATGTTTTTCGGGTTAGCGGAAGGACAAGATGAAAATTGCGGTTCCAAGATTAAAGAATTTATAAAAACCGAGCTCGAAATGGACGATTCAAATGTGAACAATATGGAGATTGATCGTGCACACAGGATTGGTCGGTTTAAGCAAGGCTCAATTAGACCAATTGTCGTCAAATTCCATCAGTATTCAGATAAAGAGAGCGTTAGGCAAATTGGCTATGATAAAAGGGAGGCGTTACGAGCACGGAATTTTACCGTTAAAGAGCAATTACCGCGGACCGTCATGGAGCGTCGTAAAGCACTTTATCGGTGATGCGATCAGAACGCGACAAAGGGAACACGGTGAAATATGTCAGGGATAAACTATTTGTGAATGGCGCTGAATACATCACCCAACTAGGGGTGTGATGCGGAGCGACTATCGATACTGTCTTGGAACGTCCACGGTCTCAAGAATAAAATATGTGACATTGACTTCATCAAAATATTAAAACAGAATGACATTGTTTTTCTCGGCGAAACCTGGCTACGTCATACCGACGTACACAATCTTGACATTTTAGGTTTTGAATCGGATCACGTTTTTGGACAAAAAGATGCAAATACCAGAAAAGGTAGAACTAGTGGTGGAGTAAGCTTATACTACAAATCGGAACTACGCGAATCATAAATAAAGGTGTTGTTGAAAAAATGAGAATGGTTTAATCTGGATTAAAATAGATAAAACGATACTGGACTATAATGAAGATACCTACGTATGCTATATATACTGCGGGATAGCAAGTCACGGATAAATAGGCACTTGGAAATAGACTACTATGAATTGTTGGAACAGGGAATTATTAAATACAAAAATTTGGGCAAAGTGTTCGTCAGTGGAGATATGAACAGTCGAACAAGCACACAGAACCCGGATCATACGGACATATTGGAACCGGACAGGTATATAGAAGTGGGCCCGGAAAGTGACATTATATACTATGACATTCCACAGCGCGTAAACCTGGACCACGTGATCGATGCACGTGGGCATTGTCTGCTTGACCTGTGTAAGTCATCTGACATTATAATAGCCAATGGCCGCTTAGGGGCGGATCGATATACATTTATGAATGAAAATGGGCGGAGTGTAGTGGACTACGTGCTAATACAATACGACAGTATTGACAATGTGGATTATTTTGAAGTTTGTGAGGCCAATGAATTCTCTGACCATTCGCCGTTACAAGTTCGACTCAAAATAAAGCGGGCGCAACAAAATACAAAAAATACAACGAAATATACCAAACTAATATGGGACAATGATAAAAACAATGAGTTTAAGCAGTCAGTACGGAATGACGTGGATTTTTTTCACAGATATATTTAATGGAATAGACAATTCGACAAACATCGACGATATTGTACGACAATTTAGCGATACATTATATAATACGGCTAAAAAACACTTTGGAAAAACGGTAACGTGTGGTAACTCGACGTGGACCCCGCCATCGACACAGAACGAATGGTTCAACAATGAATGTAGACAAGCAAAGTCTGAACTGAATCGAGCAAAGCGACAATATCAGCGTGATAGAATGGCTGCAAACAGATTGAATTTTGTTCAAAAACTTAACTTATTGAATAAAGTAAAACGAAGGGCCAAAGCTGAATACAAAACAAAGGAGGGGACCCGGTTATCAAAATTAGCAAAGGATAATCCAAAAACATTTTGGAAAAAAATGCGCAAGTTCTACAAAAAGAGCGTGAGAAACAATTGCAAGCTATCTGAAAATGACTTTTTTGAACATTTTTCGAAGTTATTTAGCGGGAAAGAAGATATGCCGAATGATGATGAAATAGATCCAGAAGAGGCGAGGTCGATCCACGACTTAGATTGTGAATTTACAATTGAAGATTTGCAGCGAGTTATCTCCTCATTGAAACTAAATAAATCGTGTGGACTAGACGGACTTGTGAATGAAATATTTAAACACTCGTCAGACGTTATCTCCCCCTTCATCCTGCGATTAGTGAATGCGATCTTCCAATCTGGTCACTACCCATCTACATGGTGCCAGTCTACCATCACACCCATACACAAGAAGGGGTCCATCGACGATGCTGACAATTACCGGGGCATAGTGCTCAGCAGTGTATTGGCAAAAATATATTCGCAAATGTTACATAATAGACTAGCGAACTGGGCCGAAAGAAACGAAAAGATGCTGAATTGTCAATACGGGTTTAGACAACACAAATCGACAGTAGACTGCATATTGGTATTTCATGCAATTATCTCAAAGCTACTACACGGAAAGCAAAAGTTATTCGTAGCATTTGTGGATTACCAAAAGGCGTTTGACAGTATAGACAGGCGGATGTTATGGCAAAAGCTGATCACTCAAGGTGTCAGCTCGAGCATGGTGACAGCTATTCGAGCCATGTACAACCAAGTGAAACTTTGTGCAAAGTTTAATAATAACACATCCGACTTCTTCTTATCGAAGGAAGGCGTGAAGCAGGGGGATCCGATGTCCGGGATTCTATTCACATTTTTCCTGAACGATATGGTGGACAGTCTACGCACAGATGACGCTGATGACACATTGGACCTGGACAATATCAACATATTTATGTTACTTTACGCAGACGACGCTGTACTGTTCGCAAAGACTGCTCAAGATCTACAACTTCGACTAAATAAATTAAAGACATATAGTGATACATGGAGTCTAAAAGTAAATACCCAAAAGACAAAAGTGATGGTGTTTGAACGAGGTCGTGCATCACAACCGAAACTGTACTACAATGAAATTGAACTTGAATTGGTGCAGCAATTCAAGTACTTGGGTATAATGTTCTATAAAAATGGCCATTGGAACAGAACACAAAAATGTATTAGTGAATATGGAACTTACGCATTACACAATTTGACACGAGTGTTAATTAACGTTACACTTCCCATTCACGATACCTTTACGCTGTTTGACGCCCTAGTGGGCTCTGTATTAGGGTACGGGTCTGAAATATGGGGTTATCATCACGCCAGGGACATAGAAAGGGTACATACAAAGTTCTGTCGCAATCTACTTGGGTTAAAAAATCGACGCATTTGTCTGGATTATATGGCGAGCTCGGCAGAAAACCATTGGTATTATTTCGAAAAATACGAATGATTCAATACTGGTCATCAATTTTCAAAAAAGACGATAAATTGTTGCATAGTATTTACAACATGTTGAAACATGATGCAGATAACAATGTAACATATAATGGCTTGAACTGGGCTCACCATATAAAACAAATATTATCAGAGACTGGTTTTGCAAACGTATGGCTAAATCAAGGCGAGATGGAAATCCCATGTGCTCAGATCAAACAATGGTTAATAGACAGTTACGATCAAGAATGGCATGCGTCCATACACGACTCAAACAAACTGAAACTATACTGTCGGTATAATCCGATAATTAATGCAGAGACATACATAGACATATATCCAATAGAAAAGCTTAAACGACTCTAAGCCGATTTAGACTTTCTTCACATTCTCTAGCTATTGAAACAGGACGGTACAATAATACAGCCAGACAAGAAAGATTATGTACATATTGTAACATGCGCAAAGTCGAAGATGAGTACCACCTATTGCTTGTGTGTCCACATTATGCAGACTTGAGAAAGAGCATATTTCACAAGATATTATTGTCACTGGCCCACGTTGAATAAATTTGACCAGCTCATGTCCGCTCAGCATAAATGCACGAATGTCAGTAAATTCTTATTCTATGCTTTTAAACGAAGAACCGTTAACAATATGCCTCAGTAGTGATAAACAGTAAACACACATCGTGCCTTTCCGTAAACTGATACAAATAGCAAACATAGAGATTACTCAATTGCATTCTCTATGGTTGACATTTGGTATCGCCACAAAATATAATCCTAAACTGGTGTTCGGCGATTGGGCGATCATAGACATCAAACACAATGACCACCTAACGTGGAGGTTGTTGTGGTTGCAGTCTGAGATCTCCGTAATCACGACAAACTTTAACGATCAAAACTTTCGCAATAAATTATTTAACCAAGGTTTCCCATTCACAGCTCCTCAAATCTCACTGTACTATATAAATTTCACATAATATGGCAAAAACATGTAATTTGTTATAAGCCAAATAAAATATATTGTATTGTATTGTATTGTGTACAATAAAATACAATACTTTTATTCACGCAAAGTCACAAACGTGACACCTGAGGACCGTTTCACTAAACTTCGTACGACTAAAATATTCACTAGTGCAAATTTAGGATCGTCTGGAAATTTCCATTGATGGAGTTACATTTATTGAGCATAGTCTGCATATGCAGCCTATGCTCAATAATTGCAAATCCAATAATCGTTTACTAGAACACATTCTTAATGTGAAATTTACAGACTATCATAATTTTGCACTTACGAACATTTTAGTCGTACGAAGTTTAGTGAAACGCACCCCTAGCGTATACATGAGGTACCGTTTACAACTATCGGTGCAATACATTTGATCAGTATAATGGTAACGAGATTTTGATAACAATGCTAGGTTTCTTAACTGCTTTCCAGGTCGTTTTCACATAGGGTACCTATGTATTGGAATCGTCTCGTACAGTTAGCCACGCCCTAGACCCCCTGGATGGGCTAGTCCGTAGTGATATATTAGAGAAACCATAACAACAAAATGCATTGTGTTACTCAACGTTTAACTGTCATACGCAACCGCTAATTGAAAATAATATTATGAAAAACTACTTGCACTGAACAATAGCAACAACGGATGTTCTACGTACAAAAATACATCGGATTATTTTGTTGCGCGTGATTTGCCCCCATTTGCGTGCGTTCATCGCTAAATTTAGTAACGGGCTATAGTTTTCGGCAGAGTTAACTCCCCTCCGAATATTCTCCACCAGAAGCGACCTTCGTCGAGAGGTTACAGCTACATGTTGACCCAGATTTTTTTAATGATCGCGATTGTGTCGTAACAAAACGCGCACGTGTGGGCCTAACTGATGTTAATCCTCATTCTATCGATGGATTTACAGCGGATTTTAGTGACATTCCCGAATTCGGCCTGATTGACATTTGTCTACGGTGGCCAATACACGCCAACATGAGTGTCAATTCTACGTTCAGGGAAGGGGTCAATAAGTCAGTAAGTGATAAATTACAGTCAGGGAACAAATTACTTACAGTATAACACATCCAGCGTAGATTAATACCCATATTAATGCAAGTACTGAAAATACCACAAAAAAAAAATTCTAACAAGTTTGGGCTTCCAAACAATACATTGAAAATTTTGTTAGCGGTTTCCCCAATGACGTCATTTGTATGTTTTAAGATACTCGATCCGGGGCCAACTATTTCATTCACAAAACAGAAGTAAACATGGCGATGTCAAAGTAATGCAGAAACTTTAATACAAATCCTGCTACAACATTGTTTTGTACCGACGAAGCATTTTCAGGCGCGACACCGCTTCCGTGGCGGAATTCTTGTAGTACCCTATGTTTAGTACTTTCAGTACTTTGAATTTAGACATATGTTTGAATGTGAGTGTGTTTGATCTGCGATAATAAACTGGTTTGGTATATGTTCTTGCTTCCTCCTACATGTAAATGTTATGCCTGATCTCTAAAAGTAAATGAAACATATCACCGAGAGCACCACTGTCACAATTGTCGCCCGTTCTCTCTTCACTCAGTGTCCCTGTCAATCTTCCTATTTTGACTGCCAGCCTATGAGTGGAAGTTTGAACCTGGTCAGTGCATTACTCTGTACCCGTACACTGCCGAACTAAATGTTGTCGTCTGCTGTTTATTATTAGCCGATCTATTTATAGATCGGCTATATATATTGGTTATCCATTGGTTTGTGAAAAAGTTTGTTACCACCCTTTTCTCCTATATTCTGTAATCTGCAAACGCGAAAGTTGTTGTATCACTTCCAAATTGCATCAACCGGATAATTTTTCATTTTTGGCCATTATCTCGGTTGAAAACTTTAAATATAGCGAAATAACACAATTTGGCTATAAATAAACGTTTTCACTACAAGAGTTCGGTAAACTAAAGTTAGGCGGTTTGCAATTTGACTAGAAATAAACGTTTTAACTACAATAGTTCTGTAAACTAAATAAAGTTAGGCGGTTTGCAATTTGGCTATAAATAAACGTTTTATCTACAAGAGTTCGGTAAACTAAAGTTAGGCGGTTTGCCTTCTAGTCCAGGGGCAATTGTAGGTATATATATAAGATTCCGGCACCTCGTGTTACTTTATGTCACCCGGTGTTTTTATAAACTTGAATGTATAAGGTTTCTAAAAAATCCGGGTGCCTTTTTTTAAACCAAGTTCAAGGTCATTTCAAGGTCATTGAACTTTATGATTGACGGAAGTCGAAAATTGCCAATATATGAGTCAATAGGTCATGGTCCTTAACTTGGAAATTGGTGTAAGTTGTTAAACAACATTTCTGATGGATATATTTCAGAATTTACGTAAACTTCACTAATATTCAGTATATAATTGTCATATTTTCAAGATGGCCGCCAAAAATCGGGTATTTATGAGATTTCGGTTGACTTGCTACATATTTGTGTAATGCTAAGCGCCTTCACTTATATGCAATGGTTAATTCTTTCAACTGGAATAATATTGTTTACATTTGACTATCATAAATTGCTATGATCAAATATTAATGATAGCTAAATATATCTGAGAGAATTTGGTTGAAGAGGAAATCAACACTTTTCTCACTTTTCCCTGGAATATATTGAACCCTGATTTGATCGGCTACTAACATCATCCTCTGCATGATTTTTCATTTTTTATTTTCAATTTTTCTCATCAAAAACAAGATTTGACAGCATTTTAGAATCATTTCCAGACGATAATTTTCGTGCTCAGCAGTCTAAGAGTTAAATGAATGAGATATGGATCTATTTCACAGGTATGATTTCAATCACAACGTACAGCACTTCTGAAAGTAAATGTCAAGAAAACTGCAAGCTGCGGGCACGCATTTGTGCATTAGTTGAGCCATTGGTAAACACGATTGTGACAATATAAGGCGGAACTTAGCACAGGTTATACTGTATTTATACGATTGATTGATTGATTGATTGATTGGGGTTTTACCGTTGATATACTTATGTATGCCATCCAATCCTCCAGGGCAAGCCAATTTATACGACTATATCCAAGTGGTCACCCATATTCATATACAGTGAAACCTCTCTAAACCACAGGCATTTGGCGTGTTTCGGCTTTTATCTGTATAGCTCTTTGTATATATATATATATATATGTACAAGGTTTCTAGCTTTGGTCGGATACAACCTCGTATCATAACAAAGTAACATGTTTAAAATTGTAATTTTCTATGCATTCTCTGTCTTTCTGCAGGATAACGATTATCCCCAAATGATCGCATGAACTGGCCACTTCAATATTGACTTCAAAGCCTTAAACACATTATTTCGTTTGTTATGATACGAGGTTGTGTCCGACCTAGGAAAAGCAGCTGTAATTCGATATTCTTTGCATAATTATGTTCTAGCTATGCTATTTTAGCAATATGACAATAATTCTCAAATGCACATGTGCACCTTCTGCCAAAATATTCACATTAACGTTAATAAAATCGCGGAATTTGTTACGATACTAGGTCGTGTCCGACCCAAGTTAGTAGCCTTGTTCATATATAGAGTTATACCGATGCAAGCCGAAACACGCCGAATGCTCTAAACTGGACACTCTAGGAAGTCACCAGGGCGTCCGGCTTAGAGAGGTTTCACTGTAGATCAAGCATTTGATCATTCTGAGCCATAGTTGTGTGCTATGCGATCACGAACAGACATTATAACCGGAGATAAATGACCAAGAAACTCATCAAAAATATGATCACAGGCGTTTTCTTGGTGTCCGGTTTAGAGACGTTCCACTGTATATGTATAGTCAAAGACCAGGCCCGTACGCAGAGGGGGTGCGACGGGTGCGTACGCACCCCCCTTAACCCGTTCAACACCACAGGCCTGTATAGTGGTATTGGCAAAAAGTGTAGATCCAGATGAGCCGGCTCGTGACGAGCCGTCTCATCAGGATCTGAACTTTTTGGAAGTAATTTTCATAATTTTGAGAACAAAAAAACACCTCCTGTTCACAAATGGACTGGTCTGAAAATCATTTTGTGATGATTGGAATGGGTTGCAAAATTAACATATCAAAATACATTCCAGTTATTTAGGGGTGAAATGGTTAATCTGCCAAGGTCTGTCCGTAAATGTGCAAAACAAACAATGTTTAGCCCTTCGCTCCGTCGATAACGCACCCCCCTAAATTAATTCCTGCGTACGGGCCTGAAGAAACTATATACAAAAAAAAGTCCGCAGACGATAACTTGCTACTTGTTTACTAACAAACAGGTCATAAACAAAACACATAATAGGTGAGACAGGTAAATATACACGTGCCAGTATAAATGACAGACGATAATAAGTTGCTGGAGGTCAATCGATGAGTCCAAATATAGGTAGACCAGGGGCCCGTTTCACTAACGAACTAAGCAAGTACTTTTGTCATAAGTTATAACTTAAGTCCGGAGTACGTGCTTAGTCCGTTTCACAAAACATCTTAGCAAGAACGACAATCGAAATTTACTATGAAAAACTAAGACAGGTAGCTAGCAGTCTTAAGTTATAACTTAAATATTTAAGTCGGAACTTATGAAATAAACAAAGATGGATGCCCCCATGTGAGCCGAGGTGGAGAAAACAATTCACTGATAGCAGGTAAATGTTCACTTCATACGTACTATTTTAGCAATTATCTGCCATATAAACCATATATGCTTACATATAGATAGCCACACTTGTGCTAGTTACCCGTGTATTGCTATTTGTGATGTAGGTCATGTCGTTACCAGTATTCGTTATGCCCAGTTATCGACAACATTTACAACCACTGTAGATACAGATGAGCCGGCTCGTAACAAACCATCTGTATGCTGTACATGTATGTCTGTTGGTGTCAGTCAGTTGGTCGGTATCAGTTGGTCGGTGTCAGTTGGTCAGTGTCGGTTGGTGTCTGTCGGTCTGTCAGTCGGTCGGTCGGTGTTGGTCGGTGTCGGTCGGTCGGTCGGTGTCGGTCGGTGTCGGTCAGTGTTGGTCGATCAGTCGGTGTCGGTCGATCAGTCGGTGTCGGTCGGTCGGTCGGTCTCGGTCGGTCGGTCGGTCAGTGTCGGTCAGTTGGTTTCGCACGGTCGGTGTCAGTTGGTCGGTGTTGGTCGGTCGGTGTCAGTCTGTCGGTTGGTGTCGGTCGATCAGTGTCGGTCGGTGTAGGTTTGTCAGTGTCGGTCGGTCGGTCGGTGTCAGTATGTCGGTGTCGGTCAGTTGGTTTCGCACGGTCGGTGTTAGTCGGTCGGTCGGTCGGTGTCGGTCGGTGTCGGTCGGTGTCGGTCGGTGTCGGTCGGTCGGTGTCAGTCAGTGTCAGTCGGTGTTGGTCAGTGTCAATCGTGTCAGTCGGTCGTTGTCAGTGGTCGGTCGGTTGGTCGGTTGGTCGGTTGGTCGGTTGGTCGGTTGGTCGGTTGGTGTCGATCGGTGTAGGTTTGTTGGTGTCAGTCAGTGTCAATCGGTGTCAATCGGTGTCGGTCGGTGTCTATCAGTGTCAACTAATTGGTGTCGGTCAGTGTCAATCGGTGTCGGTCGGTGTCGGTCAGTGTCTATCAGTGTGAATCGGGTTGTCGGTTCAGTGTCAAATCGGTGTCGGTCGTGTGGGTCGGTGTGAGTTTAGTCGGTCGGTGTTTGTCGGTTTCTATTGGTGTCGGAGTCGGTCAGTGTGTATCAGTGTGAATCGGTGTCGTCCGGTGTCGGTCGGTGTCGGTCCGGTCGGTGGTTGGTTGGTGTCTATCAGTGTCACAATCGGTGTCGGTCAGTGTCGGTCGGTGGTCAGGTCGGTGTCGTCGTGTTGGTTGGTGTCTATCAGTGTCAATCGGTGTCGGTCAGTGTCAATCGGTGTCGGTTGGTGTTGGTGTGAGTTGGTCGGTCGGTGTTTGTGGTCGGTCTCGGTGTCTCTTGGTGTCGGTGTCGG
The DNA here is from genome assembly GCA_029237695.1 of Conchocele bisecta. Classification (NCBI taxonomy): domain Eukaryota; kingdom Metazoa; phylum Mollusca; class Bivalvia; order Lucinida; family Thyasiridae; genus Conchocele; species Conchocele bisecta. The sequence goes on from CM055265.1 coordinate 220,785,928, forward strand.
TCGGTGTAGGACGGTGTTGGTTGGCCCTGCCCTGCCCTGCCCTGCCCTGCCCTGCCCTGCCCTGCCCTGCCTGCCCTGCCCTGCCCTGCCCTGCCCTGCCCGCCCTGCCCTGCCCTGCCCTGCCCTGCCCTGCCCTGCCCTGCCCTGCCCTGCCCTGCCCTGCCCTGCCCTGCCCTGCCCTGCCCTGCCCTGCCCGCCCTGCCCTGCCCTGCCCTGCCCTGCCCTGCCCTGCCCTGCCCTGCCCTGCCCTGCCCTGCCCTGCCCTGCCCTGCCCTGCCCTGCCCTGCCCTGCCCTGCCCTGCCCTGCCCTGCCCTGCCCTGCCCTGCCTGCCCTGCCCTGCCCTGCCCTGCCCTGCCCTGCCCTGCCCTGCCCTGCCCTGCCCTGCCCTGCCCTGCCCTGCCCTGCCCTGCCCTGCCCTGCCCTCGTCCGGGCACATGTTTGGGATCTTAGGTGGTTGGAGGTGTCGCCTAAGACAAACAAAAACAATGCAACATATTCCGTAACCGAAGCCTTTTGTGTCTTAAGTGGTCATTCTTTTCTTTAAAAACGATGAATATACCACCTAATGGTGTGTCATGTATGAACGTTCGTCCGTCCGTCTGATTAACTATCCGTCTATTGTTTGTTCTTTCTTTACAGAACATACAAACGATGGCAGCTGCATTTGCTATAATCCAGGCGCGTAATTTACGACGGGAACGAGTCTTTAGGACCGAACCAATCCCCTAGACTTCATGGATAACGAGGACCAAATATCGAAATTAAGGCTGTCTCGTGATTTTTTTCTACAAGTATACGACATTGCATATGCTGACATTATACGGTCAAACCTGAGATCACACAGTCTGTCAGTGTCATTGCAAGTGTTGACTGCATTGCGATTTTACGCAACTGGTAGTTTCCTGGCGGTTACTGGAGATATATACAACATTAACAAATCAAGTGGTTCTAGAAAGTGGAGTAGAACTTTTGCGGAGAGTGTTAGCCTGTGTTTCGTTTCTGATAAGGAGATACCTTGTTTTCAGACTAGATGGAGAAACAGTCCTGACGCATTTAACAAAAATTTCAGACCCGTCCGCTGAATGCACGTGCGCATTAATCAAGTCCTATACTGGTCAACATGTTCAGGGGCAATCCTATATGTGTGACACTGACTCACACAGTGCATGCATTTCTACATGTAATCAACAAATTACCCGTTGTCCAGTTCAAATAAATATAATATGTCATTTCAGTAGTTGTATCAGATACATCCATCTGACCGGGCATACCATTAATAATCGACAGTACATGTGTTCTGCTGACTCTGAAACGTGATTTCTGAGTTTATGAGGTAATCTAAGTAAAATTTAAAAAAATGGTCGAACTACCTATTTTATTGGAATGTAAAAATAAAAACATTGTTAATTGCTTCTTTTGTTGCAGTTTCATGTCACATGCCAATTTATATTACGTACTTCAGAACCAGTTTATTCAGTCATGGCTCACCAGCATCGATTCATCTTCACGTGGAATTACGTATATAATCTTTAAAACAGAGTTTGGATTAGAAACATATTTAATTAATCTCACGGAAAGGTTAAGAAAAACATTGACCAGATTTCGAACTTGTAATCATAGACTGGCGGTCGAAACTGGTAGATGGACAGGTGTGCCGAGAGCAAGCAGGGTCTGCAACAAATGTGGCGCTGGTGCTCTCGGTGACGAGTTTCATTTCCTTTTCGAGTGCCGCTTCTATGATGAAGTTCGAAAACGGTATATCAAGCCATTTTATTTTAGAAGACCAAATATTTTAAAATTCGCACAGCTTATTTGAGAAAAAATATGGAAAGCAATTAAGAAATTTAGCTATTTTTATAAGAAATGCTTTATGGTTATAATGACTAGTGAGCTTATACATATGCATTTTGTATTTTTACCCATCGTTGTATTATGTAATCTATTGTATACCTCGTGTGTCACGTATGTGGCTTAGAGTGAATAAAATGTATTGTATTGTATAGTATAAGGTTCACTAGTTGGCAATAAATATATCCACATGTATTCAATGGCGTCGGAATATTGAGATAAAATTTATATTCTACATGAGATTATTTTTAAAAATAAATAATATTCAACATTAGGCTTGCAAATCCGTTATTTTAGATGTCAAAACACATAAAGGGAAAGTAAAGTCATCATAAAAATATAAGCCCCGAGCGGGATTCGAACACGCGCGGCATATACCGAAGCTGTAAACAATAACTAAGTTGTAACTTATGACGGACTTGTTATGACCGTCTTAAGTTTGTGTTGTGAAACCAAATAAGCAATGACTTAAGTCGGTCATAACTTTTGTCATAAGTTATAACTTAAGTTCGAACTTATGAACAAACTAAGATTTGTTAGTGAAACGGGCCCCAGGTGTATTATCATATCATAGCCTCGTTTTCGTGTATAATAACTACATGATAAAGTGCACGTGCATGCATGTCAATATAGCAGTGTATCTTGGTGCGCAAAATAGACATGTAGTGTGGCTCAGTGGTATCGAAGCGGGAGAATATCCATACGTTAGCGGAACTTTTGTTCATTTTATCTGGTCGAGAGTTCGAACCTCACAAAACGCATTACTTTTGTGATATCATTCTGTTTTTTTTATGACTGCTTGCTGGAGAAGGGAATAAGTGAAACGGTGAGGGTTATCACTATTGCTGTTTAACCTCAATATGACATGATCTGCGAGAACATACTCCAAGATTCTTCATGTACACACATATGTGGATTTAGTTATTAGTTTTCTTCAAAGTGTGAGACTAACGTACTACATGTAATCTATCTCATGCTTAGTTAATGTAATTTGTAAGAGCAACACACATACAAAAGAAATATATAATAAAATATAAACAAATAAAAATATATGTGTATACATGTATGAAAAACTAAGATTCGAACTCACTACCTACGGCATTGATATCTTCACTGTAACCCCTCGACTACATAACACTTGATGACAAATCTCAAAAATCAATATTGAAAAGGAATATTGCCACGGGTATATTTACCTGTCTCACCTATTCTGTGTTTTGTTTATGATCGGTTTGTATGTAAACAAGTAGCAAGTTATCGTCTGCGGACTATAGTCCTTTTCAATATTTATTTTGAGATTTGTCATCAAGTCATATGTAGTCGAGTGGTTATAGTGACTGATATCAATGCCGTAGGTAGTGAGTACGAATCTTAGTTTTTCATACACATACTATTTTGATTTGTTTATATTTTATTGTTTATATACATTGTATTTATTTTTTATGTGTGTTGCTCTTACAAATTACATTAATTAAACATGATATAGATTACATGTATAACGTTAGTCTCACTTTGAAGACAACTAATAACTATGCACATTTCATATGTGTCTACATGAAGAATCTGGGAGTAAGTAAGTAAGTAATTTGCTTATTATAGAGTGACATGTGTTAAACGAAACAGGTAATATGTACAATATGATATTGACGAAAACACCGGCCCTATGGACCTACAAATGTATGTGTAAATATACAATATAAACTCGTATGTTCTCACCGATCATATCACAATGAGGTCATACAGCAAGAGTGATGACCCTTGCCGTTTCACTTATTCCCTTCTCCAGCAAGCAGTCATAAAAATAACAGAATGATAGCGATAAAAGTAATGCATTTTGTGAGGTGCGAACTCACGACCAGATAAAATGAACAAAAGTTCTGCAAACGAATGGATATTCTCCCGCTTCGATACCACTGAGCCACACAACATGTCAATTTTGTGCACCAATATACACTATTATATTGACATGCATGCACGTGCACTTTATAATGTAGTTACTATACACGAAAACGTGTCTATGCTATGATAACACACCTGGTCTATCTATATTTGGACACATCGATTGACCTCCGGCAACTTATTATCTTATCGTCTGTCATTTATAACTGTCATTTATAACTATAAACTATCTAACGGTAAACAATAATGGTATATTCAGCTTAGGTTGTTCTCACCTATCACAATTACCACAACAATATGCAATAGGAAGTTTGAAAGGACATAAATTACAGTCGGCTGTAATTACGTATAATGAGACAAGCCATACCAGTTTGTACCTACTGTCTGTTCCACGTTTTGCTGCCGACAATCTTTAAATCTTCAACATAGTAAAATGTATATATTTGTTCACCAATAAAAAAAAATGTATTTGATGAAATTCCACCAAATATTGATTTTCCTATGGGAATTTAACATTGGCGAAAAGGAGATGGGGAATCTGCAGGTGGGGGGCGGGGTGTCGAAAAGAAATTGACTTGAAAATGATGTACATGTAATTTCTTTTCACATTAAAATCAATATTTGATTGAATTTCATCAATTGAAAAAATTGGGGAGGGTGACTGTTTTAGTAATTAATGAGAAACTAGAAAATGTGTTGATACAACACGAATGCCCCCACCTGTAGCCTTTATTACGAAGCTACTCCCCTCGCCAGCAGCTTTAATAGTAAAATGAACATAACTCATCAGCAACATTGACCTTGGATGTTATGACTTAACCCTTTCAACCCTACGAAACTGGAATGGACTGTGATATGCTAATGTTCCGACCAATCCAATCGTCACAAAATGATTTTCAGATTCGTCAATTTATGAAAAGGGGGTGTTTTTGTTCTCAAAAATATTAAAATTACTTTCAAAAAGTGCAGATCCTGATGAGACGGTTCGTTACGAGCCGGCTCATCTGGATATGCACCTTTTGCATAAACCGATATAGCGGGATTTCGGGTTCAAAGGCATTTGCCTTACGGACGGACGGACGGACGCCCCCCAAAAAAAGTTCGTCGCCATCAAAACGTGGACCAGACAGTAGAATGATATCCGATTTGCTATGAAAACTATTTACTGAAACTGTGATATTTTGTGTAAACAACGTCGAAAGTTGCTGCGAACATGAGATATGGCGCTATTTTACAGATCACCAATACATATCGATCAGTCAATAAGGAAGTCGAGTTAGTTTCATAGCTATATTACAAATATACATGTAGTTGCATAGCAATACACAAGGTCGCACGTATGATTATACAGTATTCATAGGAGATCAGATTGTATTTTGAATAGTGTATTTTAGTTTATTAATAGTGTCGTATAGCTTCAGTGAGACATTGCTGATCAAGAATATGTTGCACAGTATAACCTCTCTAAACTGGACACCCATACAATCTATGTCTGCTTAATTGTATGTTTTATTGTCATCTCTCACTGTTGATAACGTCTGTTCATGATCGCAAAGCGCATGTACCTCTTTTGCGGTGTCCATATGCCTGATTTTCAGTGGAACCTCTCTAAATCGGACACCCTGGGGACCCCCAGGGTGTCCGTTTTAGAGAGGTTTCACTGTAGCTGACTGCACTACCTTGCCGTATATGTGGCTGTGACTGGAGAAAAAGGGCTTATGGGATTTGTGACCGGTGTACCGTGTAGCTCCTGGTCAAATAACACACTATTGTAGCCGGATAATGATCAATAGTGCTTGTTAGAAGCATGATGGGTGTTGCATTGATGGAATGGCGAACAGGGTAGATCCTGATCAGACTGCTGAAGCACAGTCTGGTCTGGATCTACACTGGTCGCAAAAACCATAAGCCCAATGTCTCCAGTCACAGCCACATATGACGACCATCGCGCCGATTTCATATTGAAAATGTGTAACGCAGCCAGAAGATTCGGGTTAAAGTTGCACATTGCACAAAGACAGATGTCTGTATAGTTGGTGCACAGACACTTTCTGGTATCAACGACAAAACGCACTTTAAATCCTACCTACGGAGCACCGCAGAATTATTTGTTATTAATTCGTTCCCACGAAATAACAATTCGTTCCCTCAATTCAATAATTCTTCGTTCCCACGAAATAACAATTCGTTCCCTCAATTCAATAATTCGTTCCCTCGATATAACAATTCGTTCCCACTGTTCGTTCCATCGAATTAACAATTCGTTCCTACGAAATGAGAATTCGTTCCCTGGAATTTTATTTTTTTTATTAATTCGTTCCCACGAAATAACTATTCGTTCCCTCAATTTAGCAATTCGTTCCCACGAAATAACAATTCGTTCTCACGGGAACTAATTGTTAATTCGTGGGAACGAATTGTTATATCGCGGGAACGAATTGTTATATCGTGGGAACGAATTGTTAAATCGAGAGAACGAATTGTTAAATTGAGGGAACGAATTGTCATTTCGTGGGAACGAATTGTTAAATTGAGGGAACGAATTGTTAATTCCTGGGAACGAATTGTTAAATTAAAGGAACGAAGTGTTATTTCGTGTAAACGAATTAATAAAAAAAATAATTATACGTCCACTGCGGGGCTCGGTACAAAAGAGTAAACAAAACACAGTGAATGTAAGCTGCCCAACAGTCACGACAACACACTATCCATATTATTTATACACCGGTATTACGAAGAGAGGGTATACATATAATTTTCGCCTTTTCGTCCGTTCGTCCGTCCGTTTGGTCGTCCACCCGTTATAGATAGATAGATAGATATATAGATATATATATATATATATAGATAGATAGATAGATAGATAGATAGATAGATAGATAGACAGACAGACAGACAGACAGACAGATAGATATGGGCCGATAGATAGATAGATAGATATGGGTCGCGCCATACGAAAACCGGGCTTAATGACAACGTCGTGAAAAGCGGTAAACGACGTCGGAAAAACAACAATTCAAATTGTCTAACGTCGCCGTAAAAGTTTACATTTTGCCCTCCCATTGGTGTAAGTTAACATTAAGTGTGAACAGAAAACGGAAAATGATAACTTATTGAAACTTTCACTAATATGAGACTCGATGCATCAGTACACATATTATGACGTCATGACGTGACATCACACACTTGTGACGTCACTGAACGTGAATCCATGTTTGACGTTAATGGCCATTGTGTCGTGACAAATATTATAGCAATGATACTTGCACGAGTTCCTCGCAGCATCAATGACTTACAAATGCTTGAGCCGCTGTACATTGTCTCCTAACTGCCGTTCTTTGACATTGTCACTCTCTTTTCGTCGGTTGTCCTCATGAATTCAAAATGGTGAACGCATAATTTAACTGGCTACATATCAGCGAAGTCTTCACTTACACTGCACTTTAATCCCTAAATAATCTTAAATATGAACAACCTAGTGTATGTCAACGATATTACATGTACCAGCTATTATATTGGTAAATTTAGACTTTTGAACAATTATAGCCAGTACTTAGCGAATGATATGTCATTAAATGCCACTCATTTTATCATAAACGGAGGTAGACACGCAGCTATATATTGACATATATATCCGGTGTTTGTATTGAATTTGGCAAAACAAATGCATCAAAATCTCTCTAATAGATTCAGAATTAGTGATTTCAATGCAGCTTCTTGATTGTTTGTGTATAAGCAATACATAATACACAAAACACACAGGTGGAGTTTTCGAAAAATCCCGAAATTAATTGGAAATTTGATGGTCATGAACTTGCTTTTCGCACGATTTGTAGTATCAAATTATCAGCTTGTCACTTTATTGCATAATAATGTATGTCTGAATCAGGCGATGGTAATGCGATCCTCAAGAAAGACACCTGGTGACAATTATAAGCTACCAAATCTGCCCGACGTCGTGTTTTGTCACAAAGTTAATGTTATAAGCCGCCTACTGCATCCTTATGATATAATATTGGAATAGAAAACAATTATGATCGTGAAAATTACGTGTGGGCACAATCATATGATCCGGCGACGAAGAGTGGGGATTAGGGGTTCGGGGACAAGCGCCCCTTGGGAACATAGTTCATCCCTGAATGCCAATCGGTGTGTCTGAATGAAATGTATTTCATATTGAAATGAAAAGAAAAAGAAATTGAAAGTTTGTACGTGAACTTTTTATCACTTCTTTCTATCTGTGTTGGTATGTAATTAAAATAACACAACTTGATCATGATATGAAAGTCATTCGTCACGCATGTCTAAAGTGAGCTTCCAGCTGTGGCGGATTTATATGGGGGATGGGTATCCCATATGCATAACCTGCAACTGCAACATCCAATTAGCCTATGTATTATATTTACGCGGTTTGGGTTATGGTCCCGCGGGATAATTTTAGAAGATTTGCAAGCACAATATGTACATACAGTTGTACGGTCACTCGTGTGGCTAATGTTGAAACTGCCAACACATCACATTATTACCAGCCACAGATCATCGCGGATAGGTTGCTTGTAATAGTTTTCGATTTCTAGTGTTGGTTGAATAACCATTAGTATTATGCTGCAAAATCCATATGCGTTTGGTTAACTGAAAATTCACATCCATAATGATTGATAAATGCTTCATCGATTTCATATGCACAACTCATCATTAATATATCATGGGCAAAGTTATCGTTACCAACACAACGTCATCACGCGATATGGGGCCCGACGTCAAAATGATGTTATGTTAATGTTATGCTCCATATTGTTCAATGGACGAAGAACATGTCCATGCTTTCATTCGTGCTCACACATTGGGTTATTATTTGTAAAAGTAAACAGTATAGCATCTTTTATTTTATACTACATACACTTCCGACAGCTAAGTCAGGCAATGCAATTCACCTTTGTTCAAACATACCACCTCAAATACCAGCAGTAACATTATTGATTACTGACGTTGTCGAATTGGATTCCCTTCATGCGGCTGTTCGTGTACGGTATTAAAAAATGAAATCAGATGGGGCAAGATTGGGCGAATATGGAGGATTGAAAAACGCCTCAATCGAGGATATTTGATAATATATTCATCCAATGTAACCACTCCGGCAATTGGAAAAATGTACAGATGTCATTTCAACTATCATAAAACTCGAGAGAGAAATTAGGAACTCGCCTGGCCTTCTACTACATGTTCACCATCATCGGAATCCATCTAGCCATATGTCTCCTCATATTTAAATATTTTTAATCACACAATGAGTTCAACCGATCTGGCGGATTTCACGAAAAAAGTGGTCAGTCGACCAAGACTTTTACCTTGGGTCACAACGTCTGACGACGTCACTTTTGTACGTACATGTCTCGCCTAGCCGTTCGCGCCTTCATGTCCATTGTCTATCCGACTGTATCTTTCGTAGATTGTCATCCCGATGATGGACTTTCTCTCATCATCAATATCTCGTGTTTTGTGTTAAAATACAAACTTTAATATAATCTTTTGGTTTTTCCGGCATATTCTCTTACACAGAGCTGGCAGTCGTTAAACTACGTCATTTCCGGTCATGATGTCAGATTTTAAAATAGTTCATCGCATACGAAATGTTAAATAATGTCGCTATTATTCCCCAAAATTATTTCAGACAGCAACAAACAATAGGGAAACGCCAACACTTCTCACTCTGCCTTATTTGAAAATTATTCATACGAAATTACATTACTTGGGCCGCAATCGAAAACATGACGTTACATTAGCAACTGCAACACGAGCTATGAACATTATTTTCATACTTTGTCTTGGCCTAATGTGATACACTTGGCCAGGCTACGGGATATCCAAATTCGGTTGACATGCGATTTGTCCGGGTATTTTATCAACATCCCTTGTATCCGCCGTTGATAAAAACGTCGTAATTTCGACGTCCTTGATAAAAAACGTCATATATGTTTTTACCACGCGTCATAAAAATACTTCTAAAATGAAAAATAATTGGGATACATTGATATTTTTTGCGGCATATGGCTTTTAAAAGATGTACAATTCAGAATACGCGAAAAAGTAAAAACTGAAAATGTTGTCATTAAGCCCGGATTTCGCACGGCGCGGCTCATATATAGATAGATAGATAGATAGATAGATAGATATATAGATAGATAATAAATAGATATATAGATAGATAGATAGATAGATAGATAGATAGATAGATAGATAGATAGATAGATAGATAGAAGTAGATAGATGATAGATAGATAGATAGATAGATAGATAGATAGATAGATAGATAGATAGTATATATATATGATAGATAGATAGATAGATAGATAGATAGATAGATAGATAGATATATATATAGATAGATAGATAGATAGATAGATAGATAGATAGATAGATAGATAGATAGATATATATCCATCGGTAGATGTGTACTGCAGTTGATTTCACTGTTCGTTATTATCAGGTGGTATAGTAGATGATGTTGGCAAATGGACAGCATCCGATAGAGCTTGCGTCCCAGGCATCCACCCATGATGTTACTCAAATATTTTCGTAGTTTTAATATAATCATGTACATCTTAAAAAATAGCAGTATTGCACTCAGTATTGTCTTCAGGTATGCCATGCAAAAGTATATGCGCGTTTAGAGGATACAAATGTCGCAATGACTGGCGTAAAATTAGACGCTGCGCATGATATTTATTACATTCAAAGAAGTAATGTTCTGCATGCTCTACAACTTCACTACATTCGCAGTAGGGAGTTTCTCTGATATGGTTATTGCAAAGATCACAATTAAGACTGCTGCATTTATTTCGAATTATTGCATGCATAACTGACAACAATCGATCTCCTCTAAATGATATGGTGGTGTATTATATTGAGTATATAGTTGTTGGGGGCATGATGTTTTAAAGTGTCTAAGACTATCTACATTTCGCAGTAACGGGTTAGTTTCATTCCAGAGTTGTACCGAAGATGGTATAAACGATTGTTTGTATATACTTCCAGTCGTGTAGTGGGGACATTTAAAACAACTTGATTCCTGAGATTGTAACGAGATATATTATTAACAGTGGGTGGAATCAGGTTATAAATATAACTAGGTACTTGATTATTGTTGGCTTTGTACATGATCGAAAGCTTTTGAATAATGCGTCGAACAGATAGAAGTTGCCATCCAACTTCTTGACCTCAAATGATCTCACTGGGCTGCGACAGCTCACGACTAGTTGGAGACACAAAATTGCGAGAAAATATGCGAATTAGCGGCAATTTTCACTTGGAATCACACTGAATTGGTGCTTACGACAAGTTCGCGTATGTCGCACGAATGTCTCCCGGGGACATTTGGGCCAAAATTCACCGGGAGTTCGCATACATGTCGCGCGAATGTCGCACTCGCGTGACATTCACGCAACAAAATTGCCAATTGTTTGCACTTGCGACTGTCGCGCGAGTCACGCGACAGTTATACGTGACAATTGAGAAATAGTTTTAATCATTTTGTCATCAGATGTCAAGCGCAATTTGTTCGCAATTTATTCGCAATTTATTCGCAACTTATTCGCAATTTATTCGCAATTTATTCGCAATTTATTCGCAATTTTGTCGCTCTCCCAGGGCATTTCGCGCCTCTCTCGCGCCCGGAATGTCAGATTCTCATTTTCGTCTCCAATCAATCACAATTTAGTTTCATAGGTCGCCAACCCCTCACAAAGTTGTCTCACATTTTTCGCACTTTCCGACTCACGGAAACTATATTGAGAAGGGTTCGAGACTGGTTCTAGACACCCGCGACGACTTTGTGACTATTTTGAGAGAAAATGTGTCGCGCGAAATTTTTTAAAATGTTCAAAATTCCAGCAACACGAGAGCGAGGCCCTGCCACTCACAATTGAGAACCCCTACGAACGTTTCGAGACATTTTGGAAACTCCCTCGCGAATGCCGTTCGCAATTTATCGCCAACAGTTGTAGCCCATTCAGATACTAGCTTAATGCTTTCGGTGTCGCAACGAAAACCGGTCAGTTACAAAACTAACTGGTTCTTGATTGTGACTTTGAAGACATTCATGAATAGGGGAATTGGTTGAGTGTGCCACTCACCTAAAACACATCTTGGTATTTCATTAGAATTGTTTCGAAGGAGATGAAATACCAAGATGTGTATCGTGTCGTTTTACGAGGCGGTTCACGGGCTTTGATGATGCAATTACTACATGCAATGGAGAGTGGTTTGGGCTGTGATGGTCTCCAATTTCAGCCCCATTATCGGGACTGCACATGAACATGTATGAACCAGCAGTTATATAATATACGCCATAATATTGTTACTGGTAAACTCTCGACTATAGCTGGTCGATAGGACCTGTCGAAACCTAGAGGTTGACTCGTAGGGCATCACAAACAATATCTTTCTTGTTTATCTGTTTATGCACATCCGGCTAAAATGCATGTTATCTCATCTCATGTGTTTAATCTGTATCAGTATCACTCCTCAAGTGATGTATGCGCTGTTATCGCTTATTTGAATGGCTCGATGGGGCCGTTCGTCTACGTTGGGGGGCAGCACGTGCATTCGATATGATGTAACAAAATATCATACCAGTTTGTCGTGCCTGTTCATGCGTAATTTTCAATACATTCGGTAAAATACGGAAGATGCTCTCACACGTGAGTGCAAGTGGCTTGTGTAGGCATCCATATATATTGGTGACAGCGCATATCCAGGTTCCATCTCTGATAGGTATCTATATGTAGATGGAAATCTTCTGGGCTAGTTGCTGCATAATTGCTGTTGAAATTACAACGTACAAACAACTAGTGTTGTCTCCTCAACACATGATTGTCCCAAACGGTTTTACTCTATCTCATGCTAGATTCATTGTCACATTATCAAATTGATTACAATATGTTATTTCAGTTTTCTCTTTGTTTTTCATTAGAGTTGTGTGCTAATACCATGCTTACTTTAGTAAAGTGAACACTATATATTTACACATAAACACTTGTCCAACAAATTATAAATGCTATACATCATAAGTATGAGCCGCGTCGCGCGAAAATGTAACTTATGATGAAAATGACGACGTTATCGAGAAACTGACGTCGGAAACGTCGCTTCCATATACGCTTTTGACATAGCTGACGCCGTTGTTGACACCTGATATTGACAAACGATATATAGAGAATACCAGGCTAGTGTCTTTTGATATCAAGTTTATCAGGCAAGCTAGGAAACGCGTAGGAATTCCGAAGCTTGCCAAGGAATTCCTACCGTTTCCGAGCCGAGCCTGATAAACTTGATATCAAAATACACTAGCCTGGTATTCTATTTATCAGGTAACGTTGTATGCTCGAAAATGACAATAGATGACGTCGTATTCTATGAACAGAACGCCGACTTGTCTACGTTGCGTCATTACACTGACGTCATTCGATAACGGCACGTAACGTCATCCGACCAATGGAACATCAGTTTTCACTTCGTTGTAACCCGGATGTTTATATCAGGGCAATGCCTGATACAACAATATGTTATCAGTCAGTACGTATTCGGTCAATACAGGGCAGGTTACCTGATAAAAGTGTATTATCGTATGCTAGTCGGTGTACCATTAGCGAAACAAACCAACTGTATGTAGACCATTGACTCTTCTACCATTTTGTGCCAAAATATAAATGTACGTTCTCAGGGTTGTTATGAAAATAAATGATCAGAAACGAGTAATGTTCATTAGCATATGAGCAGATAGTGTCGGCAGTCCAGTTCGCAATTTATGGACCCGATAAATGTGGGTTGTTTTTATTTGTGTTAGTATATCGCTTACCGAGATTTTACATATGTACAGTAGATATGTGATATATGGATAAAATGTTTTTATCCCGTCAACACAGTGCATATGTGCCGTGAAACACGGTGCCGTGAAACATTTTTGATATCCAGTCAATACTATTTTTGCATTTTACAGCCATGTGTAGGTGTTGACGGGATAAATAGAATAGGAGGTTAGTACCGTGAATCGGAAAAAATATCTGGCGCGGCACGGAAACGGGATTTGCTCGGCAGAGCCTCGCCCATCCCGTTTCCTGAGCCTTGCCAGATATTTTTTTCCCATTCACGGCACTAACCTACTATTCTCTATATTTAATGCTAGTGTGAAGTTCAAAAAACGTACATGTAGTCGTAAACGTTACAGTACACGTACACTTGCTTAATACGCGTATCTGTTTATGATTTCATTTCATTTATGTGTGTCAGATTGCATTTAGTGAATACAATTTCGTATTTTGTAAACTCTTACCTGTATCGTAACGTTGGCATTCGACGTTGCTACAACATTTGCATAAAACGTTAAGATAAACATGATTTATTACACTCTTGAAAATTATGTGAACGGGCTTCGCTGTGAGAGAAAACACGTAATCAACTCCTTACAAATAATACACCGTGAAGAGAACACCCGTAATTGCGCGTCTGTTTTCTTGGAAACCACGAGCTACCATGCAAAATTTTGAATTTTTATTACAGTCAAAATAAAGTTATTTGATAATTTGGAAAGGGTCTCGACTAATCTAGAATGGTAATGTGATTGAACACATTCCAACCATGCACTAAAATATATCTGGCTCATAGAAACAGCTGAGTAATTTGGATTTCAAAATGTTTACATGACGTCACAGTTGACGTCACACAACGTAACGTCAAAACGCGGGAAAACACGTCATTGTATAACTGAGCGCCGATGTGCGATTTCCAACGTTAGACTCAAACTAACGTTACGTCGGAAATCCCTGTTTTCTGACGTCACCATGTGGAGCAGACGTTTCAGAATGGAGTCGCTCAACGGCTAACGTCAATTTATGTGGCACACTTAGCTGGGAAACCGAGAGTGGGCGATTTCGATCTAAATAGAAACTTTACATATAGTTTGATCATTGATTTTAGTATGATTCATGAGCTCTTGTGTCTTTATATAATTCATTAATATATGAATACTGACTACATAACTGAGTATGCCTACCGAATCGTTTCTACGTTTGACAAACGTTTTGGATTCAGGAAGGAACGTAAACAACGTATGCATACATAGTGTTTCTGTCACCACATACTAGTTTAGCATATTTATTTTGTTACAACGTGAAAATAAACTGTTAACTAATTAATATTTTGTCTGAAAATTCGATTTGAGGAGGATTTCACAAGGTTGTTTACAGGTTACTATAGTAACCGAGAGGAGTTGCTTCCCATAATTATACAATACGGTTTGCTTCCCTAGCCGATCGATAAAAGGTGGCCGAGTATGGATAGCCGAGTGGTTTTGTGCTGGATTAATACACGAACGTCCCAGAGTTCAAACCGCGGTAACTGCAAATATTTGTTTCTGTTTATTACCCAATTTAAATGTAACATGAATGTTCACACCTGTAGTTTTAACAGTTGTGCTTTCTAATTTAAAAATAAAAACCATAAATTATGTACACAATTCACATATACATTAAATGGCCGGAGCAATGGGATAATTATCACTCGGACCTGGTAACAGTGTAGACGCAGACCAGCCGCCGCCGCATTTCCAACGAGTCAACACTGTTTGTCACTCATTAGCAGCTACAAATGTGTTGTCCATTTGGAGGAGTTATGACTACTCGGCCGAGTTCCGTGAAATATTTATGAAAAATAATGTTGATTTGGAGTATAACAGAGAAGTATTTGTACGCCGGGACAAGCCAACATGTGTCATCAGATATTGCCAACAGTGTTGACCAAGATCAACTGCGCCGCCTTCAATACGGGAATTTGGTGTTTACTCCTTGCTATTGCATAGCGTTAACAGCCAGGCGCGGATCCAGGTTTTTGGTTAGGGGGTGGGGGAGGGGACTTGTTAATTGAACTTATGATTTCTACCTATTCCCGTCATTTCTTTGGGTAATTCAAATTAATAAACGCCGTCAATCTCCGCCGCCCTCTCAATGGCAATTATTTATTTTTTTATTGTTGGAAAAAATACTCGTGACTGGTTTGGAACTGTTTCATTATGCTGCATTAGAGGTCATTTATTTTTATAAATAATGTACGTACGAATGGCGTAGATTCTGATTAGACGGCTCGTGAATAGCCGGCTCATCGGGATCTACAGTTTGCAAACATTTTGATAAAGGAAAAAGATACGTCTGCCATGTTAAAAGCGTGTATCTGCAATCCACAATAACACAATCAGCATTATGATTTGTCTGTCGTTTCGCAATTTTTCCATCTTGCATGAGAATCGTCTCACGTTTTACACCATCTCGCCTTCCGCTTTTGTAATTACAGTTTGCTGTAACCCGAATTATAAAACGCAGCTGCGTTACACAGAAAATTCTGGTTAGTTTTGCTCACGCGTGTGGATGCGAGATTGTGAAGCAAAAATGCGGGATCGCGCGGCGAGGTTGCGAAAACGCAAGATTGAATAGATAGAATCGCGTGTTTTCGTCTTGCCATCTCGCGATCATACCTAAAGAAATAGGCAACCAATTGATTTCCTATAGACACACATTCACACAAACATGACAATCGCAAACTACCTGCGACAAAATCATTCCTGGAGTCAATGACCTAAGCCGGTTCTAGATCCATGCCAAACACGGGGTCATGTGATTCGGGATTTCCATGAGTTATTTCCCCTTTTTTGACGGAACCATCTACTTTCACTTTCGAAATCTCTATCTCACGCCCACATCAAGTCGCACCCAAAACTTTTAACCTGCATGTGTAGAGCATGCAAATAATATAATAAAATGTTTGGCACAGATATACCTTTCCTGCAGCATCTGTTTTATTTATCTCTCTGTCATAATAATAACAATCAATGTGGTTGTCCTGAGAATTTACCCCTTGTTGCTAAGCTGTACCCGGACTGGTTTACGGTCACATTATTTATTGGCCGACTTAGTGTTTACGGTTATGTAGATTTGCTACATTCTTGTAACCAATGTTTTTTGTCATCTTTAGAGCACGAAGAACAAAACTGGGGTTGGTTCCATTTTATTTTGGCAAATCTTTTGGCCGCCATCTTGGATTTCAAAATGGCCGCCCTGAAATCATATCTAACTTACGCGGCCACCTTACCTGTAGAAAGTCTGCATCAGTAGCGGCGAGTTTTATATGTAATTATATAGGAGACTTACCATTTCTTACATAACTTTTAAACTACACAACCGATTAAAAATGCACAAGTCACATTTTAAACTTCAATTATTGTACTTTATGATGATGTTTTGATCATGTTTTTAAAATAAAAATAGTTTGGTCCTTTTTAGCTTTAAACATAGTCGGTAGTCTTTATATGATTTATATAGCAAATTATGATTTTTCTTCTCAATTTTCGTTGGAAAAATTGCAAAATCTCTTTTTATAAGAATAGTGACAAAACATGCACAGCTATTTTCAATTAGCTCATTCATTTCTCTATCTATTGATATAAAAATTATGCTTCTAAGTTAATATTATTTTGGTCCTTTTTAGATAATAATAATGACACCATCTGTTTTCATTTTCCAGTTAACGTATCACGGAAATGTTCGGCAATTTCCGTGATATTCGTTGAAACGGGCACCTGTTTACGGTGCTTAGCGGCGGTGGGACGATTGTATGTCACCCGAGGCATGACCATGTTGTCGGTAAAAGTATTTGTGAACAAAGTAACCAAATTAGACTTTGATTTTCACGTACTTTGAAGACGAGTGTGTTTTTCACCGAAATATTAATCGCTCATTTTAAACACTGTTTATCTAACAAATTACACCGTTAATCCGAAACTAACGTCATGGTTGCCAATTAAAAGCAGTAACTGCCGTGCAAACTGCGATTTGTGTTTTTTTAGATGCCGACAAGCCTACTCAAGTAAGAGACAATTCTTCAAGTAAGAGACAATTCTTCACACGTCTGTATCTTCATACAGACATACAGACATACGATCTATGGTAGCAGGCATGGCTTCATCTCGTTCTAATGTTAGCTACAGAAGACGTCCACTTTAAGCAAGCCAGTAATTCTTGAGGACACCTACAACGTTGAACGACAAATTTACAGACGAAAAGAAAAGCACGGGAATGTAAGTATAATATTTTTATTTCTTCCTTTCTTTTGCTATGAATATACGCCAATTGATTGCGTTTCTTACTCATTGTAAATATTGTGCTAGTCCAAATACTTTGAGGTTGACATTCATCCGGTCTGATCATACTTTAATCTGTACACTAGTAGTACAGACTGTGACAAATTATAGAATATTGAGTCCCAGTACAGACTAAATAACGTACAGTACAAGCCCTGATCAGATTGTACTGGGACACAGTATTGTATAATTTGTCCCAGGATTCTGCTACCGCCCCACTCGCGGCTGTGCAAGTAGTCAAGACTTCACAGCAAACAGTGCAAACCCTGATCAGACTCGTGTTCATGTACATTACAGTGATTACAAAACAGCATACATTTTTTGTTGATTTATTGCAGCTCATTGTGTACCTTTATGGAGCATAATCAAATATTTTTCGCAATTATGTAATTGTCAATATTGCAGCTAGAAGTAATTTATATAATTTTCACTTGTTGTTCTGTGTTCAGTATACGGCTATAAATAATTATCGGTAACATGGTAATTATGATTTACTTTTTTTTTGTCTAAGATATAAATATTGGTCAACTATGCAGTATGAGATTATCAATGCTGGTTGAAAATCTGTATATCGCTCGTTTCTCTTGATAACCTATCCTATATTGTTTTATTACGTTAAATTCAGGGCAATATTAACGGGATTTAAATATATCATATCGGTACTTTGTAAATTTTAAATGTTATACCTCAAGATAGACCTCAAGATGAACTGGATTAGTTTTTACTGATGAATATCAGTAAAAACTAATCCAGTTTATCTTGAGGTAAATCACACTTACACATCAGCGTCCAATGTTTGGCCTGTGTACAGCCTTGTACATTGTCAGCTAAAACAATCAATAGTACGCTTCTCCAAATGGGGACAGGTGCACGAGAAAACGTGCCCTGTTTTCAATTCCCACATAAAATATGTTTACCTAATAATGTTTTATTTCAACGTTAAAATTAAAATCCCTGGGATATCATCCATGTTGTTAGTCATTTATCCATATATATGTTGATGAAATTGAAACATTTCAAACACCGACCAGTATTAGTTAACTGATGGGTGAGGAAGTCAACATGCCAACCATGTTGGTTTTCATGTGCATGCGCTACTTGTTGTTTTGACTGGCTATGTTGGACACTGGTAAACAAAAGGGAACTTTTGCAATATTTTCAAATATACACCAGTTCATCACATACTTTCTGCGATCAGGTGAAAAGAAGAAAGAAGGTTTTCAACCCAAAAACATAACCCCATACATGCACGTCCTTCTCTATTACGTACCAATGTCGCTACGGTAACCTTTCGATGTTTTCGGGTTAAGGCGTAGAGAAAACAAATGACATTCTAAAGAGGATCAAGGAAAATCGAATAAGTTGGATGCTACAACCGAAGCACTTCTGGTTCGAAAGAGAATTGAACTCGGACACGTTACAGACTTGGCTAGAACGAAACGTAAATATGAGAAAAAGAAAGACGAATACAGGACAAATGAAATTTCGCAATCGACAGATGAAAGAAAAACGGATCGCAGGTGAACACCGAAACGTGGACTCTGAGTATAGACAATTATCAGAACTGAAAGAAACTATTTTTAATGGGAATCAAAACCAAAGTCCGTACAAAACGCAAATTAATTCAGATGGTGCGTAGTCATATAGCTAGTGAATGAGTATTTAATGTCCATATTATGTGACAACGCACCACAGGACAAGTGACCCAAATTTGTTTAACCAGCATAGCTCCTGATCCTGTAACACACTCCCCGAACATGATAATGATGTAAACTGTTCAATTCCAACATCATTATACAAATTGGATACATGTTTGCCAAATGTTGACCACAATTGCATCACAAATGCGAAATTAAATTCCGCATTTGCGCTGAAATTTTCGTCTACATTGGACATCATCTAATTTATGAATTAAATGTTTAGTAATTTCAAACTCATTTTCGCATATACATTCCCATGTATTTCATTCTTGTTGATGAAAATAAAACATAAACAATAATTGCATCAATACATTTCAAATGTGTTTGTTTTTATTTCATAATTAATTTCCTGGTTATAAACGGGCCCCATTTCTATAATAATTTCTTTCACTGTCGAGCCAGGATTGGAACTTGTGCATTAGACGCTGTGTCGTTACGGTCGCAGGTTCAATCCCGTCTCGACCGTGAAATATATATATATCTCACGTCCCAGGCAGATGGTAGTAAACGACACCTCTATCCGCGAGTCCAAAAATGAGAAATGCCCCCCGTATATGCACTCCAGCAACAATTCCAATAGATCTACGAACAATTTTCTCATGCACGGTCAACTTAACTTCTCTGTGCCTACATGTATCTCACTTCTCCAACCGTTTACATGTCATGTAAGATATACGTATAAATTACCCCACATCACACGATTTCCTGGGTTATTTGGAAAACCAGGCATGGAACGGGTGGAATAAACTATTTAGAGCACGCTTGACCGCCTGTACGGTTGATAATCCGCTCGCTAAAACTCGCGGATTATCTCCACGTACAGACGGACGAACCGTGCTATAAGTAGTGCGTATACGGCGTCGATCAAACCTCCATTAACATTTTCACAACAAAGCAAGAATATTTAATTCCACATTTGGTATAAAATATTTGCGATGTCATTTACGGAAAACATATTTAACTTTGGAAATCATTTTCACGTGGTCATAAATGTCATTTTAATAAAATAAAATAAAATGTCGGGAAGTGAGATACATGTTAGCCTGACACGTTAATTATAATATCACAGTGGTCAATGGTGGAATCGCCACACTGCATGTACATGGATTATCGATTTACATAATTATTATCGATAAAATTGCGTACATCACGTGACACCTGTAGATTTCCGAGCGATTACGGAAAAAGCCGATATCACGGAAATTGCCGACTGATCACCACGTATTGGTCAGCTGAAATTGACCATGTGGTCACTATGAATTTTGTCCAGGCACGATGGCCGCGAAAGTTGGATATGGTTGTCGAGTGATACCTATATCCGTTAACACATTCAGTATTATATAATAAAATGCTAATCTATATTGTAAACGCAAGCAATATCGATCGACCGTGTGAAACAATTAAATTTACCTATAGCAGCCTTCCAGGAAGTTAAATCATTACCCATTCGGCTTATTAATTACATCTGTGATGTGAAAGGCCGCCATAGGTATCAACAATGCAGAACGGTGATCGGGCTTCTGTGGTGGGATGGATGCTTCAGTTAACTATTCTCATATCTAATATGTACAGCAAAGTATCATGTGTTATTTACAAATCATTTAACGAACACTGTAGACTCCGATCAGACAGCATGTCGTGCCGATCGGAGGCTGCCCTGGTCGCTGATGCATTTAATCCAGTCGCATAATGCTCCTTCATTGCTATAATAATACATACCTAAAAAACACACACACGTGCACGGGCGCCGGAAACATCATAAGATTGGTCCGGCGATTTTAGTGGTGACCCTGCTACCCAAGAAGAAAAGTGTATGTCGTCACCACTCAGTTAAACCGGCTCGCCGAGTCGGTTCAACTGAGTGGTAACAACATACACTTTTCATTAGTAATAAAGAAAATAGAAAGAAAATATTAATAAATATCTTTTTTTTCTATTCTCTTTATTTCTCAATGAAAGTATATGTTGTTACCATTCATTTGAACCGTCTCGGCGAGACGGTTCAACTGAGTGGTAACAACATACACTTTTGATCAGAAATGAGAAAAATTGCAGAAAACATATTTACATTCCTCTTTTTTTATATATGAATTCCAAATATGTCAAAAGTATTGATCCGGCAATTGCCGGACCTGTTCCGACGCCCCTGACATGTTACTGGGAAAACGCGATCTACTTTCTTTTATTGATTACAATTATGTCACAGTATTATGAACAATATTCACATTCTGCTATAAATATAAACTTACATGCAACTCGAGATTATGTCGATTACATGAGTGACCATATAATGTACAACCCGGGTAGATTCACACCAGCTCAGCCATACAGCCTGATTAGGGTATACTTTGCTTTCCACTACTCAAATCCTATTAAATTAGTACACCATGACATGGTAGAATGTATCAACTGGGTGAGTGAACAGTACAGTTCTACAACGAATGTAGATCCAGACCAGTCTGCACACGAATGTATACTCTGATCAGCGTATACTCCATTTAGAGAGGTTGTACTGTTATATTAATCGTTATACTATTTTAGTGCACACATTTAACTTCCGCAGTGCACGAACACACATGTTGCAAATGATTATTTAAATGAGACAGCAACATAAAACATGATATTAAGTGTTCGGTACATATTGAATGCATGACACTGTATATAAAGTAAATATAATCTATCAATTTCGTTCATTTAATATGATATTAATTTATTATAGGCAAACACACGTCTGATTTCGCAAAGACAGTACTGTAGCCCAACCAAAACTAGTTGCAATTGCGAGAAGGGACAGCCTATGTTACGTAATTGTTGATCTTAGAACGCAAAATGAATTTGTTTGGTAGTATTGAGCAAATATTACTATAGTGTATACGGTTATGTAGTTTTGCATTTTGTTTTCTACATTCTTGTAAACGATGTTTTTTGTCAGAGCACGTAGAACAAACCTTTGGTTGGTTCCATTTTTTTCAACAAATCCTTTGGCCGCCATCTTCGATTTCAAAATTGCCGCCCTGAAATGCTATATTCATTATATATACACTTATAATACAGGTAGAATATTGATTCGTTTTTTGGTGATGATCATCTTTTGACTACAAACAACAACACCAGTGTTATTTTCATGTTTAACAACCCCCATGGCTGCCATCTTAGATTTAAAAATGGCCGCCCTGAAATCTTATATACTATATTTTAATATTCATATCTACATTTATAATGCAGATAGAATGTTTGTTTTATGTTATGCCATCTACATACTTCAATTAATGAAACGGGGGTTGGTTCCGCTTTTTCTGATGACTGGTATGGCGGACAGTTTGTTTTAAAAATGGCCTCTGTAAATAATATTTATTGTGTCTTCACCAACAAATAAAACATTAGTTGTTTCTGTTGTATTCTAATTTTCAAAATGGCTGCCGTTAAAATCATATAATTCGGATATAATCATGCACAAATCGTTTGGACTGATTTGTTCCCAACATATAATCATTATTGAAATTAAATTAGAATGAATAAAGTCAATTTCAAGTCACTGTTTATGACAAACATGCTATATTTCAAAATTGCCACTGTGTGTATGCAGTGTTTTCAATAAATTTCATCACCATCTGCAATAGAGTCTCCATATTGTTGTTGTTCCTGAAAGGCAGTGCTGGCACAGGCAAACTCAAAATGCTGTCAAAGGAGTTGCTTACATAAAATATATACCCTATGCAAACTTGTATGCAGGAAAGTGTAGAAGATCTGTCGTAAAGGCAGTATTTGTGCGATTAAATTACTTTTCCGGCAATGTGCACATGTTCAGTATGTGTAGACGACATATGTAAAATGTCAGATTAATTGCCAAATCACTGTTAGAGAGGTTGAATACACTATATACATACTACGTAATTGTATGTAGAAAACTGTAGAAAAATGGCCAAGTTGAAAAGGCAGTATTGTTCCATGGTCATTATCATTATTTACGATTACCATATGGTCTTAACATATCACAACTCCTGTGTCAATATAAAAGTGATCAGTGTCTTGATGGTCCAAATTGCATTTCACTTGTTGTAGTTGTCATATTATGACTTGACAAAGCCAGAGACACTGTAGACCTACGCATCTAGGTCTGCATTATGCTGTGCCACAAAGGCAAGTCAATGGCTAATGTTTCCATATCATCTTTGATTATCGCAGAAAGCTAATATGCTCTGATTGAACATTAATAATGAGGCATGCTATTTGGCTGGAAACGGTTTCGTTATGTGTACGGACTGACTGTTCAAGTGGAGCAAGATCACTTGCCTCTCATATCTATGAAATAAATACTATATTCATGTCGTCACATATTACAAGATATTTTACTGCTGCTGAATCAATATGGCATTGTCAATGAAATACGTTTCTGGCAAAATGCATACTAGTTACTGATACGCTATCCCACAGGTCAGTAACATACATATATTCTTACTTTATTAAGGGTATGAATTCTCAGGTACATGTAGTATTCGCGAACTTGCATGTCAGTGATCACGAGTTGCAAGAAATTGCAAACTTTACTGAGCAAGATGCACACTTGATTCTGCTAGAAAAACGTGTATAAAGGAATAACACAGTTTCAGAACACAATTTCCACAGAAGAAAGTGGCGTTATGGGATTACAGAGATAAACTGAAAGGATCTGAACACATAATTCTGACTCTTCTCGAGTCCAAAATGTTGCAAGCCGTGCACAATGGCCATCTCGGCATTCAGACTTAGACGAGAGCATGCTATTACATTCTGGTAAAATGGTAGGCAGATGTTCAATTGAAGATAGAAACTGAAATGCCAAAAGAACTTTGATATCACACTGAGTACCAGGCTACCCATGATAAACTGTTGCTACAAACTTTTCCACATGGAATGAAAAGAAATTTCTGGTAACTGTTAAAAACAACAGTCACGCAGCATGAAATCCAAAATGGCAATTGGACAGTTGAAAGGGATTTACTATAAGCATAATGTACCAAGTACACATGTATCAGACGAAGTCTGCAATTTGCCTACCAGGAATTTCCTGATTTTGCAAAATAATGTGATTTACTTAATGTTCCGTGCTCTATGTAGCCAAGGTTCAGTGGGTTCAGTTTCGTAAAAACAAAAGGTGAATATGGGTACATTGTATACTAAAATATTGAAACTCAAATAACCGGCAAGGGATGGTCACCTGCACAGTTATTGATGTGAAAGCGGCTTCTATATAGTTTACTAATCATGTGTGAGCAGGTATTGCCAATACAAGTTTCGATTTGTGACAAGATCAGATCCAGTCATCAACAGAGCAAGAAGCATTATGATAAAAGCAGCCTTCAAATTAAAAGAGCTAAACACTGGCGGCCAAGTTGGACACCATAAAGACAGTACACTTTTAAGACCAGTTGCAGTCTGCTAACACAATACCACATCTTACAGAGTGCATATGGTGCATCATATCGCCGTAATAGACGCTTTCTCGTGAATCAATGGAGAATATGAGTATTTGCCTTTGAAATGCAATATACAATACCATAATATACACTTTATGGGATAAAAGGGATGATTTGCCATAGTTTCATCTTCTTATTTTAAAGGAAAACACATGTGCTGACCAAGATAGCATTTGAAGAAACATAACTATAAGCCACAACAATACGTAATACGTAATACACGTAAATACGTAATACAACACTACGTAATAGATATACATTTTTGAAGTGTCAATGTATGTGACACCCTTATTTCCAGCGGCCATTTTGAAGAGAATCGTGTAGTAGTAGTTAGCAATAATCTCAACAGTTTGTGTTCATTGTATTATAAGCAGAATAAATATACAAAATATCACCACTGCATTAAACATGTATAATAAATATTATATTATCAAGTTTAAATGGTGGCCATTTTAAAAATAAAATGGCCCCCATTTTAAAATATGCTGAAATAATTATGCCAATATTTCTTATACATAATAATAATAATAAAAAAACACCACATGTAATGATGTTGACGTTACATATAACTTAATATCGATGGTGGTCATTTTGAAATGAAAAATGGCCGCCATGCGGCTCTTATAAAATGGAACTAACTTCTGTTGTGTTATATGTTTTATAAATATATGTTTTCAAGCCAACACACACGTTCCAATCACAATATCATTTTAAAGAACATAACTACAGCCACAGAAATACTAGAATGTGTAACAAATCAATGATGTCGCGATGTACATAACACACTTAGTTTCGGTGGCCATTTTGAAGATAAAGATTACTCGTAGCACAATAACAGTTAGCAATAATTTCAGCAGACTGTGTTCAAAGAAATATGAGCATAACCAGAAGGAAAATACAAATTATTACCACGACATTCAAAAATATCAAATCAATACTTTATTTCCAATTTTGAAATGGCGGCCAATTTGAAAAGCAAAATGGCTGATATCTCAAAATGTATTGAACTCATTCTGCCAATATGTATTGTCTATAATAATGTGTTGTTCGCTGTAAAAGCACCACACATAATGACTTTTACCTCGAAATATAAATTTCAATGGCTGCCATTTTGAATTTTAAGATGGCGGCCATATGGCTTATAGAAAAAAATGGAACCAACCTCAGTTTTGTTG
This sequence comes from Conchocele bisecta, assembly GCA_029237695.1. NCBI lineage: Eukaryota > Metazoa > Mollusca > Bivalvia > Lucinida > Thyasiridae > Conchocele > Conchocele bisecta. The sequence goes on from CM055265.1 coordinate 220,812,192, forward strand.
TATGTGGTCTATATATGAAAAAAAAACTTGCTTCAAACAATGTAGCAAAAAAATTCACAAAACCTAAAATAATGACATAACAGAATACACTACTAGTTGGAAGGATAGCTGTAATGAATACATGTTGTTATCTGAACATTTTATATCATAACATAACAAAAAGCCTATCTTTGGTCAATTGAACGGTCAGTGCAAGGAGGAGGCTAAGTCCTCATATCCCTCATGGACTTAGCCCCTGTCTTCCACTAACCCCTTCACTTTATTACCATTGTAGCAGTTTTAAAAGGATTAAGTGAAAGGTTCAGACGTATGTACGTTTTATTTAAGTACCTAGTTGTGCGCCCTGCGTAGTTCCGTCCACCACTCCATTCACAAAATATTCCAGTTCGTCTTCCGTCAGTTTTTCATCATCCCGCTTTTTCCTGATCAGCTCCGTCACATCCATGTCTGTTCTCAGAACAGTTTTAACATATATTATTATATTATAATACAATCACAGCGCGATTGATCGTAAATACGCACGTGGCAGCGGCACCGGCTGTATAAATAGTTCGCGCCACTACGAATTCGCCGAGGTGAATGGAATGAAAAAAAAACGATCAGATAAGTGTGGTTTGCAAAAACCGGCGCTGTTCACGTATAACTAGCTATCAGCCTAGCATAAATGCACAACTACATGTAGCAACAAGAACTCGGAAATGAGAGTACTGGAACAATGCAATTGGGCTGAATGCTGAATTGAAATTTGTCGTCTGCTGTAAACTTTTATTTCCCATGTTTACTGATCAAAAACATGTTTTGACAACACTTTAGAATCATTTCCATTTTCATGCACATTTATATTTCAGTTGTTTGCCTTTTTTTTTATTATTGAATGTGGTATTTGAAAAAATGAATGAGTCCATCTAATATACTTATTATTTGACCATGTTGGAATATTCAAGATGGCCGCTATGTATCGCTTAAACTTTTAGGCGCTGTTGATCGACAAAGTAGTAAAGAAATGAAACATAATTGTCATATTTATAATATTCTAAAAGTGCGAGGCTTGTGTTCCAAACTGTACCGAATTATCTGTCGCCGCAAACAAAGGTAAATCAAAGATGGCCGCCAACATGGATACAATTCTGACACATCTATATTAAGTAGGATATTCATCAACGACATAGCATATGCCACACCGATGACAACATAAGAATAATATTTTATGACCGCCATTTTAGTTACCAAGATGGCTACTATATTGCGTAGTTTTATAATATGAGCTATCAACAAAATATTGGTGCAACTCGTGGATAACAAAAGATCCGAGCTTGGATTTCAAGTGGAACATAATTCTGAATACATGTTGACAATGTCAAAGGAAACAGGAACATAGTTACAATTACAACTACGAATTCATTCATTTGAGTGAATGGACATAATGCCCGTGTCTAATACATGTATTCGGATAGAAATAAAAAACAGTGGCAGGTTGGGAGCATGTGAATGGTAATTTATTATATAATTAACAATGGTGGGTTGATAATTGCCGGGGAGCGCGATATCTCTGGCTGAGCCCTTATTCGTATGTTCAGCTTTCTTGTAGGCGAGAGTTGAATCCGGCTAACCCCGTTATAAGAGTATTACGATCAGTGGTAATCCTACTACGTTTATGGGGAGGGGGCTAAGTTACTATAGTGTGATGAAGACCTGACAGTAAATCCGGTTTGTCTAATGTCAGGGCTGGATGGAAATGGTATGCAAATATTGAGTTACCCGCCCCCATCCATGCAGATGAAATGAGCTGTCAATAGTCCGTTTAAAGCCATTAAACCAGAAATTTATCATGTTAGCTTTAACACGACCATGAACACCAATGTTGCATTTTATTATTGCAACAGGTAAGTAATCAGGGGGTCGGTGCGGTCGGACGATCCCCTCCACAACCTCCCTCGTCGTGCCTTGATGTCCACTCTTTCATGCACTGAAATAAGAATTATTGTCAATACGCAGTCATTTTATAACATTGATGCAAGCAGGAGAGTTCTATTTCATGTATGTGCTCAGGTTTTGCTGATAATATATAAAATGGTATTTCAGACCATCTGGATTTCACAATTGTCTGGGAGAGGATGACCCCGTACCCCCATAGCTACCTCGGGCCATTCAAACCCTCGAAAAGACTCATTGCTTCATAAAACTGGTTACGGGTCTGTTGCATACATCAAAACCATGAGATACCGATACATTCCATGCGGATGCGGATATTGTGTCATTTTCCATTATAACGAAGCATATTATCTATCTATGAAAAACGATAATCAATTTATTTATGCGGTATACGACAGGGTAGGCACAGCGATTGACATACCAAAGGGATGTTGACTACTTCTGAAGTTGACTGGCTACGTAACAACTACCATTATTCGCTTCCTACATAATGAAAGCAGCGTTTTTTCATAGCGAAGAAGTATGCTTAGCTTTTTGGATATGAAAACGAAAACCACGCCATAGCATCTTGAGCTATGTAAGTATTATGCTAATGTCCCAATTAGTACGCTATAGAACACACTGATAGGCATTTTCATACGTTATACTCCCACCATTTATACTTGAAAAGTATTTATCGACACATTTATTATTTTAACAAAGTCATAATATTGACGACAGTAACATGAACATGGAATACCAATAACTTGGAAACTCAGCACATGGACACTGTGAGTGTGCTTGTTCGTATAGCAAAAGACATAATCAATTACTTGAAAATCGGGGAATGATATAACATATGCATATCGTACATATGTAGAGTTAATGGTATGATCATGGTCATCGAATCTCAGTTTGCATACGACATATGATGTTGTTATAGCCCAAAATAAAATAACTTTTGGATGACGTATCATTTAAGTAGTCATACGCCGGTAGCCATGTGCTAGGCTATGTAAGTACATGTATGAATAAGTTAATAACCAGTATTTGTGAGCCATATTCACATTACTCTATATTCTACGAATGCAATGCATGGTGTCACCCAGATCATTACATCTCAGTTCATAAACGGCATATGCTGTGTTTATTACCAATACAATCGCGTCATATACAGGTAGGCATGTAGTATGTAAATAGGAATGATTTAATGATTCAGTATTTGTGAGTCACATAAGTATGGATATTAAACTATAATGCGATCGAGATCAATATGTTGTGAATTGATGATGGAACAAATGCTGAGGTCATTCATGAGATTGTTTGTTACATAGAAAGAATACAAATTATAAAAATGTATTATGCAGTCATAATACAATCTATATTGAATGCATATGTATGTATATTTATCACAGGTATGAAGGGCACAGTTTCTGGGAAATACTATACACTGTAATCATATAGGCTGTAGTCATATAATGTCCTTACATGGTATGTGTACGTGTCATAACTGTGTATTAGAATATCACAACCATATGTGTAATATAATATATAATACTTTAAATGCATTAAAATGAACATGCTTGATTATTCTGTGCTAATCTAGAATTATATCAGAACGTTCCAACGTCCGTGTCTATACACACCAACATACGACATAACTAAACAGAGACACTTATTTTCACATGCACGCATTTGGGCAGTTGAAATTGCGATTCATGGATAAATAATGTACAGAAATCAACCAAACAACCACTTTTCAGTACAAAACCGCAATTCCCGTGACTGGATTTTCAACTAACTGGGTTTGAGCAAACCTGGAAGCCAAACGTGTAAAGCTAAACATTGACACATAGCTGATCTGAGGCCTCTAAAGCATGAGCATTCGTTACAGCATATTATGTTTTATATATGTGACACGCATAGACGCTGTAAATATTGTTTTCAATGCAGGAGACGGGACTTTTGTTGATGAGAATATATGTTAATTGAGAATTTATTTTCATTTATCAGCGATGATTATACAAGCAGTCATGCGGAAAGTTTTGCTAAAATAGAATATGCTGATCTGCCTTATACAGACGTATTGTTATATGGAACAATGATTAAATATTTCAGTGTTATTTAAATGTATGCATATGGGAATATCCACTTGTGAATGTATGGATATTCACGGAAACAGAAACTGTAATACATACTATTTGGTAAGTGTTGTATTTTACATAAATTGTTTTATCTTGGTTATAATTAAGTCTAAAGTGATTGAAATTTCATGGTATTAGCTGCACACCAGCATATAACTGTTCAATATCTGACTGTAATACGAATATGGCCGAACTATAGCATTTGTACCAATCGTATACATAGTGTATACATATATGGCATTATAGTGCTCAATAAAATACAACGTGTAAAACAAACAGTACATATATTTTATTAGTCTAACTCTACAACGAGTGTAACCTAATTCGAGCATCACCAAGTGTATTATCAGCGATCTACTAGTCTGAACACATGTGAATCTGTCCTATAAAGAAATTTAAAAGTAACTGAAAAGAAACGCGCAATTGCCAGTACCACACTATATTAAAATAGCCTAAAGGAGGCGACCATTTTGAATAAACAAAATTACAAATGACTTTAAAAATCAAGTGTGTCCGACTTACTGATTTCACCGACTAACATACACTCCCGCCTGCGATTCGCTTACCAAGAATTGCAATCCAGCGGTCCTTGAATTGCAATTCTTCCCCTCTGGAATTGCAGTCTAATTGCGGTCCAAACGCGGTCCCGTTTTTGCGGTCATTCTTTCGCGATACCGTTTGTGCGGTCATTCTTTCGCGGTCCAGTTTGTGCGGTCATTCTTTCGCGATACCGCTTGTGCGGTCATTCTTTCGCTATTTGCGGTAAAAACTTACCGTATCATCGTATAGTGCAGTTTGTTTACATTATCAGTGAGTATACAAACGTACTATACGAATATTATACAAACATACGATATCCGTTCGTATATACGATATATCCGTACGGATATGGTATGAATATAAAGTGGGTCATCGTGTGGTTAAAATATACCGATGCACCGGTTCATTTCGAATGTAAACATCCGGTTTTCATTTCGATCATCTGCCACAATTTTAAGTTTTTCAAAATGAATAAATTTTCAGTTTTACGATACAGAAACAATATTTAAAACTGAGGATTGTGAAGTACTGTATCACATTACATATACATGTGTGTTCAATATACAGTAATTCATCAGTAATTCATCACTGTACTCCGCACCACCGCCGGGGACACAAAACAATGATCCCCCACACACACCATGCAGCCATCTACATTTGGCGTCCTAACAGTTCCGGTCTATATCCCACAGTGGGAACAATGTGTATCACCACCACCACCAGTTTTTGTCTATGACTACACTACACCCCCCCCCCGACCACCCCTTCTGTCTGTAACGCAGGATGACGTGGCCGACTGATCAAGTGCTAAACTAGTCGTGGTGCGATGACCGACTGATCAAGTGCTATACTAGTCTTGGTGCGATGGCCGACTGATCAAGTTCTAAACTAGTCGTGGTGCGATGGCCGACTGATCAAGTTCTAAACTAGTCATGGTGCGATGGCCGACTGATCGAGTGCTATACTAGTCCAGGTGCGATGGCCGACTGAGCAAGGGCTAAACTAGTCTTGGTGCGATGGCCGACTGATCAAGTTCTAAACTAGTCGTGGTGCGATGGCCGACTGATCAAGGGCTAAACTAGTCCTGGTGCGATGGCCGACTGATCAAGTTCTATACTAGTCCTGGTGCGATGGCCGACTGATCAAGGGCTACACTAGTCCTGGTGTGATGGCCGACTGATCAAGGGCTAAACTAGTCCTGGTGTGATGGCCGACTGACCAAGGGCTAAACTAGTCCTGGAGCGATGGCCGACTGATCTAGTTCTATACTAGTCATGGTGAGATTGCCGACTGATCGAGTGCTAAACTAGTCCTGGTGGCTGGTGCGATGGCCGACTGATCAAGTTCTAAACTAGTCCTGGAGCAATGGCCGACTGATCAAGTTCTAAACTAGTCCTGGAGCGATGGCCGACTGATCAAGTTCTAAACCAGTCCTGGTGCGATGGCCGACTGATCGAGTGCTATACTTGTTCTGATGCGATGGCCGACTGATCAAGGGCTAAACTAGTCCCGGTGCGATGGCCGACTGATCAAGTGCTATACTAGTCCTGGTGCGATGGCCGACTGATCAAGTGCTATACTAGTCCTGGTGAGATGGTAAACTGATCAAGTTTTAAACTAGTCCTGGTGCGATGGCCGACTGATCAAGTGCTAAACTAGTCCTGGTGTGATGGCCGACTGATCAAGTTCTAAACTAGTCCTGGTGCGATGGCCTACTGATCAAGTGCTAAACTAGTCCTGGTGCGATGGCCGACTGATCAAGTGCTAAACTAGTCATGGTGCGATGGCCGACTGATCAAATCGCTTGCCATAATAACTAGATGGCCATGGCCTGCATGTCGTGCCCGCCGAGGCATTTGATAGTACAAACAATTTTTTTTATTGCAACAAAGCTTTAGCCCGTCGACGTAAAAACGTGCCGCACCCGCCGAGGCTTTGATAGTATACCCAAAAACTTTAACTAAAAAACACTTTAACCAAAAACTTTATCCTGAATGCACACCAATGTGCCAACTATCGCTCTGTCTGCAAGCGGGCCCAACAAAAACTTTAAGGGAAATTTCAAAGTAATTTGACCGTGACATTGGGCACATATAAATAATAATGAAAATGTGGGTGACAAATACACCGTATGTGAAGTTTCGAGTGAATTGGTGAAGCGGTTTCAGAGATATAGTGTTCTTAAAGGTACATGCCCACTCAGTAGGCACAAAATGTTCTTTATATCAGAGACATCATCGGAGACATTTTCGGGCAAAATAAACATTAATTCACCATTAATACACATATTTATTGGCATTATTATACATTTTATATCAGACGTAAATTTCCACACTGCTATCAGGGGCGATAACCGTGTTTCCTTAAAATGTTACCAAGACATTACTATTTATTTTTTGATGTGCAATGATCATACTTTATAATCTGTCGAAAACATTTATTTTTTCAGGGAAACACATTTAATTAGTATAAGTAATTAAAAAATATCATGCCCCATTTGCCTATGAAAATAGCCTGATATCACCGCGTGTCACTATCAGTGAAATAAACATTACTAAATGATTATATCCATATAACGGGCACTCGTAATGTTTAGAACTGGTGGAATAGTGACAAAATTATACACTTATTTAATTCCTACAAATAACTGAGAATACACATAACTTTAATTGTTGTGCCTACTGAGTGGGTATGTACCTTTAATTAGCATAAATTATTAAAAAACAAGAAATGCGTCTGTCGAACGCGGATGCCACCTGCAGCATATTTGAGAAACTGTGACAAAGTGGTTAACCGAAAAGTGTGACGGACGGACAGACGGACAGACGGAAGGACGGTCCAAACACTATATGCCACCCGTTTCTTCGAAACCCGGTGGCATAAAAATATCATGCCTCATTTGAATATGAAAATAGCTTGATACCACTGCTAGTCATTATCAGTAAAATAAATATTACTAAATGATTATATATGGATAGCGGGAACACATAATTTTTAGAACTGGTGGAATAGTGACACAATTATACACTTATTTAATTGCTCTAAAGAACAGTTTGTGCCTACTGAGTGGGCATGTACCTTTAAAAACTTTAACCTTAAATCAAAAAAAATTAACCGTACGTATATGTAGGCCAATGTGACAACTATATCGCACTGTCCATGCAGGCATGTCAAAAACTTTGAGGTAAATTTCAAAGTAATTTGACCTTGATATTGGGCACAGGGGTTGCAGGGGTTGAGCATAGAATGAAAATATGGATGATGATAAACACACATGTGAAGCTTCGAGTGAATTGGCGAAGCTGTTTCTGAGATATAGTGTTCTTAAAAACTTTAACCTACGGTAAATAAAAACCAGATGGCCATGGCCCGCATGTTGAGCCCACCGAGGCATTTGATGGTGTCGGAGTATATTTATTTGAAGTTTGAATTAACGTATGTAAAAGCTTTAACGCAAATTTGAGTCATTTGACCTTGATCTTGGGCATGTGGGTCGCATGCGTGGGCTATAATAGAAAATATGGATGATAATAAAGAATTATCTGAAGTTTGAAGCAAATCTGGGTAAGTGTTGTGGAGATATAAGGTATGCAAAAACTTTAACAAAAATTTCAAAGTCATCTGACCTTGACCTTGGGGCACAGAGGGCCGCATGAGTGGGACACAGAAATGAATATTTATGGATGATGACTAGATAAGCCATTTGATTGTTTCAAGTCAATGTGACTTAGGATATGGTATTTAAATACATACACCGATTTCGGACGGACTGACGCACGGACGTCATTGTGATCACTAAGTCTCGCTTTGCGCAAGCAGGCTCGGAAAAAAAAATACAGATGGATGTCAATGTGCAGACTATATCGCACTGTCCGCAGGCGGTCGCGACAACAATTGTCCAACCCCTTTTTAAAGGTGCAAGCCCACTCAGTAGGCTAAAAATGCTCTTTATGGGAATTAAATAAGTGTATAATTGTCACTATTCCACTAGTTATAAACATTACGAGTGCCCGCTATACAGATATGATCATTTGGTAATATTTATTTTACTGATAGTGACGCGCGGTGCCGTGGTATCGGTATTTTCATGTGCAAATGGGGCATGATATTTTATAATTATTTATACTATTAAATTAAATGCATCAACTGAAAAAAAAATTGACAGATTATAAAGTATGATCATTGCACATCAAAAAATAAATACAGAGAATAAATAGTAATGTCCGTTAACATTTTAAGGAAACACAGTTATCGTCCCTGATATCAATGTGGAAATTTCCTTCTGATATAAAATGTATAATAATGCCAAACAACACGTGGGTAATGGTAAATGATTGTTTATCTGGCCAGAAAATGTCTCCGATGATGCTCTGACATAAAGAACATTTTGTGCCTACTGAGTGGGCATGTACCTTTAACGCTAGCTCCGCCCTGTCCAGTGAGACCTATGCATGTGTTAAGTTTCATAAAAAATATTGCAAAGGGTGTTCGCGTTATGCTCCGGACAAATCAGTGCGCGAAAAAAACAAAGGGAGATAACTAAACTAGAAAATGTGTTCATAGAACACGGATACCCCACATATCGCTTTGATAGTAAACGAGGCAAAATTCCAGTGTCCAAAAGGGAGAGATAATCCATGACACGGGGTTCGAATCAAAAATCGAAATCTACTCACCATAAGGAAGCTACATATCAAACTTCAGTGCTGTAGCTATTACAAAAGTTTTACGAGTTACAAGGCAAAATTTTCAAATTCAAATTCAAAAAGAGGGAGATAATCCATGACGCGGGGGTCGAATGAAAATAAACTTTGCAAATCTACTCATCATAAGGACATACCAAGTTTCAGGTGTGTAGCTATTAGGGTTTAAAAGTTTTACGAGCTACAAGACAAAATTGGAAAATTCTAACTTGAAAAGGGGGAGATAATCCATGACCATGGGGTCGAATCAAACATACATGTACCAAGTTTCAGGTATGTAGCTATTACGGTTTAAAAGTTTTTAAGAGTTACTAGGTTGGTGACGGACGGAAGAACGGACAAGGTCAAGGGTAACACTAAATCCCCCTGCCCCCTCCACTATCGTGGTGAGGCAAAAGTTGTCATATACAAGTAACTTACCTTAATTCATCAGTTACACATCAGACGATGAATGAACTTTAATTCTGGTGTAGAATATTAAAGTTATTCATTATATTCAATAGTGCTGCTTTGACATGACGTGAAATTAAAACATGCATGACATGATCTGGAAGAAAAACCACAGACCAAGCACGCATATTCAGAATCATGTCTGTCGGTTCTTATCCAGCTCCGATTTCTGTCACCTGTCCACAAAATCCAGAATCCAACATTGTCGCAAATTTAATCCTCTATGTTGGTGTACGTTAGAACAAAATGTCACTTAGTATATTATCCAATCCATTGTAATCTCTTGTTTCTCTAAATAAATGCGTCCAACAATCCCCGTTAACTGCTATCGTGATAAAAATGTTAAAGGTTCCGTCAGCGCCTCACATAATGACATATTGATCTTAATATCCACCATTTTTGATTCCAAGTACCAGAATAATGATGTTTCCATGCGCCGTCGTAGTGTTATCTGTCAGATTCCGTTGTTTATTTGATCAAATTGATGGACAAATTTGTGTCCGCTAATGTCGCCAAGAGCATAATCTGTGACGTTGACTGTAATAATTTGGCATAACTTCTAGCTTGTGAATTTTTGGTTGAATGAAGTGATCACTATGGTGAATAAGTGTGTATTTGTGCCCGGTTTGCTCAGCAGGTAGAGCGATGGTGTGGTAAACCAGAGATCCCCGGTTCGATTCCGGGCTGGTGCACATCTTTCTCACCCTGTGACATTTAGCGCCCAACATAGTTGCGGGAAGTAACTCTGCAGAATACTCCCGCATCGTCCGTATATACCGAGAGTTTATAATGGTGCTCTCCGTAGGTTTCCCCTGCAAAGTACCAAATCACATCTGATTTGCACTTCAACTGTTAATTGCGACATATTTTCTGTATTTTTCAATTGAAAGAAATGTCAGTATTATACTTATTCATTTCTGTGTAATAAGTACAGAAAAATATGTCACAATTAACAGCTAAAGCGCGAATGAGATCCGATTCGGTACTCTGCAGGAAAAACATAAGGAGCACCGGAACTCTTGGTACGGACGATAATTGAGTATTCTGTTGCCCAACAAAGGACCGCGACTGATAAATACTCCCAAATTAGTACCCAAACATATGGAATTCGGAGACAAAAATTAAACATAGAATTCGAGGACGAATTTCAATTTGGCGGAGAAGAATGTCACAGTACGCAACTGACCATGGGGAGGTGAAGTGTAAGAAGTTGCCTTGTTAGCTTGCTCGGTAGAGCCATGGGCATGGTACGGTAAACATGAGGTCCCTGGTTCGATTCCGGGCCGTTATTTATCTTTCTCACTATGTGACACAAGTAAACCGTTTTATTTTAAAGAAATGGCTATCACCGGAATAAATATTATCTTCACAAAATTTGATTCGGGCCAATAGAAATCAACAGCCAGAACAGAACGTTTGCAGTAATATAAATCTAATTCCACAATAAATTTTTAATATTTTGTTTATGATCAGGTTTCGAAAATTAAAATATGCTTTTCTTTTAAAATTATTATCAATATGTTCACCATGTTATTATGGTTAATATGCAATTCACAGTCTCCTTGCAGCTTGAAATTGAAAGACATTATGAAAAGTTGTGTTGATCTCAGAAATTGTCATGTCGACTATAGGATCGCGTCGAAATAATGTTAACAGAATAGGAAAACGTAATTTAATACCGACGAAAAAGTAAACAAAACGCAAAATTGATGCTTAGTTTTGCAATATTATACCGTAGAACACACATTATAATTATGAAAATAAATATATTGTCAGTATGGTGGTGTCTATTAATGTGTTCTTGATATTCGGAACAGCAGTGACGACATTTTGTTTTGTCCAAGAAATTGTCAAGGTCAATGTTTCACTGTTTGTCTCGCAATAACCCGCCGCTTTATATTTGCACACCAACAAAACAGATCACCAATACCGCTGACTTTCTAGCCACTTTGAATGAAATAGATGGGATAACATTTTGGATTGGAACACGGACACGTTTGTAAACTATTTCGATTGTATTGCCGCATTGGTCAAGCAGAGCGGTCCGCTGGTTTGACCGCAGAGCGCAGCGTAAAGCGGTCATTCTTTCGCAGTTTAAAGTAAACTGCAATTAAAAGCGGAGCGCAGCGCTAACTGCGATATAAGTATTGCAATTCCGCAACCAACTCTTTGGACCGCAGTCACATGATTGCAGTCCGATTGCGGTCCAATTGCAATTAATGGGAACGCGAATTGCAATCCTGTGCTCCAGGAATTGCAATTCGCCTGGTAAGAGAACCGCAGGCGACTCTGTAATGCAGTAGTAAACATTATATTCAATAACTTTCGAGTTTTTGGAAATTATGGCGGCCATTTTGAATTAAACACGCTCTTTAAGAAGAGCATAAATATTGATCTATATTTTAATCGTATCTCAGATGAAAATCAAACTAATATGTTCATATCTAGCTTAGTACCAAGATATGGTCCACCACAGTGTAGATAAATGCTGCCTGATCTTGATGAATATTTGGCGTCCATCTTGGATTCATATGGATTTGATAGCCTCCATCTATGTATAAAATTAATGCATGGTATCCAAAGGTTTTTCTACATCCGTTCGATCAAGATTCAAGTGCCTATTTGTTTTCATGCATAAAATCAGTACACATTTCGGGCTAAATATTGATGCTTGGCGGCCATCTTGAATATGTTGATACTATCAACGATAGAGACGTCCGAGCAAACCGATTTGCTTTGTATATGCCCCATAAAACAATAATCACCAATACAACATACTTTATCGGATTATTCTGTAATGTTATGCAAGTACATATTGTATTATCAAAATAGAGTGAGTTTTGCACTCATTTGACACATGTGCACTTAATGACCCCAAAAATGACCTTGTCCCACCTGATTTGATTGACCGATTCGTGTTCAGGATGATATAATGCATTGATTTAAAGTAGTCGTTGCTTTTGCTCTCTCGGGTTGACAGAATTAATTGTTATGGGTGCTTGGCCCCCTACTTGAAACACGTAAACGGTATTCAATAATGTTGTACACAGTTTATGAGTACACATTGCGATTAGTTATCTCGCACGCAATGAAAACATCATCAGGCATGTCAGCAAAACGATTGGTATCCATTATACGGAGCCCTGCATGGAACATGTATTTTTTTTATTAATTTGTTCCCACGAAATAACAATTCGTTCCCTCAATTTAACAATTATTTCCCTCGATGTAACAATTCGTTCCCACAAATTAACAATTCGTTCCCACGAAATAACAATTTGTTCCCTCAAAGTAACAATTAACAATTTGTTCCCACGACATAACAATTCTGTTCCCACGAAATAACAAGCATTATATCTTGGGAACGAATTGTTATTTCGTGAGAACGAATTGTTAAATTGAGGGAACGAATTGTTAATTCGTGGGAACGAATTGTTCAATTGAGGGAACGAATTGTTATTTTGTGGGAGCGAATTGTTATTTCGTGGGAACGAATTAATAAAATATAATGCTGCGTCCCCTGCGGGGCTCCGTAATATTCACGTGTGAATGGATTAAATACGTCATGGATAAAACGATCTTTTAATTTATTGTTCATTTAAAGCCGGGCCAACGGGTTCGATACCGCATGTAACCTGCTGCATTGGTGAGAAAATACCAACATCAGAACGAAATATTTACATCGAAATAAAAAAAATATTCCGCCATGAAATTAGAATAACCTGCCAGGTCTATACCACATCAAAGTCACTTGGCCCCTTCCCTAACAGTAATATGATTAGGAATAATCGCATTCTCATACAATGGGCATAACCAGATTAAACCCTCACATACAAGAATGACAGAGACGTACCCGAAGGCCAAACCAGTAGCCAATTTCATCAAAATTGCAAAGTATACATATCTATCAAAGAATACTTTGAGGGAGTAATCATTTATTTTTTCAGAAATGCATTATTTCATATAGAACTAACGACTGCATATATTTGATGATTAAAAGTATGCACACTTATTATACTGAATGTATTACATTATCACAGCCAAAATGGCTGTGGTAATGTAATAAATTCAGTATAATAAAAATTAATAAATGTATCCTTAAATTGAAAATTTCTCCCTCAAAGTATACTTAGCTAGATAAGTATACTTTACAATGTTGGTGAAATAGGCAACTGGTCTCCGTTCGGGATACTTGTAAAGATGAATCCCGAAGGTTAAAGTACCCATCGCATTCTCCGACCTGCCATCCACTGGATACTACGAATAAAACATCTAATGTCACAATACACAATACGTAATGTTGTCAATTTATTACTTAATTTATGAAAAATAATGTCAATTTCGTAAAAGGATTTCATGAAATTACGCAGATGTCAGAAGGTACAAAACCCCATGGCGAGTCTCAATTATGTGTCTGTGACTGGAGAAATGGGGCTTATGGGATTTGTCAACAAATAGCACATTCTTATTATTATTCATGATAACATTCTGTATTGCTTGTTATAAACACGGAGTGCGTTTCATTAATGAATGGCGAACAGTGCAGATCCTGATCAGACTGTGCGGATGCACAGGCTGATCTGGATCTACACTGGTTGAAAACCTATAGGCCACATTTCTCCAGTAACATCCGCATATACAATAATTATTCCAGTATACCGAATTCAGCGTGGCTGGCAGATATAAGTAGGTGGGTCTCTATTTCTGGATGTTATACATTGTCTTCATTTCTTCGCGGTATTTCTGCTGTAATTCGGTCAGAATTCACACGGACGAATCGTGCGGCAATTATACACCAGTAGGATAGAGGGGGTCAAAATGATACCACCGACGATGGTATTATTTATAACCCTCTATACTACCCCCACCACCCCCGAAAAATCAAAAATTGGTTAACGAGGAAATTGTCTCCCGACAGTAAATTTATGAATTTTGGAGAAAAGTCTAAATCATTAATGCAATTTCAATGCGTCCTCGCGCGATAGTTTATATTCCAACAACCCATTTTTCTCATCCAATATAGCTAATTTATTTCGTAGATCAGCAACTAATTCTACCAGCTCTAGTCTACCACGTTCACGTTTAGCCACCTGACAGCGCAGTTGCTTATGTCTACAAAGAGTTTGGGCACTAACGAATTTACAAGGGCATCTGGGGCATTGAAATTGCGAGGCGACACAAGGAAATTGTCTACGTCTCGATAGATGCCTTCGTAGATAGCCTTTACGCGTAAACGTCTTACAACAAGTCTCTCACTCCATTATATATATGTATTTTTATATATTCAATTGGTCGTGAAAAAAACATGATGTTTTCATGACCAATTGAACAGATAAATTTCATAGGTTATAACAATAGAAAATATGATAACGCCAGAAGTAGAAAGTTTGAGAAAAGAAGCAGAATATCTAGAGATTACTTATAGTAAACGGTTGAGAGTTATGGTGTTGACAAAGCTGATAAACGCCACAAAGAATGAGGCGTTTATGAAGCGGTTTACCCGCGCCCACAAACGAGGAGCCTTTAAATACCTCTCACTAGCAGAGGAAGTTGGTAACATAATTCAAAAAGAAAGTATTGCGGTATTAAGGGCTAGTGTAATAAAACCTTCAAGCACCAATAATTGTCCCAAATTAGACGCACAGGTGACTCAATACCAAATAATAAGAACAAATCTATCGTTCGCGCGATAGTGGCAGAAGGTGAAGAAATATTGGGGGCTCATGATGAAACATTGGAAAAGGTAGAAAAGGGAAGACAGGTAGTTACATTATCCTTTCGTAAAAACATTGACATCAACGAGTCTGAACGCATGTCCGATAAACTCACTCCGTATCTAACAACAAATTTTTATTTCAGATATTCATATTCTTACAAGCTAGAACATATGGAGGAAACTAAAAATGGAAAACCTATAACTATAATAATGCACAAAAATCTCGGTAGCGAACCACTATCATCAATGAAAACCGTTAAAAAATGGCTGTCAGATAAGGAGCAAACACGAATAATGTCCGATAAAATAGACAGACCGAATACAAAGTGGAAGTTTGTAAGATGGGTGGAGGTTTTCGTAAAGTTAATACAGGGCAATAGTGGAATAGATTTGGGACTACAATCTAAAGAAGCAGCGGGAGGAGAACTTCCAGAATGGTTGAAGAATAAAAAAGGTATGTATTCTTTAGATAAGTATAATGACGACCTTTGTCTGTTCAGATGTTTAGCGATGCATATGGCAGGTAAAAGACCTGACAGATGTACGGACAAGGCGAAAGAATTTAATAAGCAATATTTCGGTAGTAATGTGGTTTCACCAATTCCTTTTTCAGATCTGAAGAAGGTTGAAGAGTTTTTTAAAATCGGTATGGAAGTATATCAACCGACCAAATGTGACGTATGGTGGTTGAAAAAGGTACCAGCACACTAACTACATGGAAATAGGTAATAAACCAATGACAATAGGACTGTTTAATAATCACACATTTCTGATAAAAAACCTTAAAAACCTATCTAAAGTTTACGCCTGCGATAATTACAAACAGAAATTCACGAAAGCGAGTAATATGAAGAGACACGGACCAAAATGTATGAAAGGTGAGACAAAAGTAATATGTGATGGTAATTATGTAGAGCGCCCGCGTTCGTCGTTCGAGAAAGCGTTCTACCCAAAATGTTCTAACAGTTATGGGGCGATCGATTGGATGTACTCTGTGGAAAAGCGGGAGGGAATTCACATTCACCACGAACAGTGCGGACATGGGGGTGAAATATGGATTTTAGGAGCTCCAGTAGATTGATACTGTCAAGAAAACAATACCGTATATCAATATCACGGCTGTTACTGGCATGGGTGCGAGATTCATGCAAAGCATAGAAAAAAAGAACGCGCATCCACTATGAGAAGAGATACATTTATTAGAAGAAGCAAAGAATTCAACCTAGTAGTTATGTGGGAATGCGAATTCCAAAGAACGGGTAAGGATATAAAGATCGGTTGCGACACTACTCTTTATCCATATCAGATAGTATATGATTTTGAGGCGTATCTCAACCCAGAATTTAAAACGCTAGGTAATAGTTTAGAGTACGAAGCTGAGCACGTTCCGTAAGTGTTAGTATAGGGAGATAATTTCTCAAGAACAGTAACTCATATTTGTGATAAAGATACTGCAAAACTTATAGAAAAATTCATAGAAGATTTGAAAGTCAGGGGAAAAGCTATAAGAGAAGAAGTGTGGTTAAGATATGGGTTTAATACAGAACATTTACGTAAAAACCAAATCGCCAAGATCGAACAGTGGATAGAGCAAGTACCGGTTATAGGTTTTAACAGCAGTAAGTACGATATAAACTTAATAAAGAAATACCTAGTAGGCGAACTGGCATCAACAACAAAGAAAGTAATGGTCGGAAAACGGGCAAACGCAGCAATATTTCTATTTACTCCGGAGTTTAGATTTCTTGATGTAATACTTTACCTAGGACCGGGTGTAAGTTACGATAGTTGGATAAAAGCCTACGACTGCAAAGGACAGAAATCTTTCTTTCCTTATGAGTGGTTCGATTCTCCAGACAAATTTAATAACCCAGGACTGCCTGATATAGAGAATTGGTATTCCAAACTATCGGGGAAAATGTTACTAGATGAAAAGAATATGAAAACTTTCAGAGATTGGTTGAAATATTATAACGATTTAGATGTAGCACCGTTCCTAGAAGCGGTGGAAAAAATGTGTGAATTTTATAAACACAGAGGTGTGGATATTTTCAAAGATGCGGTAACACTACCGGGTGTGGCTATACAATATTTATTGAGAGGAACCATTAAAGAACAAAAATCTATACAGGAGGGGGCTCTATATGCACCAAAAGAAGAAACATACGAAATGATGAAAGACGCTCTAGTCGGGGGTCCATCAATCGTATTTACACGCTATGCAGAAGCCGGTGTTTCAAATATTGGATCTAATTCAACAGGAATTAACAAACCTTGCAAGGCTCTTTTGGGGTATGATGCAAACGCGTTATATTTATCTACGTTAAATAAAGATATGCCGTGTGGGAGAGAAACTATACACCATATAGATACCCCACATAATCCTAAATTTATTAAAACGTTTTGTAAAAGAGTTTTATCTGGAGACTGGTTTGGGTTTGCGGAGGTGGATATAGAAGTTCCACACAACTTAAAAGATAAGTTTTCTGAAATGTCTCCACTTTTTATAAACAGAGAAGTAGATGTTGATGAGGTTCCAGAACACATGATAAAATATTTGGAAGATACTGGAAGAACTAGAGGAAATGGAAGAAAATTGGTAGGATCTATGTCGGCCATCAAAGTGCTGCTGTACGCGCCACTATTGAAATGGTATTTAAAACACGGCCTAGAAATAACGGGAGTTCATCGTGTTATAGATTATATTAGTGGTAAACCCTTCGAATGGTTCGCAAAAGAAGTTACAGCCGCAAGACGAACAGGCGATGTAGAACCAAATAAGAAACCAGTAGCGGATATAATGAAAATATTAGGCAATTCGTGTTGTGGAAAAATGATAGAGGCAAAAGAGAGACATTTAAATACGACATATACACAAGACGAAACCTGTGTTGACAAAGCGTTAAGATCTGCATTATTTGATGATTTGGAAGAGATAGGAGATGCGTACGAAATATCTTCCCGAAAACCCCGGTGTGCAGTAAAGAGCCCCTTCCACTGTGGAATAGCGGTTTATCAACTCGCTAAATTGAGAATGTTGGAATTTTACTACGAATTTCTAGACAAATACGTAAAAAGAGAAGACTTTGAATTAATACAGATGGACACGGATAGTATGTATATAGGAGTTAGTGGAAAAACGATACAGGAATTGATTAGACCTAACTTACTAGACGAGTTTGAAAAAAAATATCAATGGTTAGCTTGGGATAAATGGAGCGAAAGAGAGCCAGGACTTTTCAAAATGGAATTCAGCGGAGATAGGGCGATAGCGTTATCTAGTATGTGTTATTTCGTAGAAAAATTTAATTCAATTAATAAAAACTCTGCGAAAGGAATGTCCAAGAGAACTAACAATTTAAATTGGGATAGATATAAACGAGTACTAAGTGAAACTACAGAAGATGGAAAACACATTATAGATGTATCACAAAATAGAGGATTTAAAATGAAAGACGGCGTTATGAAAACGTACTGTCAACAAAAATTAGGACTCTCGGCGTACTACGATAAAAGACGCGTGTTACCAGATGGAATACATACAGAATTTCTCTTGATTTAAGCAATCGGGGGCAGTGCGGAGACCACGGCGGGCAGCCTGGCCACCCACTCGGTCGATCGCGAATGAGGGTCTACAAGTTCTTTGGCATATTGGTATCCGAACAGTCTCTCAGCCAGTGTTCGATTGAACCGCTCCACGATCCCCTGGTCCCGGTGGATGTTGACGCGGCCGCGTCTGATAGAAACTTTGTGCTTAGACAATAGCTGATAGACCGCGCCCATGAACTCGCGGCCGGGATCGAGCGAGCCTCGGCCACCTCCTTAGACTCTTTAGTGGCCAACGGCTCAGCCCCCTTATAACGACTCGCTACGTCAACGATTGTCAGTGCGTACTTGTACGTTTTGCGACCGACGCGATCGTGAGGGAGAAACAGGAGATCCGCTTGGTGAACTTGGTTCGGCACCGGCACGTCGAATTTCGGGCGCGGAATATTGTGAGGCGCGGGTAAATAGATCTGCCAGATGGCCTGTTTCTTGAGCCATTCCTTGACAGCGTTTTCTGAAACCTTGGTCGCCGCCGCGAGGTTCTTGATGACCGCGAGTCCCTTCCAGTAGCCACGTGGGCTATAGTACGTATTCGCTAGCTTGCGCGTTAGTTTGGTATCAAGTTTGTGCGTGTTCATCGTATGCGATGTATTCTAATATATCGGACAATCTCCAACATGCCCTCGCCAGTTCGTCCGGTAACTACGTCGTTGATAATAAACCTTTGTTGGAAGCACAATTCAGATTGGTTTTGGAGGTTAAGTTCTGAAGGAACTCGGAGGAATCAATTGGAGTTGAGGAGGAATCTAACATCTGCTTTGCGAAAAGGGTGGCCGCTTTTTCGTTCTCGCGCCACGTCTCGAGAGAATCTCGGGCCAGACGAATCATACTCTTTACGCCAGCTATACGATGTTTTTGGTCAGTGTAGCCTACATCGATCATAGCGTAATAAAGTTCGTCAACTAACATCGTTCTATATATATATTTTTATAAAAAAAATGTTTTTTAAATAATTAATTAATTAATTTGTTCAATATAGTAGCCGACGAGACACACCACACCCATTCCCACGAAGATGAACGCGATCTCGAGGTCTTTTTGGGCCTCTGACGGTACATAGAAATCTAAAAGTTTGGGCTCGGGATCCATTGGATCGAGACTTTTCTGCGGATATGCCAGCGCGTACTCGCGGTTGGCTTCTTCAACGTTCTGGAAAGTTTGCGCGGCGTGATTCTCACGGCGAAGCTCTTCGTTGACCCAGTCCAAATGGGCGGTTCGTTTTTTCGACCACGCTTCCTTTGCGCTATTGAGTTGTTCTACAGCTAAATCGTGACGCTTGCGCTCCTCATCCACGTTCGAGCTTCTCATTTTTGAGAATATAAAGTTGCTACCGCTGAACGCCAATGCGTTTACAAGTGCACCACCTATCATTATTCCGATCGAAGCCATTTATTTCCATATATTAGCAGGTAGAATTGCAACTTTAATTAGATAATCTCGGGTCCAAACTGAAGCCGCTACATCTAAGGTTGCGAGCCCTGCGTCTCTCACAGTAAAGTCCAATTTGAGAGTGGACCCTCCTAGGGCCATCTTTGATAGTCGAGCATACCGATACTGAAACCCGATATCACCACGGCGTGATAAAGCGCATTCACTATCATTTTACCATCTTGTTCAGCCATTGTTATAATTATTGCATATAAAATGGATCGCGATCAATGTTTAAATGGGGTGCATCCAATCGTTTCGTAACTTTCGTAACCACCACCAACAACCCACGGGGTCCAATCAGTTGGAGCAATCGGTTCCAATTCAATCGGTGGTGTTGTTGCACTCGGAACCGATTGCAGATGTTTTGCTGTCTCCGTCCCCAATCTCGATTGGAGTTTAGCCTCCCGAAGCTCGGCGAGTATTTTATCTTGTTGCCGCCCGCCCAGCTGCCTGTCTTTTTGTTTTTTTATGTCGTGCAACCCCAAACTCCAATCGCGATTGCGTTGTAGGATCAATCGGATTCAACAGTGTTGAGGGAAGTGCTTTATCACGCCGTGGTGATATCCGGTTCGAAATTGGAGTTGGAGCAATCCCCAACGCCGTTGGAGGTGCAATCGGGGATTGCTGTTCCGTCACTCTCGCGGGTGTGTCTTGTGTCATCATTTATAATATTAGAGCTTATAGTTCGTGGGCATATATGTCCAAATTGACAGTGTTTACCCGTGGTCAACGCGGTTGTCAGTGGAGCTAAGTACATTCCAGACTTGTGATAAATTGAGCAGCAGGCTGTTCTAAAAGTGTGTCCTATGAAACGGTCAGTCTCTAGATCGTGAATCAACCCCTCGGTGTTTGGTGTAGGGAGAAGTATACTAACGGCGGTAGCGTACAAACGAAAAGCCGCCGATCCAAGAGTTTTTGTCATCTCTGCC
Organism: Conchocele bisecta; assembly: GCA_029237695.1. Lineage (NCBI taxonomy): Eukaryota > Metazoa > Mollusca > Bivalvia > Lucinida > Thyasiridae > Conchocele > Conchocele bisecta. Next base: position 220,833,622 of record CM055265.1, read on the forward strand.
CCCAATTTGGATTCGTATCGCGCATACATTTTATCAATCTCCGCATCTGACATCTTATCCACCTGACAAACTGAGAGACGCCTACCGAGATAATGCTCCGATTGTCCCCCAGCAACCAGCGCAGCTAGCCGCTCGCGTCGCGCCGCATTTTCATTCGTATCGGCCCCAATCGCGATTGTCAACCCCGATTGCTCTGTCGGAGTTGATGTTTCATTATCTTTCAGGATGTCGGCAGTCGGAGTTGAGGTTTCTTCCATTAGCTGATCGAGAAGTTCGTCGCAGTTCATTATTGCTAATTTTCTTAAAATTAATTTAATTATTCTAACAAGTCTCATCACTTTAACATATTGCCAAGCGCACCACCCGATACTTATGATCACCGTTATGCTCGCAACAAAGCTCGCAGCGGAGCACCAAATTGTTAACATTGTTAACCATTGTTCAGCATTTGTTCAACATTTGTTAAGCATTTCTTCAGCATTGTTCAGCAATTGCTAATTAATAATTTTGAAAAAATTAAGAAAATTATAAAAAAATTGTTAAGCATTTACTCAGCAGTTACTAATTTTTTCAAAATTATTAATTAATAACTTTATAAGCAGTTGGTTGATCGATCAGTCTTTAGCAGAAGCTTGGCGTGCTTAGTTTCGGAAAGCATCTGTCGAACCTCCAGGCGCTCCTCGCGCGTTGGGATAACGTCATTCTCTCGAAGACAGTCATCGAATGAGTCTCGGTCCTTGCAGTGAAAGAGGGCGATCCATTTCGTTTGCTCGCGCAGATCCTTGAGGGCGGCGTTGTATTTTTGAGTGGAGATCCATACGCTTTGCCTCGCATGGCGGCCAGAAAATGCGAGCTCGGAGAGCACGTCCTTCTTTTTGGTAATCGCCGCCTTGGCCGAGCAATCGTTAATCACATATATGGTGGGCTCACCCTGGAATCTTTGGTATAAACCACGCAACCAATCGTGAAGCCTATCACCGGGGTCAATAACGTATACCTCAGGGTCGGTCCATATCCACAGGCGCCGCTGATAAGTATCGTTGTGCTGCACAGTGGGACATAGGATCACAATGTGACGAAAGGCATCGCGGTAGGACCCCTCGAGTAAGTCGATGATGAAAACCGTTTTTCCACATCCTGTCTGCCCACATATTATGGCAGAGTGGGCATCTCCAATCGTGAATTGGTATTGATTGCTAAATAAATCGTTAGATAATTTTTGTATTAAATCAGTAGATCGCTGATACGTATCGGCCATCTTCGATGTTCAGTTGTGCGTCTGTAATTATATATAAGTACACGTTCAATGCGCCAGCTCCGTCCGCCTCTTTGGTTATCTGGATCGTCACACCCTCTCTAGCGTTCTCAACTTGACGTCCGCTACCGTGCATTTGGTCGTCGTCGCTGGCTCGCATGTCTAGCCATAATGCATATTTGGTAGTCAGGAACTCCGCGAGGGAGACGGCCGATAGCTGCAGGTCTTTGGCAACCGTGGCAACCTCCGGGGAACGCTTAGAGCCGGAAGCAAACTGTTTTCTGACTTCGTCCCACTGCTGGTGCGCGCGAAGACCCGCGCTGTTGAGTTTATTGGGGACTCCCTCGATCGTCACCTTGACCTTCGTGATTTTGGGGTTATAGAATTTGTCGGTTTTTCTAGCACCGAACGCGAACCGAGCATCCTCGAACAGCATCAGTATACCTTTCATAGAGCGGGCAGGTACATTGACATACAATATTCCACAATGTATCGCTTTTGTCTTTCGTCATCTTACGGTGGCGAAGAACTCGATCGTAAAGTATGGCAACGCGCCCGGCGTACTGGGTTCTGATCAATCGTGCGAGTTCGGGCATCGTGACCATGTCGTACTTCAGCGAAACATTGTCGATCGTATACGTCGATAACATGTCGGTGGCTATGAGAACTCGGCCGTAGTCGTTGAACGTTAGTTCGTATTCGAGGCGGTCAGCCAAAGCACTCTGATAGTATGGCATGTGACTCTCCAGCAACTCAAAGTCGAGCGGGATGTAGAAGCGGTTGCCGTAAGCGGCTGCGATCGCGTTGTCGCTCGCGTCGTTATCTGCCTTGTTATCAGCCCCGATTCTAAGTTTGGTTACGTTCTTATTTTTACTGGTGTCAATACCCTGATAGACAGCGTTTTCGCGCTCTTGCGCCGTCTTCCACAGGTCCTGATAGCAATGGTAGACGTCACTGTCGTCGATCGACATCACCTCATTACCAGAAATCTTTATCATGGTCTTCTTGACTATGGCGCGACCCAGGTTCTGAACGATGGTTCGGTTCGCGTCCGTCGATGTTAGCGAAATAGTGAAAGCGAGGCGAACAGTACCCGGCACAATGACGTCGTGAGTTCCGAGGTTGGGGAAGCGGACTAAGAGCTGCTGGTTCTGGTCGATCGTCGATGGGTTGTTCGTAATAACGACACTCTGTCTCACGCCTTTTGCCCCGAGGGGCTCACGCAGTCTGCGGTATGGATTGAGTTTGCGACCGTATTGACTCGAAGACATAATTTAGTTAAACTGTTAAACTCGTATGGTTTTGTCTTTAATACATAATTATAAAGATGGCTGATTACGATATTAACATGGATAAAATCGGCAGAGACGATTACGTCGATGATTATGGTGATGATAACGATAACGAAACGCCCTTCATAGAGACTCCAGTTCCAATCCAATCGCAATTGGGTGAAATAGGTGGCGCTACCAGCAGCGTTGGTCAAAGTCAGGAATTACTTGAGGGAGCTGTAAACGACTACTACAACATCGGTCTGGTCCCGTCTGTCGGTCGCGACTACTCCAAGTTCGAATTGGATATGCGTGGTAGGTTGCGACTAAAATCATCAAATATCCCGATCATACACACGGGTACCGGTAAACCCCTATCGCTAAACACCATTGCCGGAAACCGGGGCGGTGGCGAAATCATAAAGAACGAACTAGGATTTCCAGATTGGACGCGTGGTAAAACAATTATGCCGGCCCGCGCTGTAGAGGCCCTACAGTCTACCGATGAAACGATGGCTAAGACGGCCACCGCGATAGAAACGGTAGAGCTCAGCGAGGTCCCTCAAATAGGCACCGACGCTATTAACACGATGGAGACCACGTTCAGCGAAAACGAAATACTCAACGATGACACACCGTTACCTCTTCGAGAACTCCGTGGACTCGATAAGGCCCTACAAACGATCCGGGGCGAACTGGTCCTTAACCGCTCCAAACTCACGGTGCTGGATGAACATATCGCGCTAAAAGAAAGAAAACTGGAGGAAGCCGGTGACGATAGAGAATCTACCGAGCGAATCACCGAACGCCTGAGGTCGTTGCGGGACGAAAGAGAAGCTCGATTGGAGGCTGCCTCGACTAACCGTGAGGCTCTCCACACCCAAATAAGTCGGATCCGCGAAACAATCTCGAGGGTTCTGCACGAGGACACGACACTCGGTGAGCGTCTTCGCACTCTGTTCAGAGAGCAGGGCGTCACGATAGCAAGCATCCTCGCAGCTGTCGGCATGAGTATATCAACCATAGTTCTAGCTTTCAGTGGTGGTGCGGCGCCACCACCCGCGCCACCACCAGCACCCGCGCCATCCGGTGGAGCCAAGGAGTGGGTAAAAAAACAACCAAAAGCCCTCGCCAGTCTTCTAGCTAAATTAGCTGGAAAGGCGGCTGCCGCACTACCTGGACTGATCGGAAGTATCGTTTCTTACTTGTTATCTATATTATCAAAAACGGTCGGATGGCTCACCAATAATACTTGGGCTTTAATCGTGGCAATCGCCGGTCTCCTACTATTCTCCGCCAGAGAGTTCCTAAAACCAAAGCGCGAGTAGTCCTATCACCACGAGGGCGACGACGAGCCCTAAGTTCTCCTCCTCGTGTGTTGTGCTTCCAATTTCAACATTATTGATGATTGGTGTTTCAACACTGTTGACGATTGACTTGGGGGGAATCAATTCGTGAATTGGGTTCAACTTCAATCCCGATTGTGTTGAGTGAGGCGCATCCAATCGCGATTGGCTTGGGTTTTTTATGATCGTCTTGGTGATGATATCCGTGTTCACGTTACCGTTGTGGCCGATTTTTTGATTGGCGGTGGCGATTACGATCTGATTATTGTAACCGTCAACCGGGTCGTCTCGTCTCGTAGTATCATATTGCTCGGCGCCATATAAAGACCTATTCCAAATACATAGTCTACTGGGGTGCTGGCAGTCTGCAAAACGTCTTGATAATTCTGGATCGCCTTCTCCAGGTCCACCCTAGCTGAGATGGCGTCCTCTACAAGTGCCAATAATTGTTTTTGTGCATCAAACGCCGTTCCCGTGCCCAGTATAGAACTGCGAGTTTGCTTCTGTGCGCCGAGGATGGCCCAGACGTACGTGCGAATGGAGTCGTTGAGACGAGTAACCCCGGCCTGCGTGAACCTTAGACCCGTATCTAACATAAATGTACCCCACGCGTCATGAACCTCAGCAGCCTGCTGTATGTAATCGACGTGAGCCCGTTTCGGAGGTAACATTTTACAAGAACACGCCACAGTGCCGACCTCCAGACACTTCCGGCCCGAAAGTCATCGTCGCGGGGTCAAAATTCCCGGCGTTCCGACTGACGATGTGGTCGCCGGAGTGATCGTGTCTAAAATCAGTCTGCGTCCAATTCCCGGACTGACCCCGAATGAGAACGTCCACGAGGCCGGTGGTGGTAGGAAATGCTTTCTGTCTCCAGTCGGCATCTTTTGGAACGTTAAATTCGTTACACAGTCTTTCAAACGCCATACGGTCGTATGCGTTGGAAATGGGATCCCAGGCGTCGTCTTGAGGTAGTGAAATACCTAATTCTTTGAGAATCCTCCTAATTGTGTAATACACGTGAAAGTTGTAGACACTTCGGAGCATGACATTCTTGGATGTCAGATGGTCTTGATGCGAAACTCCACACCCGGCTGTTGCGCACCATACAGCGAAATTTATTAGGTTTCCACCCGTTTATCACCTCCATCGTAGTAATCTTGGGCAGCCTATATTGTTCAAAGATGTTAGGGAAATTGATGGCAAAGCCACTGTCCGGTCTAACTGTTACAGTTGGGTGTTTACCTCTGGTGAGTACGTCGGTGATAACCCTGTGGACTTCGCCTTCACGAAAACTCCCAGGGTGCACCTGGATCGGGTGAACACGTCGTACAACACGGTAGACGGATCCCCCAGCACATTACTGAAAACCGTGCAAGCCAAAGACTGTTTCCTTGGTGATACGGTGACCTTAGACTTCCCACACCCCGAGATGAAAGTTTTGGAAACGGGACACATCCACGAATTTACGGTCTCTATTCTCGATGATCAAGCGAGAAAGTTGAATAACTATTACCCGATTTCGGTCGTTCTCGAAATTTCCAATTGAGTATAGGTGCCCCAATATTATAATTTAATTTTAAGAAAATTATTATGAGTATATACGGACCAGGTAGTTCTTCCAATTCCAATCGGGAGTGGGTGCCAGATTCAAAGAATTTGGAACCGGCAGAAGGGGGATTCATCCCGACAGAGGGCGACTTTTTAACTACCCGAAAAACAAAGGCCTTGATCAATAGAACTATATCGAAGGCCACAAACGGGATTCACAGGAGTATATCAGATGTTAGAGTAGAAGTGCTGAAGGAGACTGGACAAGTTCGGGATAATGCCCTGTTGTGGATTGTGGGAGTCCGAGAAGACCACCAGGCGGACATTATGGAGGCTTATAGGGTGTTTAACTTAGAGGACTCTCTCATCAGAGAAGCGACACTTACCGAACTAGGAAAACAAATAACCAAATTTCGGTTGGATCTTGATGGAGTCCGAACGGGTATTGATAAAGTCCGAGAAGACCACCAGGCGGACCTTACGGAGGCTTATGATGCGTTGCGCTAAAGGCCTCTCTTTCATCCCAGAGAAGCGTACTTACGAACTAGGCGAAAAAAAATAACAGAATTTCAAAAAAGAGGCCCGGTTGGGGGTTGAGAAAGTCCGAGAAGACCACCAGGCGGCCCTTACGGAGGCTTATAGGGTGTTGCGCTCAGAGGACTCTCCCAACGGAGAAGCAGCGCTTGCTGTAACTTAGGCGAAAAAAATAACAGAATTTCGAAAGAGGCGGTTGGGGGTTGAGAAAGTCGAGAAGACCACCAGGCGGCCCTTACGGAGGCTTATAGGGTGTTGCGCTCAGAGGACTCTCCCAACGGAGAAGCAGCACTTACTGAACTAGGAGAAAAAATAACAGAATTTCGAAAAGAGGCCCGGTTGGGGGTTGAGAAAGCCCGAGAAGACCACCGGCGGCCCTTACAGGCTTGCTTACTGAAACACAGCGCTACAATTCCGGAAAGAGACCCGGTTGGATCTTGATGGAGTCCGAACGGGTATTGAGGGAGTCCGAGAAGACCACCAGGCGACCCTTACAGAGGCGTATGGGGTGTTGCGCTCAGAAGACTCTGTAGCACTTACTGAACTAGATGAAAAAATAACAGAAAAACTGAAACGTGTTCGTAGAGCCGCGACCAAAGCGCTTGAGAAGACCTCTGAAAAGATTCGTGCTGAGGCCCATACCTCTATCGGGGGGCTTGCCGGATTGGTGAAAACATTGAAAACACAAAAACGTGTCATCACAGTTTGGGCTGAGAAGCGGGGCCCATTGACTGTGGGGCTCTATGAATATTCGTTCGGTGCCAAAGCGAGCAATAAATATGGGGGATACGCCATGCCAGCTACAGTTACACTTCTCCGAATGGCTGTCTGCTCAGTTAATGCTAATGGTAAATCTATGGGCGCGGTCGTGATAAATCTTATAGTGGATGGGGAAGAACGGGGGGATGGAGTCACTAAAGTCGCTGGAGATATTTCATCGGTGGTTTTGTTCGTCGGTGATGATCTAATTAGACTTTCCGAAGGTAGTATTATTAACTTTGTTACGAAAATCGCCGACCCCGCGAGTTCTTCCACTATTGTTACATTGTTAATTGAACATAATTTGTAAAATACTAATATATTGAAAATCATGAACGAATCACCGTATCCAATTCTCAATAACCCCCCTCAACACTGTATCAATTAATACCACTCCATCAACACTGTATCCATTAACTGTATCCAATTAACGAAGAAGTTCAGATTTTAGGTTGAATAATATCGTCGCTATGCAGGATATTTTAGTTAGAGAATGTGCAAATAGAAAAAGACACGCTAACAAATATAAGCGCGCGGCGAACATAGCTGAAGCATCTAGTACGGTTCTGGCAAGTTTATCTGTAATGAGTGGTGCGGGGACTGCTGCAATGCTATCTACAATTGTAACGGTTCCACTTGCAGGGGTTTTGAGTGGAATTACCGTTTTATCTGGAATACTTTGTATGGTAATTAAATGGGCGGCGGGTGGAAAACTCGAGAAAAAAAGTAGAAAACATGATAGAATATCCGTTCTCGCTAGGTCTAAGAAAAATAGCATCGACGTTATGGTGTCCAAAGCGTTGGCCGATAAGACAATATCAAATTTAGAGTTTGAATCCGTGGTGGAAGAAATGGGGAGATATGAAGAATTCGCGCGCGCGCCACCATGCCCAAAATTGAGTGTACTGATTGGGATAAATTTAGGGTAAAACTTGGAAATAAAGTCGGAGGAAATGTTACAGCACCATTGTGATATTTTATAAAATAATTTTTAAAAAATAATTAATTTTCTTATAATTAATTATATTGGTGCAGTAAACAAATTTACATACCTATACAACATGTGTTTTTCACTGAGAATTACGCCGTAATCGCATATTGGTTGTACTGGTGTATCACAATGACAATGTACATATGAGACGCTATTCAGTCGAGGATTACACTGTAATCGACTGTGTACACACCGTCTGTGTAAATTGATACACTCGGCTATCAATTTACACATGGTTCATAACCCGTGTAATTGAAACTGTCTGTTTACCTCGGCTATCAATTTACATAACCCGTGTAATTGAAACACTAGGCTATAAATAACTGTCCGTTTCAATAACCCATGTAATTGAAACATTGTCGTTACAACTTAAATTAATTACTATGTAATAATAGGGGGTGTTCAGCTTTAAATTAAATTTATTAAAAAAAAATACAAAATTAATTATAAAATTAACAAAATAACGAACCATCCCATGTTTTCTTTCGCCAATAGGTATTAATAAATAATTATGATTTGCACACCATTTGTATGTTGTATTAAGCGAAACTGTTATAAGGGAAACTTGAATCAGTATAAAAATATTGTTTGTTGACCTTACAACAATTGGTCTCATATCGTGCATGCCATGTTGTTGATCCGGTATGACGTCTGTCTCGACTTGTTTAATGGTTAGCCAGTTTATAAATATGTGTGTATTTGGTGATGTAATTGCGTAGCTCAAAGGTGCCGACCTAAAAGATTTCTGCCTAAGAGCTTTGCAATTTCGGAAACCAAATTCACACGTAGGCTCGCCTTACTTCGCTGGTTTCTCTTAATAGAGGAATTGGCAATGGGGTTCAAGGCAACCCGTAAAACTAGACTGTGAGCCAACAGATGCGTGGGCTTAAGAAAGGTCCCAACACCTCAGTGGCTGGGTGCCGGCTAGAAATTTGCCCAGTCGCTGGGGTGTTGTGCACGAGTGGAGGCTTTTGCTATTTTTTGTTCAATATATCTTTATAAGCGATATCGTAGAAATGTATATTCGTAAACGAATCGTTGGGTTTTAACAATTTTATATAATACACCCTAGTTTTATATCCGATACGCATTATCAGTCTTAATGTTTGTATTTGCCTCTTGTATAGTTCACATAATTGTCGGTATAATATTGTAAATGCAACGTTATATCGTAGAAATGTAGTAGTATATAGGGAGTCAAAATGATACCACCTAACGGTGGTATCATTTTCACCCCTATATACTACCACCACCACCCCCGATAAAACACCGTTTCGTCCAATAGCACAAACTGGTCACCAACACAAAAAAAACGTGACAATTGGTGCCATAAATACATCATGTTTTGCCCAATTGAACAGATAAAACTATAGTACTAAAAAGGATTTGTTTTCGTGTCGTTGTCATAAATACCTCATGTTCATTTAACGTGCAATTGAACAGATAAAATTAATAGGTTATAATAAAATATTATAAGAAAATGGATAAAGTAATAGAATGGGAAGTGGAATTTTGTAATGACCTTGTTGACGAATTTTACTATAAAATGAAATCATTATAAACAAAAATAGATTACATGAAATATCAGCGTAATTTATTACGCGCCGATAAAAGAGTTGCATTTTCAATATTATCCCGAAAATTATGTAGAAATTATAAGAGCCAAATTCGCGAAATGAGGTGACAAAATAGGATCGACAAACGACTAGTTGAAAAGAATGGAGCTAATTTTATAAAACTGTTTAAAATCAACGATTCGTTTACGGATCCTTTTTCTACGAAGAAACGGAAGAAATTAGTGATTTATTTGAATCAAATCTTCCATATGAAGAAAAAGTTTATTCAGAGTTTTTTCTCCCCCAATAGGTCTAATTTAGCTTGAAGATCAGCAACTAACTATACTAACTCTAGTCTACCACGATCCCCCCTAGCCACAGGGCAGCGTAGTTGCTTATGTCTACAAAGAGTTTGGGCACTAACGAACTTACAGGGGCATCTGGGGCATTGAAATTGTGGGGCGACACAAGGAAACTTTCTACGTCTCGATATATGTCTTCGTAGATAGTCTTTACAAGCAAAAGTCTTACAACAAGTAGCACACTCCATTTTTTTTTTTGGTATATATATGTATATGTTTATGTTTAATTGGACATGAAAAAACATCATGTGTAAATTATTCATGTCCAATTGAACAGATAAATCTCATAGGTTATACAAAAGTATATTACAGAAAATATGATAACGCCAGAACTAGAAAGTTTGAGAAGAGAAGCCGAATCTCTAGGGATTACTTATAGTAAACGGTTGAGAGTTAGGGGGTTGACAAATCTGATAAACTCCACAAAGAATGAGGCGTTTATGAAGCGGTTTACCCGCGCCCACAAACGAGGAGCCTTTAATGATATATCCAAAGCGGAGGAAGTTGGTAACAGAATTCAAAAAGAAAGAATTGCGGGGTTAAGGGCTAGTGTAATTAATTCTAAAGAATTATCTCCAAGCACGTCCCAAATTAGACGCCAAAATATTAAGAAAAAATCTATCATTAGCGCTATAGTGGAAAAAGGTGAAGAAATATTGGGGGCTCACGATGAAACATTGGAAAAGGTAGAAAAGGGAAGACGGGTAGTTGCATTATCCTTTCGTAAAAACATTGACATTAACGAGTCTGAACGCATGTCCGATAAAATCGCTCCGTATCTAACAACAAATTTGTATTTGAGATATTCATATTCTTACAAGCTAGAACATATGGAGGAAACTAAAAATGGAAAACCTATAACTATAATATTTCACAAAAAATCTCGGTGGTAGCGAACCACTATCATCAATGAAAACCGTTAAAAAGTGGCTGTCAGATAAGGAGCACACGAATAATGTCCGATAAAATAGACAGACCGAATACAAAGTGGAAGTTTGTAAGATGGGTGGGTAGGAGGGTTTTTGTAAAGTTAATACAGGGTAGTAGGGTAATAGATTTGGGACTTCAATCCAAAGAAGCGGCGGGAGGAGAACTTCCAGAATGGTTGAGGAAATAGAAAAAGTAGTTTATTCTTTAGATAAGTATAATGACGACCTTTGTCTGTTTAGGTGTTTAGCTATGCACCTTGATAAAAAGATCAGACCTGACAGATGTATGGAAAAAGCGAAAGAACTTAGTAAGCAATATTTCGGTAGTAAGGTGGTTTCACCAATTCCTTTTTTCGATCTGAAAAAGGTTGAAGAGTTTTTTAAAATCGGTATAGAAGTATATCAACCCAAAGAATGTGGCGTATGGTGGTTGAAAAAGGTACCAGCGCACTATGATGCAATAGCCAATAAACCAATGACAATAGGACTGTTTAATAATCACGCATTTCTGATAAAAAACCTTAAAAACCTATCTAAAATTTACGCCTGCAATAATTGCAAACAGAAATTCACGAAAGCGAGTAATATGAAGAGACACGGACCAACATGTATGAGAGGTGAGACAAAAGTAATATGCGATGGTAATTATTTAGAGCGCCCGCGTTCGTCGTTCGAGAAAGCGTTCTACCCAAAAGGTTCTAACAGTTATGGCGCGATCGATTGGATGTACTCTGTGGAAAAGCGGGAGGGAATTCACATTCACCACGAACAGTGTGGACACGGAGGTGAAAGATGGATTTTATGAGCTCCGGTAGATGGATACTGTCCAGAAACCAATACCGTATATCAATATCACGGCTGTTACTGGCACGAGTGTGAGATTCATGCAAAGCATAACAAAGAAGAACTCGCATCCACAATGAGAAAAGATAAAGTTATTAGAAAAAGCAAAGAATTCAACCTAGTAGTTATGTGGGAATGCGAATTTCAAAGAACGGGTAAAGATATAAAGATCGGTTGCGACACTACTCTTTATCCATATCAGATAGTATACGATTTTGAGGCGTATCTCCAGTCAAAAGTTGAAACTACCGGTAATAATTTAGAGTACGAAGCTGAGCACGTTCCGGTAAGCGTTAGTATAGGAGATAATTTATCAGGTACGGTAACTCATATTTGTGATAAAGATCCCGCAAAACTTATAGAAAAATTCGTAGAAGATTTGAAAGTCAGGGGAAAAGCTATAAGAGAAGAAGTATGGTCAAGATACAAATTTAATACGGAATATTTACGCGAAAAACAAATCGCCCAGATCAAACAGTGGATAGATCAAGTACCGGTTATAGGTTTTAACAGCAGTAAGTACGATATAAACTTAATAAAAAAATATTTAGTAGGCGAACTGTCATCAACAACGAAGAAAGTAATGGTCGGAAAAAGGGCGAGCGCGACAATATTTCTATTTACTCTGGAGTTTAGATTTCTTGATGTAATACTTTATCTAGGACCCGGTGTAAGTTACGATAGTTGGATAAAAGCCTACGAATGCAAAGGACAGAAATCTTTCTTTCCTTACGAGTGGTTCGATTCTACAGACAAGCTGGATTACCCGTGACTACCGGATATAGAGAATTGGTATTCCAAACTATCTGGGAAAATGTTACTAGACGAAACAGAATTAAGTAAATGTCGTAGAATTTTCGAAGAAAATAATATGAAAACTTTCAGAGATTGGTTGAAATATTATAACGATTTAGATGTAGCACCGTTCCTAGAAGCTGTGGTAAAAATGTGTGAATTTTATAAACACAGGGGTGTAGATATCTTCAAAGACGCGGTAACACTACCGGGTGTGGCTATACAATATTTATTGAGAGGAACCATTAAAGAACAAAATCTTCGAAGACGATTATACCGGAGGATGCTCTATGCGCTCCGAAAGAAGAAACATACAAAATGATGAAAGACGCTCTAGTTGGTGGTCCATCGATAGTATTTACGCGATATTCGGAAGCCGGTGTTTCAAATATTAGAGTGGGTTCCAAACCTTGCGAGGCTGTTTTGGGGTACGACGCGAACGCGTTATATATCTACGTTAAATAAAGAGATGCCGTGTGGGAAAGAAACTATACATCATATAAATAACCCACATAATCCTAAACTTATTAAAAAGTTTAGTAAAAGAGTTTTATCGGTGACTTTTTTCAGGTTTGGGTTTGCGGAGGTGGATATAGAAGTTTCACGCGACTTAAAAGATAATTTTTCCGAAATGTCTCCACTTTTTATAAACAGAGAGTAGAGGTTGATGAAGTTCCCGCGCACATGTTAAAATATTTAAATGATACTGGCCGAACTAGAGGAAACGGAAGAAAATTGGTGGGATCTATGTCGGCCACTGAAGTATTGCTGTACGCGCCACTGTTGAAATGGTATTTAAAATACGGCCTAGAAATAACGGGAGTTCATCGTGTTATAGATTATATTAGTGGTAAACCCTTCCAATGGTTCGCTAAAGAAGTTACAGCCGCAAGACGAACGGGGGATGTAGAACCGAATAAGAAACCGGTGGCCGACATAATGAAATTATTAGGAAACTCGTGTTGCGGAAAAATTATAGAGGCAACGGAGAGACATTTAAATACGACATATACGCGAGACGAAACCTGTGTTGACAAAGCATAAGATCCGCGTATTTTGATGATTTGGAAGAGATAGGAGATTGCGTTACGAAATATCTTCAAGAAAACCCCGTGGTGGCGCAGTAAAGAAGGACCATTCCACTGCGGAATAGCGGTTTATCAACTCGCTAAAATTGAGAATGTTGGAATTTTACTACGAATTTCTAGACAAATACGTAAAAAGAGAAGACTTCGAATTAATACAGATGGACACGGATAGTATGTATATAGGAGTTAGTGGAAAAACGATAGAGGAATTGATTAGACCTAACTTACTAGACGAGTTTGAAAAAGAAAAAAATCAATGGTTGGCTTGGGATAAATGGAGTAATAGAGAACCAGGACTTTCCAAAATGGAATTTAGCGGAGATAGGGCGATAGCGTTATCTAGTAAGTGTTATTTTGTAGAAAAATTTAATTCAATTAATAAAAACTCCGCGAAAGGAATGTCCAAGAGAACTAACAATTTAAATTGGGATAGATATAAACGAGTACTAAGCGAAACTACAGAAGACGGAAAACACATTATAGATGTAGCGCAAAATAGAGGATTTAAAATGAAAGACGGCGTTATGAAAACGTACTGTCAACGAAAATTAGGACTCTCGGCGTGCTACGATAAAAGACGCGTGTTATCGGACGGAATACATACGGAACCTCTCTAACGATCCGGGGGTAGCTGGGTGTCAGAAGGCACCATAAGAAGTTCTTCGCGAACAAACCCGCGAGATGGACCACCATCTAAATAGTAGAGCACGGGCTCATCGGGTTTGGTAATAGATCGATCTAGATGATATACATTGAGAGACCACACGAGATCAGTCGCGCGGCGGCTGCCACCCTCGAGCTCTCCCGGTTGATAGAGGTACTGGACGCCAATATCCGACGGAAGTGCAATCGGTGATTCCTGCTCCTGTAAACTAACGGGTCACCCGCGCGAGACGGCAGAGGGCTTGCTCGTCACCCTTTTTAACTTGATAGCATCTACGGGCTTCTTACCTATCAATCTGGTCACCTCTCCGTTCAGTGCGGAGACCACGGCGGGCAGTCTGGTCACCCACTCGGTCGATCGCGTATGAGGGCCTACGAGTTCTTTGGCGTATTGGTGACCGAACAGTCTCTCAGCCAGGGTTCGATTGAAACGCTCCACGATTACCCCTGGTCCCGGTGGATGTTGACGCGGCGCGTCTGACAGAAACTTTGTGTTTAGATAATAGATGAGATACCGCGCCCATGAACTCGCGGCCGGGATCGACCTGGAGAAGATTCGGCCATTTGAGAGGACTCCTTTTATATATTCGGGAAAGGGCCTCGGCCACCTCCTTAGACTCTTTAGTGGTCAACGGCTCAGCCCCCTTATAGCGACTCGCTACGTCAACGATTGTCAACGCGTACTTGTACGTCTTGCGACCGAGGCGATCGTGAGGGAGAAACAGGAGATCCACTTGGTGAACTTGGTTCGGCACCGGCACGTCGAATTTCGGGCGCGGAATATTGTGAGGCGCGGGTAAATATATCTGCCAGATGGCCTGCTTCTTGAGCCATTCCTTGGTGGCGTTTTCTGAAACCTTGGTCGCCGCCGCGAGGTTCTTGATGGCAGCGAGTCCCTTCCAGTAGCCGCGTGGGCTATAGTACGTATTCGCCAGCTTGCGCGTTAGTTTGGTATCAAGTTCGTGCGTGTTCATCGTAATGCGAAGTATTATAATATATCGGACAATCTCCAACACACACTCGTCATACAAAAAAAAATAAAATATGTTTGTTGGTTGATCAGTAATTGTTCAGAATTTGATAAGAATTTGCAAAGCATTTGCTAAGAATTTGCTAATTACATTATATAAGAGGTTGGTTGGTTGTTCAGAAATTGCTAAGAATTTGCTAAGAATTTTGCTAAGAATTTTGCTAAGAATTTGCTAAGCATTTGCTTTATATAAGAGGTTGGTTGTTCAGAAATTGTTAAGAATTTGCTAAGAATTTGCTGAGAATTTCGCTAAGAATTTGCTTTATATAAGAGGTTGGTTGCTAAGAATTTGCTAAGAATTTGCTAAGAATTTTGCTAAGAATTTGCTAAGAATTTTGCTAAGAATTTGCTAAGCATTTGCTTTATATAAGAGGTTGGTTGGTTGTTCAGAAATTGCTAAGAATTTGCTAAGAATTTTGCTAAGAATTTTGCTAAGAATTTGCTAAGCATTTGCTTTATATAAGAGGTTGGTTGTTCAGAAATTGTTAAGAATTTGCTAAGAATTTGCTGAGAATTTCGCTAAGAATTTGCTTTATATAAGAGGTTGGTTGCTAAGAATTTGCTAAGAATTTGCTAAGAATTTTGCTAAGAATTTGCTAAGAATTTGCTAAGCATTTGCTTTGCATTTGCTTTATATAAGAGGTTGGTTGGTTGTTCAGAAATTGCTAAGAATTTGCTAAGAATTTTGCTAAGAATTTTGCTAAGAATTTGCTAAGCATTTGCTTTATATAAGAGGTTGGTTGATCAGTAATTGTTTATTTTGTAAAAATAATTAATTTAAAATTTTCGATTGAATATAGTAGCCGACGACGAGACCCACCACACCCATTCCTACGACGATGAACGCGATCTCGCGGTCTTTTTGGGTCTCTGACGGTACATAGCAATCTGAAAGTTGGCGCTCACGATCCAGTGGCGCGAGACTTCTCTGCGGATATGCCAGCGCGTACTCGCGGTTGGCTTCTTCAACGTTCTGGGAAGTTGGCGCGGCGTGATTCTCGCGGCGAAGCTCTTCGTTGACCCAGTCCAGATGTGCGGTTCATTTTTTCGACCATGCTGCGTCTGCACTCTTGAGTTGTTCTTCGGCTAAATCGTGACGCTCGCGCTCCTCATCCGCGTCCGAGCTTTTCAGTTTAGAGAAGAAATAGTTGCTACAGCTGAAAGCCAATGCGTTTACGAGCGCACCACCTATCATTATTGCGATCGAAGCCATTTTATTTTATTTCCATATATTAACGGGTAGAATTCCAGCTTTAACTAGATAATCTCGGGTCCAAACTGCGGCCACTACATCTAAGGTCGCGAGCCCTACGTCTCTCGCAGTAAAGTCCAATTTGGGAGCGGACCCTCCTAAGACCCTCTTTGATAGTTGAGCATACCCGATACTGAAACCCGATATCACCACGGCGTGATAAAGCGCATTCACTAACATTTGATCATCTTGTTCAGCCATTATTGCATATAAAAAGGATCGCGTTTAATGTTTAAATGGGGCGCATCCCTCAACGATTGGATTGGAACCGCGTCCAACAGTGTTGTTGTTGCTTTTTCAATTTCAGCCTCGTTGATGATCTGTTGTTGAAACGGTAAAGCACATACAGGGTGCCCACAACTGACAGACCACCAACAACAACCCACGGGATCCAATCAGTTGGAGCAATCGGTTCCAATCCAATAGCGATTGGGGGAGAAACAGCTGCCACCGGGTGTTTTGTCGTCTATGTCTCCGATTGCAACGACCGTTTGGCCTCTCGAAGCTCGGCGAGTATTTTATCTTGTTTAACTTTTCGGGTGGCAGCAGCCGCTCTCCCAGCCGCCTGTCTTTTGGACTTTTTTATACGCTGAATGTCATCCAGTGGCGGAGTAACACTCGGGTTCGATTGTGTTGGAGCAATCGGGTTCAACACCGTCACTCTCGCGGGTGCGTCTTGTGTCATCATTATTAGGGCTTATAGTTCGTGGACATATATGTCCAAATTGACAGTGTTTACCCGTGATCAACGCGGTTGTCAGCGGAGCTAAGTACATTCCAAACTTGTGATAAAATGAGCAGCAGGCTGTTCTAAGAGTGTGTCCTATAAAAGGGTCGGTCTCTAGATCGCCAATCAATCCCGCGGTGTCTGGTATAGGGAGAAGTATACTAACGGTGGTAGCGTAAAAATAAATAGCCGCCGATCCGAGAGTTTTCGTCATCTCCGCACCTAATTTGGATTCGTATCGCGCGTACATTTTATCGACCTCCGATTCTGACATCTTTTCCACCTGACAAACTGAGAGACTCATACCGAGATAATGCTCCGATTGTCCCCAAGCAACCAGCGCAGCCAACCGCTCACGTCGCGCCGCGTTTTCATTTTCTTTCGGGACCGTATCGGCAGCCGTGCTGACAGGTGTTCCTACAGTTTCAGTCGTGTCGGCAGTCGGAGCGACTGTTTCTTCCATTAGCTGATCGAGAAGTTCGTCGCAGTTCATTTTTCTTAAAATTAATTTAATTATTCTTACGAGTCTCATAAGTCTAACATATTGCCAAGCGCACCACCAGATACTTATGATCACCGTTATGCTCACAATAAAGCTCGCAGCGGAGCAACATATTCTTAGCAATTGCTCAGCATTGTTAAGCATTTTCTCAGCATTGTTAAGTATTTGTTAAGCATTGTTCAACATTGTTAAGCAATTGCTCCAGCATTTATTCAGCAATTGTTCAGTAATTGCTAATTACATTATATAAGCGGTTGGTTGGTTGATCAGTAATTGTTCAGAATTTGCAAAGCATTTGCTAAGAATTTGCTAATTACATTATATAAGAGGTTGGTTGCTAAGAATTTGCTAAGAATTTTGCTAAGAATTTGCTAAGAATTTTGCTAAGAATTTGCTAAGCATTTGCTTTATATAAGAGGTTGGTTGGTTGTTCAGAAATTGCTAAGAATTTGCTAAGAATTTTGTTCAGAATTTTGCTAAGAATTTGCTAAGCATTTGCTTTATATAAGAGGTTGGTTGCTAAGAATTTGCTAAGAATTTGCTAAGAATTTTGCTAATTACATTATATAAGAGGTTGGTTGATCAGCAATTGTTTTTGTAACTTGCTCAATTTATTAATTAATAATTGATAACTTCGTAAGCAGTCGGTTGATCGGTCTTTAACAGAAGCTTGGCGTGCTTAGTTTCCGAAAGCATCTGTCGAACCTCCAGGCGCTCCTCGCGCGTTGGGATAACATCGTTCTCTCGAAGACAGTCATCGAACGAGTCTCGGTCCTTGCAGTGAAAGAGGGCGACCCATTTCGTTTGCTCGCGCAGATCCTTTAGGACGGCGTTGTACTTCTGAGTGGAGATCCATACGCTTTGTCTCGCATGGCGGCCAGAAAATGCGAGCTCGGAGAGCATGTCCTTCTTTTTGGTCATCGCAGCCTTGGCCGAGCAATCGTCAATCACGTATAGGGTGGGCTCTCCCTGGAATATTTGATAGAAGACACGCAGCCAACCGTGAAGCCTGTCGCCGGGGTCAATAACGTATACCTCAGGGTCGGTCCATATCCAAGGGCGCCGCTGATAAGTCTCGTTGTGCCGCACAGTGGGACACAGGATCACGATGTGACGAAAGGCATCGTGGTAAGAGCCCTCGAGTAAGTCGAGGATGAAAACCGTTTTCCGCATCCTGTCTGCCCACATATTATAGCAGAGTGTGCATCTCCAATCGCGAATTGGTATAGATTTTTAGTACATCGCTGATACGTATCGGCCATCTTCGATGTTGAGTTGCACATCCGTAATTATATATAAGTACACGTTCAATGTGCCAGCTCCATCCGTTTCTTTGGTTATCTGGATCGTCACACCCTCGCTAGCGTTCTCGGCGTCCACTACCGTGCATTTGGTCGTCGTCGCTGGCTCGCATGTCTAGCCATAACGCGTATTTGGTAGTCAGGAAATCCGCGAGGGAGACGTCCGAGAGCTGCAGGTCTTTGGCAACCGCGGCAACCTCCGGGGAACGCTTAGAGCCGGAAGCAAAATGTTTCCTTACTTCGTCCCACTGCTGGTGCGCGCGAAGACCCGCGCTGTAGAGTTGATTGGGTAATCCCTCGATCGTCACCTCTACCTTCGTGATTTTGGGGTTATAAAATTTGTCGGATTTTCTAGCACCGAGCGCGAACCGACTCTCGAACAACATCAGTATACCTTTCATCGAGCGGGCGGGTACGTTGACATTAATATTCACAATGTTTCGCTTTTGTCTTTCGTCATCTTGCGGTGGCGAAGAACTCGGTCGTAAAGTATAGCAACGCGCCCGATATACTGGGTTCTGATCAATCGCGCGAGTTCGGGCATCGTGACCATGTCGTACTCCAGCGAAACATTGTCGATCGTATACTTCGATGTCATGTCAGTGGGCTATGAGAACTCGGCCGTAGTCATTGAACGTTAGTTCGTATTCGAGGCGGTCAGCCAAAGCACTCTGATAGTAGGGCATGTGACTCTCCAGCAACTCAAAGTCGAGCAGGATGTAGAATCGGTTGCCGTAAGCGGCCGCGACCGCGTTGTCGCTCGCGATGTTATCTACCTTGTCACCAGCCCCGATTCTAAGTCTGGTTACGTTCCTATTTCGGCTGGTGTCAATACCTTGATATACCGCATTTTCGTGCTCTTGTGCCGTCTTCCACAGGTCCTGGTAGCAATGGTAGACGTCGCTGTCATCGATCGACAACACCTCATTACCAGAAATCTTTATCATGGTCTTCTTGACGATGGCGCGACCCAGGTTCTGAACGATGGTTCGGTCCGCGTCCGTCGATGTAAGCGAAATAGTGAAAGCGAGGCGAACAGTCCCCGGCGTAATGACGTCGCTAGCTCCGAGGTTGGGGAAGCGAACTAAGAGTTGCTGGTTCTGGTCGATCGTCGAGGGGTTGTTCGTAATAACGACACTTTGTCTCACGCCTTTTGCCCCGAGGGGCTCACGCAGTCTGCGATGTGGATTGAGTTTGCGACCGTATTGACTCGATGACATAATCTATTAAACCTGTATGGTTTTGTCTTTAATATAATAATTAAAATTATAAAGATGGCTGATTACGATGTTGACATGGATGAAATCGGCAGAGACAATTACCTCGATGATGAGGATGATGATGATGACTTCGCGGATTCCCTCACGACACCCACCATACAGACTCCAGATCCAATCCAATTGGGATAAATAGGTGGCGCTACCACTAGTCAAAGTCGTGAATTACTCGAGGAAGCTGTAAACTCATACTATAAACATTGAATTGAAAAAGGTATAACTCCATCTGTCGGTCGCTACTACGACAAGTTCGAATTGGATCCGAACGGTAGATTGCGACTAAAAGCATCAAATATCCCTATCATCAACATGAAGACCGGAAAACCCCTAGCGCTGAGCACCATTGTCGGCCATCGGGGCGGTGCCGAACTCATAAGAAACGAACTAGGATTCACAGATTGGAAGCGTGGTAAAACAATTATGACGGCCCGCGCTGTAGAGACCCTCACGTCTACCGACGAAACGATGGCGAAGACGGCCGCCGCGATAGAAACTGTCGAGCTCAGCGAGGTCCCTCGAGTGGCCACCGACGCTATTAACACGATGGAGACCACGTTCACAGAAAGCGATATACTCAACGATGACCCACCGTTACCTCTTCGCGAACTCCGGGGACTCGATAAGGCTCTGCAAAAGGTCCGGGGCGAATTGGTCCTTAACCTCTCCAAACTCACGGCGTTGGATGACCATATCGCACTAGAAAAAAGATAACTTGAGGAAGCCGAAGCCCGTGGCGATAGAGAATCTATCGAGCTGATCAACAAACGCCTGCGGTGGTTGCTGGATGAAAAAGCAGCTCGTTTGGAGGCTGCCTCAACTAACCGCGAGGCTCTTCGCACCCAAATCAGTCGGTTCCGCGAAACAATATCGAGGGTTCTACGCGAGGAGACGACACTCGGTGAACGTCTTCGCACTTTGTTCAGAGAGCAGGGCATCACGATAGCAAACATCCTCGTTGCTATCGGTATGACTATAACAACCATAGTTCAAGCTTTCACAGGCGGCGCAACAGCACCCGCGCCAGCACCCACACCACCACCCGCGCCAGCATCCGGTGGAGCCAAGGAGTGGGTAAAAAAACAACTAAAAGCCCTCGCCAGTCTTCTAGCTAAATTAGCCGGAAAGGCGGCTGCCGCACTACCTGGACTGATCGGAACTATCGTTTCTTACTTGTTATCTATATTATCAAAAACGGTCGGATGGCTCGCCAATAATACTTGGGCTTTAATCGTGGCGATCGCCGGTCTCCTACTATTCTCCGCTCGAGAGTTTCTAAAACCGAAGCGCAAGTAGTCCGATTGCCACGAGGGCAACGACGAGTCCTAATTTCTCCTCCTCGTGAGTTGTGCTTCCAATGTCAACAGTGTTCATGATTGGTGTTTCCGCGGGTGGAACAACGGTTTAAATGAACTTGATTCGTGAATTGGGGGTGGTGCTTGCGGTTTTATGAAATCGCTTCCGCTGTTGGGGGTGCGCTTGATGATATCCACGTTCACGTTCCCGTTGTGGCCGATTTTTTGATTGACGGTGGCGATTACGATCTGATTATTGTAACCGTCAACCGGGTCGTCTCGTAGTATCATATTGCTCGGCGCCATATAAAGACCTATACCAAATACGTAGTCTACTGGGGTACTAGCATTCTGTAAAACGTCTTGATAATTCTGGATCGCCTTCTCCAGGTCCACCGTAGCTGAGATGGCGTCCTCTACAAGTGCCAAGAATTGTTTTTGCGCGTCAAACGCGGTTCCGACTCCTATTATAGAACTGCGAGTTTGCTTCTGTGCGCCGAGGATGGCCCAGACGTATGTGCGAATGGAGTCGTTGAGGCGGGTAACACCGGCCTGCTTAAACCCTAGACCGTCGTCCAATATAAAGGTTTCTATACCCTTCTGCACGTTTTCGTCTTGTAAAATATAATAGACGTGAGCTCGTTTCGGAGGTAACCAATTTCAGGATGAGACGCCGCAGTGCCGACCTCCAGATACTTCCGGCCCGAAGGTCATCGTTGCGGAATCAAAATTCCCGGCGTTCCGACTGACGATGTGGTCACCCGATCGATCGTGTCTAAAATCAGTCAGCGTCCAATTCCCGGACTGGCCCCGAATGAGAACGGTGCCCAGGCTGTTGCTGTTAGGAAATCCTTTTTGTCTCCAGTCTGCATCTTTTGAAGCTTTAAATTCGTCACATATCCGTTCGAACGCCTTACGGTCGTATGTGTTGGAAATGTGGTTCCAGCCATTGTCTTGAGGTAGTGGAGTACCTAGTTCTTTGAGAATCCTCCTAATTGCATAATATACATGAAAGTTGTAGACGCTACTGCTTAACATGCTGTTACTGTCTTTTATGTGGTCTCTGAAAGAGACTCCACATCCGGTTGTGGCACACCACACGGTAAAATTTAGTTGGTTCTGCCAGAACTGCATATGATTATTGTTCCAGTTTGTTATGACATCCTGTGTAACGGTTTTAGGAAGTCTGTACTTTTCAAACATGTTAGTGAAATTTGTGTCGAAACCCGCGCCCAAACTAGCTCTTATTGTGGGGTGCACAAGCTCACCAATGGTGTTCTTTTGAGTGTATACACCCCCGACTGAATACTTTGCATTAGAGTTAAAGCTAAATGCTTGGGTATCCATTGAAAGATATTATTATTATGTTTACTTCTATCAATAATGTTCAAAATGAGAGTTGTGAACTTCAAAAGTCAATCGACAACTGCTGCGGAAAACGCCTGGTAGGCCTCAGATCAATCACCTTCACGGTTGGGTGGAAAAACGTGGGGGAGGGCGAAGGGTTCACCTACGTGAAGGATAGACGACAAGTAGGTGTAAAGCTGCCTCCCGGCCTTTGGAGTTCGAGAGCCCTCCAAGCTTTTGTTGCGTCGGAGCTTGATGGTCGAGCCAGCCTCACAATCTCGAAGGTTACCGGACTCGCGACCTTAACCGTCGAACCCGCCAACCGGGTAACGATCACCTAGGATTTGGTTGTGCGGCTCGGTTTTACAAAATCATACTCCGACAATAGGGGTTGGTTTAATCCAGGTAAGTACACCGGCGATGACCCGGTGGACTTCGTCTTCACGAAAACTCTCAGGGTGCACCTGGATCAATTGAACGCATCGTACAACACGTTAGATGGAGCTCCCAGCACATTACTAAAAACTGTGCCGGTCAGCGATTGTTTCTATGGTGAGACCCTGACCTTATACTTCCCACACCCCGAGATGAAAGTTTTGGAATCGGGACACATTCATGAGTTGAAGATTTCTATTCTTGATGATCAAGCGAGAAAGTTGAATAACGATTACCCGATTTCGGTCGTTCTCGAAATAACCGATTAAACATTAATATATATACATATTAATCATGAGCATATACGGTCCAGGTGGTTCCAACTTAGAACGGGACGTTCCCGTCGCGGCCGCGGCATACGATGAAGCCGCAATGAGAAGGCTGGAGAGGGGCGTATCACAGTCCCACACAGTTTTAACTAGGGCGATTGAACAAATTAGAACGTTGCAAGCTAGCAGACACGTCATAACAATTTGTGCCGAGGAGCGGGGTTCACTAAGCGAGGGGCCTACGAATATTCATTCGGTGCCAACGCGAGCAACAGATACGGGGGATACACCATGGCAGTGTCCGGGACGATTTTTCGAATGGCGGTCTGCTCGGTCAACTTTCGCGGACACGCCACTGGCGAAGTCCGAGTGAATGTCGTCCTGAATGGTGTAGAACAGAATATTGGCATCACCAAGCACGCGGGGCAGAGGTCAGGGTTTACTATATTCGATGATGACACTACAATTAAAGTTTCGGCAGGTAGTGTTATTAACTTTGTTACAAAAATTTACCTTCTGGGACGGTCGACCCGGCATCCTTTAGGATGACCAGGATCGTCGAGATACAACATATTCTACAACACGAGGGAGAGATGCGGACGGGATATGCGAAGAAATATAGACGGTCAGTCAATATATTAGAGGGGGTGAGCACCGCGTTAGCCTCAGCATCCGTTATAAGCGGGGTGGGGAGTGTGTCTTTATTGTCAACAATCGTCGCTGCACCGGTCGCGGTGGCCTTGAGTGGTGTAGCGGCGGGGGCTGGACTGCTTTGCATGACGGCCAGACTCGTGGGCCGAAAACTAGAGGCCAAGAGTCGAAAGCACGATCGAATAGCGGTTCTCGCGAGATCTAAGAAAAACAGTATCGACGTTATCGTGTCGAAAGCGATAGCCGACAACGATATATCAGATAGCGAGTTCAAAATGGTCGTCGAAGAGATGGTCAGATACCAGGAGTTAAAGGGTACGATCCGGTCCAAGGCTCGACCACAAATTCTCGCGGACGAAGATAAAAAAACTCGTTATGGAAAGGAGGGCCGACGATAGAAAAATTCTCCTCGCCCGTCTCGGGACGTGATATGCTTATTCGCGTGTTTGAGGCAACAGCAGGATATTCCTCCACCTTACAGCCCAGCTGTTCCGACGGCCCCTCCATACGGAACATAAATACAATTTTAGGGCCCCGTTACGACACCCACTGACCACCATATATTTCTATAAATCGTGTAACCATTTCTACGATATCGCTTATAAAGAATTTAAAAACATTATTACTGAACAGAACGAATTTATGTTGTAATTACACCAAGTAGACGACAATGTTACAATTACACGGGTTATGAATATTTATAGCCGAGTTTATTTCTATGTAAACTGGCTATCTGAATTTATTTTTGTATCAACCTCAAGCGGTCGGATAGGAACGCCGTTGTCATGCAGTTGTTTACCATAGCGACCACATTTATAGGGATATAAATAAATAAATAATTATTTTAGCTCCAACCGCGGCGCGAACCCACGACCCACGTCTCTATAGAGTGTCGCCTTAACCACACCACCACGAAGGCTGTTATGATAAACACTACCTAGTGTTGTACAATTATCGGTTTACTTTCATCAACCTCGAGCGGTCGGATAGGAACGCTGTTGTCATGCAGTTGTTTACCATAGCGATCACATTTGTAGGGATAGAAATAAATAAATTAGCTATAGTGGAGGGGGGGAAATGCCGTGTTGAAAAATGACAACGGGATGAAAATAAATTCTTTTTATTAGTATAGTTTTATCTGTTCAATTGGACGTTAAATGAACATGAGGTATTTATGACACCAATATGACAACGAGACGAAAACAAATCCTTTTTATTACCATAGTTGTATCTGTTCAATTGGGGAAAACATGATGTATTATGACACAAATTGTCACGTTTTTTGTGTTGGTGACCAGTTTGTGCTTTTGGACGAAACGGTGTTTTATCGGGGGTGGTGGTGGTAGTATATAGGGTGAAAATGATACCACCGTTAGGTGGTATCATTTTGACTCCCTATATACTACTAATGTATATTCGTAAACGAATCGTTGGGTTTTAACAATTTTATATAATACACCCTAGTTTTATATCCGATACGCATTATCAGTCTTAATGTTTGCATTTGCCTCTTGTATAGTTCACATAATTGTCTGTATAATATTGTAAATGCAACGTTTTTATCGGAGCGTAATAAATTACGCTGATATTTCATGTATTCGATATCGCCTAGTGTTTTCAATTTATAGAATTGATATATAGGACTATAACCCCCGTATTCTTCGTAAACTTCTTCAACACAACGATTATAAGCTTTTCAATTCCCATTGTATTTTATTATCCATTTTCTCTAATAATTGGTATTGTTTTTTCTGTTCAATTTCCAATATAATTTTGACTCCCTCTTTTCAAAAATTCATAAATTTGCTGTCAGGAGACAATTTCCTCGTTAACCAATTTTTGATTTTTCGGGGATGGTGGGGGTATTATAGAGGGTTGTAAATTATATCACAGTAGGTGGTATCATTTTGACTCCCTCTTTTTAAAATTATTTTCTCAAAAATTCATAAATTTGCTGTCGAGAGACAATTTCCTCGTTAACCAATTTTTGATTTTTCGGGGGTGGTGGGGGTATTATAGAGGGTTGTAAATGATATCACAGTAGGTGGTATCATTTTGACTCCCTCTTTTCAAAATTATTTTCTCAAAAATTCATAAATTTGCTGTCGGGAGACAATTTCCTCGTTAACCAATTTTTTTATTTTTCGGGGGTGGTGGGTGGTATCATTTTGACTCCCTTACTACTACTTATCCAAGTGTCCATGCTTGGAAAAAACCTGGCCTTCGTGGTTTTGCCTCGTTTCATGTTACAGTATATGCGATGTAACCAACGACATGGATATGACCATATGTCCATTACGATTGCAATGCTTATTATGACAACTGTGTAGTCTAAAAACAGTCAATATTAAGGCTCATCGTAAATAATTCGGAGATTAAATCAGATACAATACCGAACCTACCTAGCGTGGACGCCGCAGAATGACGTCGCTAGATTTGTGACGTAAGTCGAGGGAATGACGTCAAAACATGACGTCACGCAAGTTCAAACAATTAAATTTAGTATGCGTTATAAATTAAATACATGATTAGTGCCGTCGAATATAAAATATATTCGGTTAAACGCTTGCTAAAGCTCGCCCCAATAAAGCCGTCTAAGGCTCAACCGAATATATTTTATATTCGACGGCACTAACCATGTATTTACTATATTTCCATCTGTCTTACGAGCATATAGACACTGCTAAAACGACTTGCTTACAAACGGCATAATTTTACCGCTGTGATTACTATGACGTCACTATTACATATGACGTCAGTATTTCACTGCGAGTCTACGTCATGTTATCAGGAGGCTAAATGAAAAAGCTAAGATTAATTGGTGGGCGGAGAGTGGCTTCATGATCACGGTGTTCAGCACACATGGTAGGGATGTCATACCTGTGAACTTGAGCATTTTCAAGGAGTTTTGTAATTATTATACCCCTGCACACCCTGCGGGGGGGGGGGGTATCCATTAGCACCTGCTCACTCCTCTAGTTAATGTAAGCTTGCAGGTATGACGTTCACACATGAATGGATTGAAGAAAAGCAAACAAAACAGTATCATGAGTATGACATGTATCCAAAAAGTATGTACATGACCCGCACAGAGAACAACCCAACATTTGAACGACTAATTTTCAGCACTATAATAAGGCACATATCTTCAGTTCTGAATGGGCTGTCTATACTATATGGACCTTGATCTGATAAAATTACCCTTATTTGACGGTGCTTGCTGGAATCCTGAAAGGAGGAGGGGGCCTCCCCCACCCTCCACCTAAATTCGCGACTGAAATATATGTGCATGTACCTTGTTGAACTTGATTACAGTGTATATCTATCTTTATGCACCTTGTTGAACTTGATTACAGTGTATATCTATCTTTATGCACAGTATATGTGCATGTACTTGTTGACATTGATTACAGTGTATATCTATTTATGCACAGTATATGTGCTGTACCTTGTTGATGACAGATAACAGTGTATATCTTATCTTTATGCACGTATATGCATGTTGTGCTACATGTTGAATGATTACAGTGATATCTATTCTTATGCACAGTATATATGTGCATGCACCTTGTTGAACTTGATTACAGTGTATATCTATCTTTATGCACAGTATATATGTGCATGTACCTTGTTGAACTTGATTACAGTGTATATCTATCTTTATGCACAGTATATATGTGCATGACTTGTTGAACTTGATTACAGTGTATCTATCTTTATGCACAGTATATATTGCATGCACCTTGTTGAACTTGATTACAGTGTATATCTTTATCAACGTAATATAGTGCATGACCTTGTTGAACTTGATTACAGTGTATATCTATCTTTATGTACAGTATATATGTGCATGTACCTTGTTGAACTTGATTACAGTGTATATCTATCTTTATGCACCTTGTTGAACTTGATTACAGTGTATATCTATCTTTATGTACAGTATATATGTGCATGTACCTTGTTGAACTTGATTACAGTGTATATCTATCTTTATGTACAGTATATATGTTTATGCACCTTGTTGAACTTGATTACAGTGTATATCTATCTTTATGCACAGTATATATGTTTATGCACCTTGTTGAACTTGATTACAGTGTATATCTATCTTTATGCACAGTATATATGTTTATGCACCTTGTTGAACTTGATTACAGTGTATATCTATCTTTATGCACAGTATATATGTTTATGCACCTTGTTGAACTGATTACAGTGTATATCAACTTTATGCACAGTATATATGTTTATGCACCTTGTTGAACTTGATTACAGTGTATATCTATCTTTATGTACAGTATATATGTGCATGCACCTTGTTGAACTTGATTACAGTGTATATCTATCTTTATGCACAGTATATATGTTTATGCACCTTGTTGAACTTGATTACAGTGTATATCTATCTTTATGTACAGTATATATGTGCATGTACCTTGTTGAACTTGATTACAGTGTATATCTATCTTTATGCACAGTATATATGTGCATGCACCTTGTTGAACTTGATTACAGTGTATATCTATCTTTATGTACAGTATATATGTGCATGCACCTTGTTGAACTTGATTACAGTGTATATCTATCTTTATGCACAGTATATATCTTTAAGCACCTTGTTGAACTTGATTACAGTGTATATCTATCTTTATGTACAGTATATATGTGCATGTACCTTGTTGAACTTGATTACAGTGTATATCTATCTTTATGTACAGTATATATGTTTATGCACCTTGTTGAACTTGATTACAGTGTATATCTATCTTTATGCACAGTATATATGTTTATGCACCTTGTTGAACTTGATTACAGTATATCTATCTTTATGCACAGTATATATGTTTATTCACCTTGTTGAACTTGATTACAGTGATATCTATCTTTATGCACAGTATATATGTTTATGCACCTTGTTGAACTTGATTACAGTGTATATCTATCTTTATGCACAGTATATATGTTTATGCACCTTGTTGAACTTGATTACAGTGTATATCTATCTTTATGTACAGTATATATGTGCATGCACCTTGTTGAACTTGATTACAGTGTATATCTATCTTTATGCACAGTATATATGTTTATGCACCTTGTTGAACTTGATTACAGTGTATATCTATCTTTATGTACAGTATATATGTGCATGTACCTTGTTGAACTTGATTACAGTGTATATCTTTCTTTATGCACAGTATATATGTGCATGCACCTTGTTGAACTTGATTACAGTGTATATCTATCTTTATGCACAGTATATATGTGCATGCACCTTGTTGAACTTGATTACAGTGTATATCTATCTTTATGCACAGTATATATCTTTATGCACCTTGTTGAACTTGATTACAGTGTATATCTATCTTTATGTACAGTATATATGTGCATGTACCTTGTTGAACTTGATTACAGTGTATATCTATCTTTATGTACAGTATATATGTTTATGCACCTTGTTGAACTTGATTACAGTGTATATCTATCTTTATGCACATATATATGTTTATGCACCTTGTTGAACTTGATTACAGTGTATATCTATCTTTATGCACAGTATATATGTTTATGCACCTTGTTGAACTTGATTACAGTGTATATCTATCTTTATGCACAGTATATGTTTTATGCACCTTGTTGAAACTTGATTACAGTGTATATCTATCTTTATGCACAGTATATATGTTTATGCACCTTGTTGAACTTGATTACAGTGTATATCTATCTTTATGCACAGTATATATGTTTATGCACCTTGTTGAACTTGATTACAGTGTATATCTATCTTTATGCACAGTGTGGATAATATTCTACAATTATCATGTATTTGATTAAATTTATGTTTTATGTTAAATTTATGCTCTATGGTATCATAAATGGTGATAAACATGGTAAATTGTAAACAGGACAAATAATTTGCACACTACATGTACCTATGAAAAAGCTGTGTATATCAAGGGCGGATTCAGGGGGGTGGGGGCGGACGCCCTCCCCCCCATATAATTTGCTGAGTAAAATTTTTTTACAAGTTACAAGTCACGTTTCTACGTTCGCGTTGTGAATTTATTGTTTATTTGTTTGTTTTTTTCTCCAAAATGCGCCAGAACACAGGAAATGCCCCCGGACCCCCCTAGCGCGTTCGATAATATAGTCAAGTATTGCAAAATAGTTACGCCCGCCACCCCCCCCCCACCCCCCAACCCGAAATCATGGATCCGTGCCTGCATATTATACATGTATAAAGTTTCAAACCAACACAACCTAAATTTGCAGAGGTATCAAATGGCATTTCCCAGTGCGTAGAGTTGTACTGGGATTCTGAACATGTCTTTTGGCTGTGACTGGAGAAATGCATTATGGTGCTTATGGAATTTGTGACCTGTGTAGCTCCTGATCAAACACTAAATGGCATATATTCCATCACATTTACGAAGCAATAATATCTTTTAATCAAACGATGATCATGTATAGAACGGGTCGTTAAGGTATTACAGCGTTTGTGGTGATTATACATGTACAGTATACAAGTAAAATGCTGAAAACATATTGTAATACAGTTCTTGAAGACTTTTAAGAAGATATGGTTTTCCATAAATTGGCCGCGCCATACGAAAACCGGGCTTAATGACAACGTCATGAAAAGCGGTAAACGACGTCGGAAAAACGACGTTTCAAATTTTCTAGCGTCGCCGTAAAAGTTCACAGTTCACTATTATCTTGGTAAATTGAGACTTTTGAACAACATCCAGTACTTAGCGAATGATATGTCATTTAATGCCACTCATTGTATCATAAATGGAGGTAAACACGCAGCTATATAATGACATAAATATCCGGGGTTTGTATTGAATTTAAAATAAATGCATCAACATATTAATTGGAAATGTGATGGTCATAAACTTGCTTTTGTAGTCCAAAGTGCTTTTGTAGTATCAAATCATCAGTTTATCACTTGGCTGCATAATAATCATTAATGTATATCAGGCGATGGTAATGCGATCCTCAAGAAAGACCAACGGCGATAATTATAAGGTATCACGCTACCAAATCTGCCTGGTATCGTGTTTTATCACAAAGTTAATGTTATAAGCGGCCTACTGCCTACTTTAAAATATGTCGTCGCATACGAAATGTTAAATGATGTCGCTATTATTCCCCAAAATTATTTCAGACAGCAGCAAACAACAGGGAAACGCCTCACTCTGCCTTATTTGAAAATTATTCATACGAAATTACGTTACTTGGGCCGCAATCCAAAACATGACGTTACATTAGCAACTGCAACACGAGCCATAAACATTATTTTCATACTTTGTCTTGGCCTAATGGGAGACACTTGGCCAGGCTACGAGATATCCAAATTTGGTTGACATGCGATAAAAGATGACAAATCTATAGGACTTGTCCGGGTATTTGATAAACAACCCTTGTATACGCCGTTGATAAAAACGTCGTAATTTCGACGTCATTGATCTAAAACGTCATATAAGTTTTTACCACGCTTCATAAAAATACTTCTAAAATGAAACATAATTGAGATACATTGATAATTTTGGCGTCATATGGCTTTTAAAAGATGTACAATTCAGAATACGCGAAAAAGTAACAACTGAAAATGTTGTCATTAAGCCCGGTTTTCGCACGGCGCGGCTCAAATCTATAACGCAATAGGCCTACAACATAGTTCAATTTATTCTGAAATTTCCTGGAGTTGATGTTTACTATATCGGCAGCTAACATTCAAATTAACTGACAAACACATGTGTATGACCAGTGACAAGTTGCGCCTGAATTCATACAACATTGAGTGACATATCTCAACTGTTTCTGCGCATCTTCGGAAGTACCATCCGAGACGCTTTAACCTTTAGGCCGCTACTCACAACAATTGTCGTCTGCTGTTGCTTTTATATCTTGCCTTATTTCTCAATAAAAACATGGTTTGACAGCACTTCAGAATCATTTCCAACCAATGGAAATGATTATGAAGTGCTGTCAAAGCATGTTGTAAATTATTCTAAAATGCTGTCAAAGCATGTTTTTGATGATAACAATTGAAAATAAAAAATAAACAGCAGACGACAAGAAAAATAAGATAGTGGTCTAAGGGTGAATAACCATATATACAGTCTGAGAGTATCTTGCACCACAGAATCCAATATAGTCAGTGAAATTGTTTGAAGTTTGGTGCTCAAAAGTTTAAACTAGATCATGGCGTTGCTGATGGCATATTCATTCCTCTTCCCAAGTCCCACATAGATGATACATGTAGTACTGAATGCAGATCCAGCCAATCTCTGGTAGGGATGTTCTCATCATATGGTTTCCTGAAAAAGATAAATTAAAAAATATGATACAACTAGTTGAATATAATTTATATTTAAAGACAGCAATTTGAATATTAAAAGTAGACATCTTATCAAATCCAGTGATTACTTAGTACAGCTATTAAAAAATATACAGTGGTAAAATGAAAGAACAGCATTTCTTTCATTTTACCACTGCACATTACATAACGTAAAAAAATCAACAACCCATTTGTAAAATAAACTAAACAAAAGTATATCGCAATGTACCCATTTTCCAAATTGCAAGGTCTGAAATGGGTAGATAATCCACGAGCCGGAAATCAAATGAAAAACCACTTTGCGGATGTATGTACAAACCGTAACTTGCATTATAAGTAAGCCACATACCGAATCTCAAGTCTCCATCTATCATAATTGTGAATAGTACAGGGCACAAAAATTCCGCTCGTCCTGGCGAGGGGAAATGCCAGCAGGAAGAGTGGAAATTTCAAATTTTGTAATGTACATTTCTTAATTTTGCCATTCATG
This sequence comes from Conchocele bisecta, assembly GCA_029237695.1. Taxonomy (NCBI): domain Eukaryota; kingdom Metazoa; phylum Mollusca; class Bivalvia; order Lucinida; family Thyasiridae; genus Conchocele; species Conchocele bisecta. The sequence continues at coordinate 220,866,482 of CM055265.1, forward strand.
TGAAAGTAAGGACGAGCAAACATTTCAAAAAATTTCGTGCCCTGTAGTAACTCTTTCAATCTACTACTGTACTGCACATCTACGGACGGTAGGGGAGTAGATTGCAAGAGTTACTGTTCGTAACTAGATCTATCATGGCTGTTATGGTTTAAACGTTTTACCTCTGACCAGGGCTCCAGATAAAGAATTAGTAATTGAGTATTGTCACTCCATCATTTCTGAAGCAATTGAGTATTTCAAAATTTTATTTGGGTAAAATAAAATCACACTGCTGTTTACACATCAACAGACAGCAATTATTGAACACTTTGCTTCAAAAGGAATACATGTCTTGGCATTTCATTACAATTGTCTCCTTGGGC